>JAXQQM020080632.1:0-167306 GCA_034641835.2 Pinus albicaulis | reverse complement strand
AGCATTTATTGCTATTCTGATTTTGTTTTTTGCACATTTTCCGAGGTGGTGGTTAAGCACGGAAAACGAGATAAGTTGTAAAGTCTGTTTACTGATTTTTTGCTGAATATTTCTCTCACTGTAAAAAGCATTTTCCAGAAATAAGAAGGAGCTTTCGAACTGGTTTTCCCCAAGAGTTGTAGGGGGTTTTTCCAGGGTCACATTGACCAAAAATCACTGTGTTTAAAGGTGTTGAATGGCTGTTTGCATCTGCTGATTTTTATTTCTGTATTTTCAGCATTCTGTAATTTTTTCCAGAATTTGTGTTTTCAGCAAAATTTATTTTCCATCTTGTTAAATGTATGGATATGGGAAAGGGCATTTAACTATTTTGGAGTAATAAGGTGAAACTGAAAACCAGGGTGGGAAATGAGAAAATTTCTACATGGTATCAGAGCTTGAGTGCTGAAGTGCAGTTTGGGACAGCAAGGAGAAAAATACAGCCTGCTGATTTTTCATTCAGAAAATTCCAGCAAGCTGATTTTTTCACAAACAAAATTTTTACCTTTACTACAGCAGTGCTATTTTTCAGTTTTAGGACAGCAGGATGTCTTTGGGACTGAGGGTGGATGATAGGTTGGATGGGCATACCAATTATAGTGTTTGGAAGGAGAGAATGCAGAGTATCTTTGAGGAGGCGGAAGTCTGGGACATAATGGTGCATACCGCACAGAACCCTATAAATGTGCCTACTGATGCTACTCAGTTGGCAGCATATAATAAAAAGAACAACAAGGGTAAGAGACTGATTCTAGACGGAATCAAAGACCATTGCATTCCTCATGTGATAGGAAAGAGAAATGCTCATGAGATGTGGATATCATTGACCAAACTCTACCAGAGTACCAATGAGAACCGGAAAATGGTCCTGAAGGAGAAGCTGAAGAACATTAAGATGGGTAAGTTTGATAGTGCAGCTGGATATCTCACAAAGATTACTAATGTGAGAGATGAGTTGGAAGTGATTGGAGAGGCCATTCCACCCACTGATTTGGTGCGGATTGCAGTGAATGGCCTCCCCAGTTCATGGATGAACTTTGCTGATGGGGTTTGTGCACGTGAAACCCTTCCCACATGGGAGAGGTTTTGGGATGATTGCATTCATACAGAGATCAGGAAAGGTCAGCTTGGGGCAGCCAAGCCAGTTGAGTAGGATGAGGATGTAGCATTGTTGACAGGACGCAAGAAAGGCAAAGGGAAGAAGCAAGCTTCCACAAGCAATGGTGGGGGCAAAGGCAAAGGTAAAGGTAAACAGGGTAACACACAGAAGGACTATTCCAAGGTGAAGTGTTGGAATTGTCAGAAGATGGGACACTATGCAGTTGTGTGTTCGGAGAAGAAGAAGAAGAAGGGGAAAAACGAGAGCATGGCAGCTTTAGCAGAGGTTGAGGACTTTGAAGATCATTTTGACCGGGATTTTGGGTTCATTGCGTGTGAGTCCTCTAATGCGGGATCATCTGCCATATAGGTTCAGAGGGAGCATGCATTTCCCTCGACTAGTGGAGCATCTTCGGGTATCTGGCATGTGGACAGTGGGGCTTCACGTCACATGACAGGAGTCTGTGAGTACTTCTCAGAGCTTTCAGAGAGTGGCACTGATATAGAGGTAGTACTCGGTGATGACAGAGTTGTTAGAGTAGTCGGTGTGGGGACACTGACATTTCAGAGGGAGTCCAAACCTCCCTTGAAGGTGTCATATGTTCTTTATGTGCCAGGGATGAGGAAGAACCTCATATCCGTCTCAGCTTTGGAGGATAGAGGATATGAGCTACTATTCAAGGGAGGACAGGTGCTGATGTATCCCAGGGGCACTCCAGCTGATTCAGCTAGATTGATAGGTGTACGCCATGCAAAGGTGTACAAGTTTGCATTTCAGCCCCTTTTGGCATTGAGCAGTAGTACCGACAGCAGAGCTAGCAGTTCTGAGCTATGTGAGATTTGGCACCGCAGGATGGGGCATATGTATCATGGAGCCTTGAGGACTTTGCGAGAGATCACTATAGGTGTTCCAGATTTCAGTACTAATCACTTTGATACTTGCAGAGGATGTGCGATGGGCAAGTTTGCCAAATCCCCTTTTCCCAGCAGTGACAGAAGAACGACTGGGATACTTGATTTGATTCATTCCGATGTGAGCAGTCGGATGTCTCATGTTTCCTTGAGTGGATATGAGTACTATGTTTTATTCATTGATGATCACTACAGGAGGACCTGGATTTATTTCTTGAAGACCAAGAGTGAGGTCTTCAAGCGGTTTCAGGAGTTCAGAGCTCTTGTGGAGACACAGACAGCTTGAAAGATCAAGTCCTTGAGGTCAGACAATGGAGGAGAGTACACCCTTGGATATTTTGTTGACTATTGTGTAGAGGCAGGCATTAGGAGGGAGTTCATTGTTCCTTACAACCCCCAGCAGAACAGGGTTGCGGAGAGGAAGAACAGATCCATCAGAGGGGCTGCCAAAGCCATGTTACATGATCAGGGGTTGCCATTGTTTTTGTGGGCAGAGGCCTGCAACACTGTTGTTTATTTGCAGAACAGGAGTCTGCATCGTGCCTTGGGGCACATGACTTCGGAGGAGGCTTTTTCTGGGAAGAAGCCTGATATTGGTCATCTTCATATCTTTGGGTGCATCACATACTCCTACATACCCAAGGAGAAGAGGACGAAACTAGAGCCCACCGCAGAGAAGGGTATCTTTGTGGGCTACAGTGAGACCTCAAAGGCCTTTCGGATTTACATTCCTGCGCAGAGGAAAGTTGTTGTCAGGAGGGATGTGAAGTTCGAGGAGGACAGGGCCTTTAGGAGGTCACGGGAGTTATAGTATCTGGATCAGCCAAACCCTCAACAGCAGTTGAGTCAGTTGCAGGGATACAGTGGGCAGGGATCAGGAGGATCCGGAGGTACATCTATGACGATGTCAGGTCCGTCAGTGGGGAGTGGCTCACCGAGTCAGAGAGGTGGTGCTATGGGCAGCATGCAGAGCAGTCCACAGAGCAGTTCACTGGGGAGTCCACTGATGGACAGTTCACACGGTACCTCAGCATCTACAGGTTCAGGTGCAGGCAGGAGGACAGCAGACAGACAGTCAGGAGTTCAGGCTCCCGATGTTGAGGAGGAGGAGTTTTATTCTCCGGCGGGAGAAGTGTGCTCAGGGAAGAGGAAGCCCAAGTGGCTTCAGGACACCTTGAGAGATGCCACATCTGTCGCTGAGCCTAAGAGGCCGGTCAGAGAGAGCAGACCACCTGAGAGGTTTTGTAGCTATATGGAAATGGCTACCAGCATCCTTGACTCTGAGCCTTCTAGCTATGAGGAGGCAGCTAGCCAGCAGGTCTGGAGAGAGGCCATGCAGGAGGAGTATTCTTCTATCATGAAGAATGATGTTTGGGAGGTGGTGCCGAGGCCTGAGGGAAAATCCGTGGATACTTCCAGATGGCTTTACAAGGTAAATCATGTTGCAAATGGCAGCATTGAGAAATTCAAAGTGAGGTTTGTGGCTAGAGGGTTCTCCCAGGTAGAGGGAGTTGATTATGAGGAGACCTTCGCTCCCGTGGCTCGATATACTTCGATCCGCTCCATTATATCGATAGCAGCAGAGATGGGTTGGAAGATCCACCAGATGGATGTGAAGATCGCATTTCTCAATGGCTTCATACAGGAGGAGGTGTACATTGAGCAGCCACAGGGCTTTGAGGTGCATGGGAAGGAGTCCCATGTGTGTAGACTGAAGAAGGCCCTTTATGGCCTGAAGCAAGCTCCCAGAGCTTGGTACTCCAAGATAGATACATACTTGCAGGAGATGGGTTTCACAAAGAGTGAGGCAGATCCGAACCTTTACTATATTGTGATAGGTGAGGAGCCTCTCATTCTGGTGCTATATGTGGATGACTTGGTCATTACGGGTGCAGAGAGACTCATAGAGCACTGCAAGAGAGATCTTGCGGCAGAGTTTGAGATGAAGGACATCGGCTTGATGCATTACTTTTTGGGTTTGGAGGTGTGGCAGGAGGAGGGGCATTTCTTCCTGGGGCAGGGGAAGTATATTGTGGAGATCCTTAGCAGATTCCACATGGAGGATTGTAAACCCATGTCGACACCGATGATCACCAACTGGAAGAAGCTTCATGCTTCGGATTCTGAGTTGGTGGATCCCACATTGTACAGACAGCTGATTGGTTCCTTGATGTATTTGGTCATTAATTTAGACTCAGATTGAGCCAACAACACGATGAGTCGGGCTTATGTGAGTCAGGAAGGTTCATCGGGTGGTCAGAAAACACATTTTGCGATAATTGCAGGAATGTTGATTATGGTCCTGGACTACGGTGGGCTGAGTAGATTACGTTGGAACTGATTCGATTGGGCACTTGTGCTTCCCGATAGGAAGAGCACATCAGTGGTGTTGTTTTGGATTGGGTTCCAGAAGAGGCCATGTTCACCAAAGCAGCCAAGAGGCACTGGAGTCACAGGCGGTATATCCTGGCAAACGGCCTAGCTAGTTGTGAGGCCATCCCGTTTCGTAAGATGTTTCATTTATCATCACCGCTGAGAATTCAAATGATTTACTGTGATAATCAGAGTTGCATTAAACTCACGGAGAATCCAATATTTCATGACAGGCCAAAGCATATTAGGATCAGATATCATTTCATCAGAGACAATGTTCATAAGGGAGATGTGAAGCTTGAGTATATTCCCACTGATGAGCAGGTTGCAGATATATTCACCAAAGCGTTACCACCGGGCAAGCATGTCTACTTCAGAGACAAGATGGGTGTGGTGAGGAACACCTTCCTTGGTAAGAGGGAGTGTTGAAATTTGGTTATCGGAGGACATGTGGTTCCCTAAGGCTTTGGTCTTTGGCCTAGGGAAAAGTGTCCAAATGTATTTCACTTTTTCTCCTAGAGTGACTTTATAAGTTATAAAGTCAAATCTAATTTAAAAGTGACTTTAAGTGATAAAGTTACTAAGTCTAATTTTAAAGTGACTTTAATAAAGTCAATGTAAAATTAGAAAGTGAAAAGTGACTCTGGAAATAAATGACTAAGGGGGGAGGTCTTTATTAAAGTGGGGTGAATTAAAAAATAGAAAATGAGATTTAAATGAGCATTTAATCTCAGCCCTAGATCTAAAGTTATCTCAGCCATTGGATTTAGGGATTCCCCAAAAGTCACTTAGGGTTAGGTTAAAGGAGGAAAAGGAGGAAAAGGTCATTCATTCTTTCATGAGCAGATTGAGAGGAGAGCAAGAGAGCAAGGGAGATTTCTGGGCAGTGAGGAGAAGGAGGCAGCAGCTTGGCACACATTCCAAGGCAACATTTCAGCAAGACTGTACAGCTGAGTTAGCACAGTGAAAGGCAGATTTTCTGGGCACGATTTTCTAGAAAGGGAGGTCGTACAGGGAGGTCGTACAGCAATTTTGGCACAGAAATCGAGGCAGCAGAAGGCTAGTTTAGTTGGCACGAATTTTGAGGCAGGCAGTACAGCAAGTGGCTGTCCTCTTGCATGGAAATCGAGGTTGATTCTGTACAGCAAAGTTCTGCTGTGTTTTTGGCACAAAAATCGAGATTTTGGATAGCAACATTTATTGTTGTTTGCACAGATTTTGAGGAGGCCGTACAGCTGCATTTATTGTAGATTTCTGGTCACGAAAATTGAGGAGGACGTACAACATTTATTGATGTTCTATTTTTGTTGTTTGCACATTTTCCGAGGCGGTGGTTAATCACGGAAAACGAGATAAGTTGTAAAGTTTGTTTGCTAATTTTTTGCTGAATATTTCTCTCACTGTAAAAAGCATTTTCCATAAATAAGAAGGAGCTTTCGAACTGGTTTTCCCCAAGAGTTGTAGGGGGTTTTTCCAGGGTCACATTGACCAAAAATCACTATGTTTAAATGTGTTGAATGGCTGTTTGCATCTGCTGATTTTTATTTCTGTATTTTCAGCATTCTGTAATTTTTTCCAGAATTTGTGTTTTCAGCAAAATTTATTTTCCAGCCTGTTAAATGTATGGATATGGGAAAGGGCATTTAACTATTTTGGAGTAATAAGGTGAAACTGAAAACCGGGGTGGGAAATGAGAAAATTTCTACACTAGTTTCAGAAATGATTATAAATAATAATAGAATAGAGCCTTTAGTGATCTTAGAGAAACAAAGAAGAAAAATAATATACTTGAATAAGAAGTTTCCCTCCTAAGACTTCAAGTAGAGGAGGAAGAAAAGAGAGAAAATATTGGAAATATAGGTTTAGGACTATGAAGCATAAGTTAATCAAAAGGAAAATGAAATTGATGCAGCTCTAGCTGAAATAAACAAGCTCAAGGAATGGTAGAAGGAGAAATCACGGGATGTTGAAAAGAAGAATAAAGAAATTTCTCACTTAAAAAAAAAAGTAAAAGAAGAAGGTGAAGTTCCATGAAACAAAGGAAAAAATTCCAAGCCTCCAAAGAGAAAGGTTGAAGAAAATTTTGAAAGCAAATTCATCACCATTCAAAGGAAAAATTAAAGTAAAAGAAAGAAGAAGGTTGAAAGTGTTGTTGCTCCAATAATTTATCCTGAGGTAATGAAGGACAAGGATCAAGAAAGGAATGAACCTCTCCGAGAATGAATGTCTTTAGAAGATAAAAATCGCTAACACAAGCCATCTCATCCCAATACAATCTATGTTTATGGGTTTTTTTTTTTCATGTACAGATTTTGGCCATAAGGCTAGGGATTGCAAATATTATGACAAGAATGATTATCAAGGACATTATTAAAATACTAGAAGCAATATTGCAGGTACACAAGAAAAATATCCAAATGGCATCATCAACAGATAATATAAGTCAATTTCTCCATCATTTTTATACCTGTTGATGGTATTGGACTTGCAAACATTCAGGGGATCTCCTTGATATGAAGTCCTAACTAGACCTCACACCGTTTGGAGTAGGAGTCCTAGTAGTGGGGTGTTTAATGATATACCTTGGATTTCAAAACATATAGAGTGGTGTACGATGTCTTTGGTTAAAGAAATTGTGTGACCTTATGGAAATTCAATATGATGCATGAGCGGTTCTAACAGCAAAGGAGAAAAAAAGGGTTCCCCTTGGAAGCTTGTAATAGTACGCAGCTTGAAAGGAACACACGAGCTGAAAAGACACCACACAAACTAACTTGGCCTTCACAGGTGCTGTGAAATCATACAAATGCAAAAAAAAAAAAAATCATAAGCATATTCATAATTTAAACAAAATACATCGCAAAAATAACCAAAATAGTCCAACTACATTTAAATATATGCATGAAGACGTGGAAAATTTGATTTTATTAGACGTGGAAGTTCCATTCATACATACAACATGATGAACGACTTGCCCAAATAGTGGAACGTGAAGTCAAAAAAACTTGCTCCTCCCAAAGAATTATACTCCCTCTACACTACGGAGAAGCCAAGGCTGATACAAAACTCCCAAGCGTTTTCTAAGCCTAAGCCTAGTCAAAATCTTGGCTCCCAAAATCCCTTTACAAAATTTATGAGGATGTATTTATAACCAAAGTAGGGTGACTCTTGGCATTCCCCATTGGTGACTCTTGGACTTCCCTCATGACTCCTCACATTACATATGAATCTTCATGTTCCATCATGTACACATGGAATTTCATTTATACAATAATTACAAATAATATTCATTTTCCACTCGTACCCATATAAGACAAAATAGGGTAGAGACAAATTGACAGCCTAATAAGACAAAACACTATCATGTTGGAGTTTGGGTGAACTAAATTTGGGAAACTTCAACTTGATGTCTCTCAGTCACATATTCATGCCAAGCTCAGTATTGTGCGATGACCTCCCTAAACCGCTTGATGGTGTTAGGCTGGAAGCATACCCTTGCCTCCATAAATTCGGGTACACTGCCTTGGAGCTGGTCTAAACCTCTTTCTCAATCAGGAACAACATTGTTCGAATTCGAACATGGCCACCAATGTAGTTCTACATGTTCTGCCTATTTAGATTAGAGTCCTCCTTGGTGGCGATCTACTTCAGCTTCTCTAAGTACTCGTCAATCTCCTGTCACACTTGGCGCTTGTGCTTAGCTTGAGTGAGTGAACTGACTGATGAGATATTTTGGGTTCTCACCATGAATTCCAAATTGTTTTACAACCATGCATATTGTATAAATTATACAAACATATGTATATCAATGGATTTAACCCGATCTAACAATGTACTAAAGCTAGATACTGAATCGCTTCTACAAATCAATTGCAGAAATTAAACACAATCACCAATCACATGAAGCAAAGAAAGAATCAAATCAAACCACAACAAAGATAATTTCCCAGGGAAATCTTGCTGCTCAAAACCCCACTATCTTCTATTTTCTATTAACCATGGAATCATGAAACAATTACAATGCACTCTTCTCACAAAGGTCTCCTACACTCAGCTAATTGTCTCACACTGTCCCGGACAAAACTGAAAAACACTTAGCCAATTCTCAACCTCTAAACAACATGCCTTGCTTGCACAATTCCTGATGAATGCAATCCCTATTCTTTATGAATTTTGGCCTTCCAAAACTTTGCAAGTACCTTGGGCAATCCAATGGATGTCTAGTTGCATCTGAGCAACCTACTAATCACACAACGGATATTTAACATCCCTTTAACGTTTATCTCAATCGGGTCTCCACTGGAACTGACATGCATTCAGCTATTAATAGTAAATCATCAATTGCATGGAAGATCACTGATTGTGAATTAAATAATATTTAATTCACTTGATCTCTCACTAGTGCAACAAACAGTTACAACTAGCTCAATTGACACTAACTCACCTAACTAAGTTAACTGATTACTCATGCATTAAACTAATGCACCAACTGCAATTCGAACTCCATAGCTAATGGAATTACTCTGCATGACTCACCAACCGCCCTCAACTCTAAATACATGATTTAATTGAGTTTATCACACTCAGTTAACTGTTACAAGTGATCACAAGATAAGATTACATTTTATTGTCCGATATAAATAAGGGAAAATTAAATTAGACATTGCATCAAATTAATTAATTAATTTGGCCCACACTATTTTGTGTGCTGCTAGGACCTATTGGTCCCACACTAGTGTGTGTGCTGAAATTTATTGTTGGACTTCAACACTTCCTCTCAACAAGAAAGGGATTATCTGCCACCCCGATCCTGCCTCTATGGTATTCAAATTTGCTCCTGGTGAGCACCTTCATTAGAATATATGAATCATGATCTTCCGTGGGAATGTATTGAAGTAACATTATGCACCTATGAACAAAATATATGAGATGATGGTACCTGATGTCTATGTGCTTGGACCTATCATGAAACACCGGATTAACTGAGAGTTTAATGCAACTCTGGTTATCACAATGTATCACTGTCGAATCCATATGAGAACCAAACAAACCAACCAGGATGTTTCTCATCCAAATGGCCTCACATGTAGCCTAAATTGTTGCCATGTACTTTGCCTTGGCTGAATTGAGTGCCACAAATCACTGTTTCCTACTGTACCAAGAAACTGATTTCGATCTTATGCTGAAGATCCCTCCTGATGTGCTCTTTCTGTCTGATGGACTGCCTGCCCAATATGCATCCATGAAGCCTTGAAGCTTCACTCCCTCTGTCCGTCTGTACCATAATCCATACTCTATAGTGTCCCTGAGGTATCTCAAGACATGCTTTCCCACCTTCCAAAAGATCTTGGTCGGCTTAACCATAGCTTGACTCAGTTGGTGAACTACGTAGCAAATGTTTGGTCTTGTGTTCACCAAGTACATCAGTGAACCCACCAACTTCCTGTAGACAGTAGTGTCCACTAATTATTCTGAATTAGCATCCTCTTTCCTCCAATTTCCTATAAGAGGAGTCTCCATGGGTTTACAACTCTCCATGTGAAACTTACCTAGTATCTCTTTGGTGTACTTACCTTCAAAAACAAAAATTTCACCATCCCGCTACCATATTTCCAAACCAAGGAAATAGTGAAGGAGTCCCATGTCCTTCATTTCGAACTCCCTTGCAAGATCCTCCTTGCATGAGTGCAACAGCTACTCATCACCTATCAAAATTAGATCATCAACATAAAGTACGATAATCAAGATCTTACCATCAACCACAATCTGGTACAGGTTTTCATCCACTTCACTTTTGGTGAAGCCCAACCCAGTGAAATGGTTGTCAATTCGAGTGTACCAAGCATGAGGTGCTTGCTTCAGCCCATAAAATTCTCTCTTGAGTCGACACACATGTGAATCACCATCAAAGATCTCGAAACCTTATGGTTGCTATATGTACACTTCCTCCTCAATAACTCCATTGAGAAACACAATTTTCACATCCATCTAATGAATGTGCCACCCCATCTACACTGATAGTGCAATTATATATCTAATGGAAGAGTACCTCGCAACTGGCCCGGAAGTCTCTTCATAGTCGATACCCTCAACTTGTGATAATCCCCAGGCCACAAATCTAGCCTTGTACTTATCCAAACTCCCATCAGCATATTTCTTCACCTTATAGATCCATTTAGATACAACCACTAATTTTCTAACTGGTCTTGGGACAACCTCCCATGCACTGTTCTTGACGATGGATTCATACTCCTATAACATAACGTCAACCCAAATTGGTTGCTACACTGCTTCCTGAAAGGAAGATGGTTCTGTCACAATACACTTGCTCATAAGAGCCATGTATCAAGTAAATATGTCAGGAGATTGTCTCTGTCTACGCAGTGAAATAGGGGCTCCTACATTCTCTGCCACATCAAGTCTCAATCTATCATCTTTCATGGTGCGCTTTCTACCATTTCTGGTGGATGGCTCTGCATGTGTGTTTTCTACCACTCCATGATCCTCTGCATGCAGTTGATCGACATCTTGAGGTTCATTCCTTGGAACCAAGAGCTCCTCCTTTGCATGAAAATCCAACTCCCTCTCAAGGGACAATCGCATGGCTTTCTCCTCATCAAATTTAATAACCCGTCTCACAATATTCATTTTTTTGTTCGGAAAATACACCCGATAGTTATGGGGAGTTTCAGTGTAACCCACAAATATCCCAATCTCAGTTGTGGGTTAAAGCTTCTTCCTGGCTTCTTTTCTCACATGCACTTAAATAGATGAGCCAAAAATCTTAAAATATGAAACATCAGGTTTCTTACTAGTAAAATCCTCTTCTGGTGTACTCATGCCAAGTATTCAATGAGGAAAATGGTTTTGCACAAATACTGTTGTGTTGCATGCCTCTGCCCACAGATAGAATGATAAGCCCTGATCATGCAACATCACTCATGTTGCACCCACAATTGTTTTATTCTTTCTTTCTGCAGCCCCATTTTGTTGTGGGTTATGAGGCGCAATAAACTCTCTTTGAATTCCTTCTTTGCTGCAGAAGTTCTTGAATTCATTGGAGATGTACTCACCACCATTGTCACTCCTAAGATCCTTCACATGCTTCCCCGTGTCTTTCTCCACTAGTGCTTTGAACTCAAGAAATTTTGAGAACGTCTGATCTTTCTTCTGCATGAAGTAGATCCAACACTTTCTATAAAAATCATCAAAAAATATCACATAGTACTTATGCTTTGTTGTCGAAGAAGTAGAGAATGGTCCACACACGTCTAAGTGAACTCTCTCAAGGATCTTCGAGGATCGGTTCTCCTTCTCATGAAAATTGGCCTTTGCATACTTCCCCATAGTACATCCCTTACATGTGTTTGACTGCACAAGAGTACCCTTGGGAAGACCTGTAGAAAACTGTTGCATGACCTTCAAGGCTCTGTAGTGAAGATGACCCAATCTCTTATGCCATTACTCACCCTCATCCCAACTCACCACTTTGTCTGCCTTACCCATCAATGTTGTGCAGCCATGTAAATCAAGTTTATAGATATTCTTAACTCAAATCCCAATATTCTTGGCTTGTAATTTTGTTTTGTGTCGTGGGAAATCTTTTCCCTCACTGAAAACAACATCATAGCCTCTATCCTATAACATTGTGACTGAGACCAAATTTTTCTTCAAGCCTGGTACATGCATTACATCTTTTAATTGAAAGGGTATACCTGAATGTCTCTGGAAGGTAACTGTACCAATCCTGGTAGCATTGTACCACCCGTCATCACCCATTTCGATTTTCATCTGGGGGTCCTTCTCCTCCAATCTGCTGAAAATTTCTTTGTCTCCCATCATGTGAGAGGATGCACCACTATCCAAGTACCACACCAATCCCATTGCAATTTACACCATGCATGTTATCAATGAGAATTCAAGCTCAAATTTTGAGGCCAAAGCCTCACCAGCTGCAAATCTTGAAGCCTTATGTTCTTCTTCTTTTGTGGACAATTAGTGGCATAATGTCCATGCTCGTGACAGTGAAAACACTTCACTCTGGACATGTCGTGCTTCTTGCCATCTTTGTCGGACTCATATTTTGAATGAAATTTATTTCCTTTCCCCTTCTTTTTCTTAGAATCCAAAGCGCAATATTCTTCATCATCATGCTTAGATGAAGATCCATCCCTGGTATTCCGCCTGAATTCTTGTCCATTCAATGCTTGATGTTATATTGTTGTTTCAATATTTGCTTAGTATGATATGAATGGCTCAGATGTGTATAATCTAGATGTTTATTGTTGATTTAATTGATAGAATACTTGTTATATTAGAAGTTACGCGGGTGCTTTGACTGATTGCAGGTCTCAGATTTGGAGCCGGCGAAGAAGGATTCTTACTTTGCTGCTCAGCGTTCTCCAAGAGATTCCAAGACCGTCAAAGAGGTAATTCTCTATTGTATTCCTTCAAGTTATTTCAAGCTAATATGAACATGCTCATGCCATCTTTGTGAACAACATAGCTAATCTTACTGTCTGCCTCGGGCACCGGAAAGCCCTGAGAGGGATATACGAAAACCAACCACCCAAGTAGTTTACCCTATAGCATCAAGAAGAGGCATCTGCTAAGCACCCAAGAGGAATGTCATTGTGGATTAATTCTTTCAACCAATTGTCCTCCAGTACTACCTCCATCCTGCCTTTACACGCAATATAATGGAAACTGCCCCCGAGTGCATACTCCAATCTCAAGCCATTGAAAGCCATTTCGATCTTGAATCTCCTGTCGCACCAAGAATGTCTTTTGCAAATTTGAATTTTATTCAGTCACAAACTCAACTTCTCCTCCACTATAGTTATTTCCTATGTTCTAATACCATGTAGAAATTATACAAGCATATGTATATCAATGGATTCTACTCGATATAACAATGTACTAAAGCTAGATACTGAATCGCTTCTACAAATCAATTATGGAAATCGCCAATCACATGAAGCAAAGAAAGAATTAAATCAAACCACAACACTGATAATTTCCCAGGGAAAGCTTGTTGCTCAAAACCCCACTATCTTCTATTGTCTATTAACCATGGAATCATGAAAAAATTACAATGCATGCATCTCATAAGAGTCTCATGCACTCTTCTAATTGTATCATACTATCCTGGACAAAACTGACCAACACTTAGCCAATTCTCAGCCTCTAAACATCCTGCCTTGCTTGTGCAATTCCTGATGAATGAAATCCCTATTGTTTAGGAATTTTGGCCTTCAAAAACTGCTCAAGGATCATGGGAAATACAATGGATGCCTGGTTTCATACGGGCAACCTACTAATCATACAATGGATAGTTAACATCCCTTTAACCTTTGTCTCAACTAGGTCTCCACTGGAACTGACATGCATGTAGCTATTAATAGTAAATCACTAGTTGCATGGCAGATCACTGATTGTGAATTAAATAATATTTAATTCAATTGATTACTCACTAGTGCAACAAATAGTTACAACTATTTCATCTGACTCTAACTCACCTAACTGATTTAACTGATTACTCATGCATTAAACTAATGCACCAACTGCAATTCGAACTCCATAACTAATGGAATTACTCTGCATGACTCACCAACCACCCTCAACTCTAAATACATGAGCTAATTGAGTTTATCACACTCAGTTAATTGTTACAAGTGATCATGAGATAATATTACATTTTATTGTTCGATATAATTAAGGGAAAATTAAATTAGACACTGCATCAAATTAATTAATTAATTTGGCCCACACTAGTGTGTGTGCTTCTAAGACCTATTGGTCCCACACTAGTGTGTGTGCTACAATTTCTTGTTGGAATTCAACACATATGCAACCTGAATGTTTGTGATAAACGTGGCGAGCTGCTTGTTGTTCTAGATCAGTATCTGAACCTTTTCTTTCTCTAACTCTTCCTGGGACTTCATCATATTTACCAACATGAGTGGAACCGCCTGGTACCACATTGTCCAATCATGCATATAAGTGATTGCAACTTGCACATTCTTAAGGATAGTGAAAAAATCTATGCACTGAAGCTGCATGTTGTGCAATCAGATAACTTCCTTATGCATGGTCATGATATCCTCATATAAGTCCTGGATATTGTATCCAAGTGTGGATACTTCAACAAGTATCATTGCTATCATTTCTTCCAAGGGGAACTGTGTGGAATTTTCACTCTGTGTTGTTGTGCGAAGCTATTCAATATATTGTCGTTAGGCTGTAGGTTTTGTACCAACTGTTTGTTCTCGGTCATCAAGTAATAAGTGTTTGATTTCATAGCACTTGTGAAGGCCAAGCTGGCTTCGGAAATAGTGTTTGGATTCCTTTTATTGTCTGCCACAATCACCCTTTCTCTTATGAATGTAGGAGACGCGTGATCATCCGGGAAGTTATTTCTCCACGCTTGTAAAATATTCTTTTGTAGTTCATCAAATGGCAGATTATACACATCCATCATCAAATCATCATCAAGGGGAACTACCCACTTCCTCGCCCAGGGCTTACTCTGTGGCTGGAAGTGGTGGAGTTTGAATGGTGGCTTGAGGTGCACTAGGCATCAAGTCCAAATCTTAATCTTGTAGCTCTAGTCCCACTTCCATGTCCATGATTTCAATCAACTGTGCAAACTCCTTATCAAACTCTCGTTCCTACATCTGTTTGCTCGCTCCTTCTGCCATTGGTTGATCTTGTATATGTTTTTCAACCTGTATGGGCATCATCTCTTCTGCTGTAGCACATTTAATTCCTTATTCTTCCTACTTCTACTTCTCCTTTGCTCATGTTCTTCCCTCAGCTCTTGTTCTACTTTCTGCATTGCGTTTTTCTTCCTGCAAGCTTTGCTTTTCTCTCATCCTTTGCTCTTCTCTATGTAGCTTCTGCTTCCACTTTTCTTCTACTTCCAAAGTTTTCTTCATAAGGAACATATCCACTTTCATATTCCAACTTTTTCCCTCCTCTACACTATCAACAATATTACTCTTCCCCTTGTCCTATACCAAAATGTTGCCTTCTCCTATTGTTGCTAGAATTGCTGCCAGGTTAGTGTTAACTCCTTTTCCATAAAAAATTGAGTGTCTACATATACTGGAAATTTAACTGGTACTTGCTAAAATACTTCCCAAGTACTTCTTTCAGTGTTTTCTTTGAGGCATCTCTCTTTGGTGTTATTGTAACATTGACTGCTAGAGAGATGCTCACCAACTGTTGTACATGTGGGACAGACAAGGAACTCATGGAAAGAAAACATCAGTTTTAAGAAAAACCACTTTCAAGGCATGTTCATGTAGGAAATCAGGCATTTGATGGAGGGTATTGCATTATTTTCACTAGAAAGAGGGGTTGGATTTCTATGGGAGCTGCGCATTGTGCAGTCCCAACAGTCAGGGTTGAAGCTTGAAGTCTAAAATTGCACAATGCGCAGTTCTACTTGGGCAGTGAGCTCGGAGAGAATGTGCATTGCACAATCTCAGTGGATAGGGATGAATATTGTGACCTAGAACTATGAAATACATATTTGGGCCAGATTTTTATGCACACTTTATAGTTGTAGAGGCCAAGTTCTCAACTTGAGCCTCCATATTGCGCAGTGCCCAGTTGGGAAAAGTGAAATCAGGTGAAGGAAATGACATCTCCTCGCAAGGGAAGTGTGAAATTAGCATATATGACATATAGTGATGGCTCGAGTGCATATTTTAATAAGTGTAGATTAAATGAGACACATCAAGTGCACAAACCAATTAAATGGAAAGAAAACCAAATCGATGAGGCGATTTGCCACAACAGCGACCATCGGTGCAAAAAATGAATAAATTGATGCAACACTCTTGAAAGGAAAACAATAACTTGAAACAACACTTCTACAAGATAAATCAAGTAAAAAAAATAGAATGTATGTAAAGAAACAAGTATAAAAACACTCACACAATCCAAACAACAAAAAGCGGCATAAAAAGTGTCTAAAAGTGATAAGTGCAAAACTCACTTGGAAAAGCAACAACGATTGCACCAAAGGTTCCTTGATCTCCTTGGGAATACTAGACCTCTAAGATTGAGTGTGAGAATGTGATCTAGGGGCATCAATTACATATATATGAGGAATTAAGGTTTACGACGCGCATGCCACAAATCAAGGGAGAAGTGACACATGGCGAAAATTTCCAAAAATAACAGGTGCATTATCTTTAGGTTACTAAAAATAGTTCCCTAGATTCTATGGATGATTTTTTCTCTCCTCAGCTTTTATAATTTTCTTGGGAAAACTTTCCATGCACATCACCGGGAAGGATTACACAGTTCCAGAGAACTGGAAGCTCTCGGCTTAGTGCATTGTGCAGTTTCTGAGCTCAGTGAGTGATTGTGCAGTTTCTGGGCTCAGTGATGGGTTTCCTGTAAAAATGCACAGTTCCTGAGCTCGAGGTTGGGATTTCAGTCATGAATGATCAATTATGATGATCAAGGACAAGAGTGGCTTCATGAATTGTGTAGTTTCTGGAGGAAATCCCAGAACTGCTATGCAAGGCTTAGACATGGGGTGAGCTTGTGACTTGGAAAAATTGCTAAGTGGAACGCAAGTAAACACAATCAAAACTGAAAGATGAATAAAATTTAAAGTAGGGATACCTTATAAAATTGAAAGGTAAGCTCCCATGAAGGGAAGTTACGCTCCAAAATCTAAGCGATGGAAAAAATTTGGAGGTTGGTTGTAGCCGCTAGAACATTGGTGACACACTCATAGAATTCCAACTCTTTGAATGAATCTTGTCTTTGTGTAAAAATGAGTCTCGCCCTTAGAGAAGTATTTTTAAATTCATTTATTACCACAACTCCCTCACTTATTCAGAGTTAAATACATATCACCTCTTATCCTCTTCATCAGTGGAACACTTTCCAAGCCAAGTCACACTAAGTTGTTTCGATTGGGGATGAGGAGTATTTATATGCACAAGTAAAAGAAAAATTCCGAAGTATTTATTTTCATCTCTAGTGTTTCTCTTCTGACAGCAAGCTTGGAAAAAACTTCGATAGATTCACTTTAGTATCACAAACATTGATCCACTGCCAACAAGCCTGGACAGTACCCCAGTGGAGTTGCTTTCTTTACCTCTCTACATAGGAAGCCTTTCTCTTTTTTCATCCTTTATTTCATTTTTTAATTTTTATTTATTTTTCATTTGTTCAAAGAATTGTGCATAGGCACTTATTTATTTCATGGGGCAGAAGAGGGATCCAGACTTATCGAGATAAGAAGAGGTTGTTCCTTCAGAGAATTATGTTTATGTACACCTCAGGCATACTTGTTAATGTTTTCATCCCCTCCTTACTCTACTTGACTAGAGTGACAAGGATTAATCGAATATATAAGAATCGATTGGAGTAGGCAGAACTAGTTAAAACCCAAACATCATGATTTCACCATAACTCTCTCTGAGAAGGAACGTTTTTACATCTGAGTATCATCAACCAAAAAAAAAACAACAATATTCATGCTAAGAGATGGAATAACTAAAAAACCAAGTGTTGGTAGAAGAACAACTTTCCTCTTGGATTTCGCCATGCTTGCTTTAGAAGCCGACACGGTCTCATGTGGAAACTAACTTAAGACTGAAACAAAAAAACAAAGGAAAGAAGAAAAATGGAAACAAATGAGTGAAATCAAATCAAAGAAAACAACAATGAAAAATAAAACACTCCTCCTACTCCTAACCTAAGAAAAAAGTAGGCTAAATCATGTAAAGTGACATTTTCAATGTAGCCACCGACGCATTGGTAGGCCTATACAGGTGAGGGAATACATTTTAAGAAATATATACATGCATAAAAATACGTAGGAAATATAATACATTGCGAACCAAAACACTCGAAGTTTGAATGTGCACGCAGAAAAGAAAAGGCGAAAATCACATGGTAGACATTCCACGGACATATCACAGCATCATGACACATAGCGAGCTGAAGACTTGCAAATAAAAACTTTTGAACAATGAAAGCAAGCAAACATAAAGAAATAAATAAATTATTTTTTCACCGCAATGCTCGCGAAGTACAAATCCTCCAATGATTG
Organism: Pinus albicaulis; assembly: GCA_034641835.2. NCBI lineage: Eukaryota > Viridiplantae > Streptophyta > Pinopsida > Pinales > Pinaceae > Pinus > Pinus albicaulis. Next base: position 148,801 of record JAXQQM020080632.1, on the reverse strand, counting down.
AGTGACAAGATCTTGAAAAACAGATTGAGGATGTGAAAATTGTAAATCAGAAGGATTTTCAACATGTACAAGGGACTGATGAGGATTTTCAAAATATCCAACATTATTCTGATCAAAGGTGGAACTAAGCTCAAGGCTACGATAACCTAACAGAACCATCAAATCGGGTTGAATTTCCTCAACAACTTGAGGAATATTCAACTCATCGGAAGATAGATCATCTAAGATGGATGGCTTTGAAAAATCAATAACAAAAAGATCAGAATCATGACCAACTAAATTAATGAAAAGGTCATGACAACCATGATCAGAAAATTGAATACCAGAAACGGAGGTTTCCTCATGATCTGATGAATTGTATAGAGGGTAAGATGGAAAACAAGAAATTTCACCCTCTATGTTTCCATAAATATATTCTGAGAGGTTGGGAAGATCAGTGATAGAAGATTCATCCTCTCCGCATTTAAATGAAAAAATTAAATTCCACGAATTCTATGAATTATTGGAAGTATTAAAAATCTCAGAAACTAAAATTTTACATGATTCAACCAGAATGACAGAATCGCGGACAATGTCAGGATAATGCGGAAGAGTTGCGGAAGGAAGAGAGTCATCCTTCATCGCAAGTTCTTGTTCTATAATGAGCTCCGTCACATACTCATCCTAAATGAAATCACATTTTTGCTGCACAAAAACAATTCCATACAACACCTTATCCTAGTGAATATCAAAGGAAGGATTTGAAACAGAACAACACCCAAAGTCACAATTCATGGGATCAAAGGGACTGAAGGGTGGAGGATGAGGAGAAAACACCTCAACAGACTCATCGGGCTTGTAGTCCAAAAATGTGCAGGGATCTTGAGTACATGGGTCAGGAGGAGATCGTGGTTCTTGAACATTTTTTTTCTGAATTCCACCACATCTTGAAGAAGTAAAGTTGTTAGATGAAAAGTGGACGGGGGTTGCTTGGAACAACAAAGTTTGTCCATCACAAATTTAGAAGCTTTAAGTGTGAGGTTCGTTGGGTCTGATTTAAGTGATCATAACTCGTGCATATTAAGTGAAAAATTAACAAGATATAGAAATATTTTGGTTAATAAATCCTTGTCCTCTTCATCTTATGGAAATTCAAAATAGAGATGCAAAAAACGATTAAGAAAATGGTGTAGTGATTCATCGGGTGATTTTCACAATTATGAAATTTTCTCACAGAGAATTTTGTAATCAAAGTCATCAAAAGCACAAAAAAAAATTTGTGACAATTTGTTCGAAAGAGTACATAGAGGCATCAACCAATGTGTAACACCATTTCCTTACGCTCCCTTTGAACGTGAGAAATAACAACAAATAACCAACATTCTCAAGGGGGATGTTGCTCTCTGTGAAAAATTGAAGAAAACAATGTATATGCTCAAGGATGGTTTTTTCACCTTCGCCATTAAATTTAATATGTGAAAAGTCATCTATTATATTCTCTGACACTTAATAATTGATTTTTCTAGAAAAACATGCCGAGTGTATGATTTGGGAATAAGTCATTAAAAATGAGTGCAGAAATTGAAAAATACTTCAAGGGCTCAACTTGTCAGCTGGCCCTCCTTCTAGTGCCATAAATGTTGACAGTGTTGGACCCGTCAACATTTAGGGGATCTCCCTAATATGAAGTCCCAACTAGACCTCACACCATTTGTAGTAGGAGTCCCAACAGTGGGGTGTTTAATGATATGCCTTGGATTGAAAAAAACTGAGTGGTGTACAATGTATTTGGTTAAAGAAAGTGTGCGACCCTGCGAAAATTCAATATGATGCATGAGCGGTTCTAACAACAAAGGGGAAAGGAAGTGTGCCCATTAGAAGCATGTAATTGTATGCAACTTGAAAGGAACACATGAGTTGAAAAGACATTGCACAAACTAACAATAATAATAGTCTACAAGTTAAAGGTGATGGATTAAAACATGAGCATGCATTCAACGAGATGCATACAAATGCAAGCGAAATAGTTCACAAGAATATGTGTAAGTTAAAAAATATATGTCACAAATAGTCCAACTACATTTACAATATATGTATGAAGACGTGTTGACTTTGATTTTATTATAAGTGAAAGTTCCATTCATACATACAACATGACGAACCACTTACCCCAATAGTGGAACGTGAAGTCAACAACACCTGCTCCTCTCAAATAAGTATACTCCCTCTACGCTACAGAGAAGCTAAGACTAACACAAAACTCCCAATCCTTTTCTAAGCATGAGCCTAGCCAAAATCTTGGATCCCAAAATCCCTTTACAAGAGTTATGCGGAGCATGCCCCCTCGGTGAATATTGGACTCCCCTCATGAATCCTCACATTAAATATGACTCTTCACATTCCATCATGGACACATGGAATTTCACTTATACAATAGTTAAAAATAATATGCATTTTCAACTCGTACCCATATAAGACAAAATAGGGTAGAGACAACTTGACAACCTAACAAGACAAAGCACTATGATGCTGGAGTTTGGGTGAAATCTAGCCGAGAAACTTCAACTTGATGTCTCTCAGTCACATACTTATGCCAAGCTTATTGTGAGATGGCATCCCCAAACCGTGACATGGTGTCACGATGGAAGCATACTCTTGCCTCCATAGCATTTGAGTACACTGTCTTGGAGCTTGTCTAAACCTCATGCTCAATCAAGAACAACATTGTTCGAATCTGAGTAGGGCCACCAATGTAGTTCTGCATGTTCTGTTTGTTCAGATCCAAGTCCTCCTTGGTGGAAATTTTCTTTAGTTGCTCCAAGTACTCGTCAATATCCTGTAGCACTTGGCGCTTGCGCTTAACTTGAGTGAGTGAATAGACTGATGGGATCTTATGGGTTCTCACCATGAAGTCCAAACTATTGTACAACCATGCATATGCAGCCTGAATGTTTGTGATAAACGTGGTGAGTTTCTTGTTGTTCTTGAACATTATTCTAACCTTTTAGTTCTCTAGCTCTTCCCGCGGCTTCATCATATTTACCAACGTGAGTGGCGCCACCTTGTACCACATTTTCCAATCATGCACATAAGTGATGGCAGATTGCACAATATTAAGGATAGTGAAAAACTCTCTATGCTGAAGTTGCAAGCTATGCAATCAAACAACTTCCTTATGCACGGTCATGGGCTCCTTATATAAGTCCCGCATAATGTCTCCTAGTGTGGATACATCAACAAGTTTTGTTGCTCCCATCTCTTCCAGGTGGAACTGTGCAGAAGTTGCACTCTGCTTTGTTGTGCGGATTTGTTCAATCTCTTGTCGACAACCTATAGGTTTTGTACCAACTATTTTTTCTCAACCATCAAGTAATGAGTGTTTTATTTCAGAGCACCAATGAAGGCCAAGTTGGCTTCGGCAACAATGTTTGGATTCCTGCCGATGTTAACCACAATCACCCTTTCTCTTATGAATGCAGGAGATTCATGATAATCCAAGAAGTGCTTTCTCCGCACTTGTACAGTCTTCCTCTACAGTTCATCAAATGATAGATTGTACACATCCACCACTGGATAATCATTAAGGGGAACTATCTCCCCTTCCTTGCTCGGGGCTTGCTGTGTGACTGAAGGGATGGAGTCTGAATGGTGGCATGAATTTTGCTAGGCATCATGTCCACATATTCATCGTGTGGCTCTATTCCCACTTCCATGTCTGTGATTTCAATCAATTGTACAATATCCTTATAAAACTCCCATTCTCGCATCTATTCATTGGCTCCTTCTACTACTGAATGATCTTGTATATGTTTCAACCTGTATGGGTGGCATTGCTTTTGTTGTAGCATCTTGCCCTTCTTATTCTTCCCGCTTCTACTTCTCATTTTCTCCCTTTCTTCCCTCAGCTCTTGTTCTACTTTCTACGTTATTTGTTCTGCTTCCTGCAATATTTGCTTCTCTCTCATCCTCTATTATGCTCTCTGTAGCTTATGCTTCCTCTTTGCTCTTGCTGCCAAATATTCTTTCATAAGGATTAGATATGATTTCATCTTCTAGCTGTGTCCCTCCTTCGTGCTTTCAAAAATCTTCCTCTTCCCCTTGTCCTATACCAGATTGCTACCTTCTGCTACAATTGTTGAAATTGCTTCCATGTTAGTGTTAACTCATTTTCCATAAAAAATTGAGTGTCTTCATATATTGGAATGTTAACTAGAAATTTCTCAACTTCTTCCCCAATACTTCTTTCAGTGTTTTATTTTTAGGAATATCTATTTGGTGTTATTATAACAGTGATTGTTGGAGAGATGCTCAACAATTGTTGTACCTATGGGAAAGACAAGGCAATCATGGCAAGCAAACATCAAGTTTAAGAAAAACCACATTCAAGGCATGTTCATGTAGAAAATCGGGCATATTATGGAGGGGATTGCGCAATTCTCACTGGCAAGAGGGGTTGGCTATCTATGGGAACTGTGCACTGCGCAATCCCTACAGTCAGGGTCGAAGCTTGAGTTCTGAAACTACGCAATGTGTGGTTTAGCCTCAGCGGTGAGCTGGGAGAGACTGCACATTGCGCAGTCTCAGTGGCTAGGGATCATTAGAGGAAATTTCATCCTAAAAGTGGCCTCCTAAGGAAAAATAATAAAATAAGAGTTATAAATTTTGGAGGGAAAAGAATAAAACAACTTTTTTAAGTTGTTTTTTTTGTTTATATCCTTATATTTTTACTTGAATTTAAAGTATAGACTCTCATTGGATGTGGAATTAAATTCCATATCCAATGAGTACCCATTATGCATACTTCTCAGAAGACCCACATTGATAAAAAATGTAGATACATTAAAAAAGTGTGTTAAACATGCTTTTTTAATGTATTTGCAAGCTTTATCAATGTGGATATTCTCATAAGTATGCATAATGAGTACTCGTTGGATGTGGAATTTAATTTTGAATCCAACGAGTGTCTACAATTTAAATTTGAGTAAACCTATAAGGAGATAAGCCAAAAATACAATTAAAAGTAGTTTTTATTTTCCCTCCAAAATATTTACATGAACCTCTTTTTAAATTTAAAGGATTTTGATTGGTTTACATACTATGTACGTGAAAAATTCATAGGCAGTTTTAGGCTGAAAATTTCTCTAATGGAAGACTAAGCCCTAGAACTACGTAATGTGTAGTTGGGTCAACCTGTACTGCACATTGTGCAGTTCCAGAGGCCAAGCTCTCAACTTGAGCCTCCAAATTGTGCAGTGCCCAATTGGGAAAAGTGAAATTAGGCCAAGGAAATGTCATATCCGACCAAGGGAAGTGTGAAAAAAAACTATATTTAAGAGATAGCGATGGCTTGAGTGTAGATTTTACTAAGAGTAGATGAAACAAAATACATCAAGTGTAGAAACCAAGTAAACGGGAAGAAAACCAAATCGGTGAGGAGAGTCGCCGCAACGACGACCATCGGTGCAAAAAATGAATAAAATGATGTGACACTTATGAAAGGAAAATGATAACTTGAAACAACACTACTACAAGCTAAATCAATTTAAAACAACATCATGTATGCAAAGAAACAAGAAGAAACATACTTACACAAGCCAAATGGAAAAAAATCGGCTAAAAGCGATAAGTGCAAAACTCACCCAGAAAAGCGACGACAATTGCACCAAAGGTTTATTGATATCCTTGGGAATTACAGAGCTCCAAGATCGAGTGTGAAAATGAGCTCTAGGGGCATCGATTACATATATTTTAGGAATTAAGTTTTACAATGCGCATGCCACTAATCAAGAGAGAAGCGACACATGGTGACAATTTCCAAAAATAGAAGGTGTGCTATCTTCGTGCTACTAAAAATAGATCTCGAGATTCTAGAGATGATTTTTTCTCTGCTCAGATTTTCTAATTTTCTTGGGAAAAATTTTCATGCACATCACCGAGAAGTATTTCACAGTTCCAAAGAACTGACAACTCCTGGATTAGTGCACCACATAGTTTCTGAGCTCAGCGATTGATTGCACAGTATCTGGGCTCACTGTTGAGTTTCTTGTCATAACTGCATAGTTCCCAAGCTCAAGGCTGGGATTCCAGTCACCATTGAAATTATTATCATCAATGACATGACTGGCTTCATAAGTTTCACATTTTCTGGAGGCAAGCCCAAAAATGCTATGCAAGGCTTAGATAGGGGGTCAACTTGTGACTTGAAAAAATTTCTAAGTGGAAAATCAAGTAAACATAAGTAAATATGAAAGATGAATAATAATTAAAGTAGTGATACCTGATAGCAGTGCAAGGTAAGATTTTGTGAAAGAAATTTAGGCTCCAAAATCTAAGCAATGGAAAAATTTTGGAGGGTGGTTGTAGCCGCTACAACAATACCATATAAAAGCTTCAAATTCCATAACTATTGACACATATATCGTGATTACAAAAGCATGATGAAGTCTTTCATGAAGGAAAAATAATATATCAGGTAAAATAATGTTTGGAGAAGAAGACAATACTAATAATAACACGTGAATGAGGAAATATCAGAAGCCATGCTTACAAGATTTGTGAAGTTGCAAGACCATGATGAATCTACAAATATCAAGGAATATGTGAGGATTAAAAATGATCATTTTATAGTAGAGCATGTTCATATATCATTCTAAGAAATATAGCTTGGAGACTCCCAGTAGTATGAATGATGAAAAGGGGGAGTATACATAGCAGGGATTACAGAACTATCCTCTAGGAAGTCAAGTAGACTCACAGTGGTTTGATGACATATTTGTGGAATGTGTCATATAATATTTATTCATAAATAAAAGGGTCTAGAATAATGGTCATGTTGGACTTGGTTGAAAATATTTTTGAAATAAATTATGAAAAGTCGACCCCTACAAGAATTATAATGGCTTGGTTGCATTACATATATGGTTATATCTCTACACAAATTTTAATAACTTGAATTTGAGTGCTAATACCTTTGGTTATTGTCACATGTCATATGAACATGACTTTTATCCTATTTTAATTATGGATATGCAGTGAATTCTTTTCTGTCCATGATTGACATGTCCAATCCCAGTTCCACACAATAGTTTAGATATTCTTACAACCAAACTCTACAAATATACAATTAAAAAAGTTTACATGATTTTGATTTGAATATTGAAGTGAATGATTTGTAGCACAATTTCATTGAACATGAACAATTTTATGATGTGTTGGTATACTAGATGTTTAAGGGTGTTGTTCGGGGTTGTGTAATAATTTAATTGTTACAGTTAATATAGAAGTATTTTCTTTTAATTGGTTTCATTGCAAAACTACTATTTTATGTTGTTTTTATTTGGTACAAGTCAGGATGGTTCACTTGTTTTAGATCAGAAACCCTGGTGTGATTGAACGAAGTCACTGTTTGGATCATTGAAAATCGAACTTTTCTAACTTTAGAAAACAAAACATATCAGAGACCAAAGTCAATAGTGATGAAACTTTGTTAACTTTGGTAGATTATATGTAGTGGAAAGCCTTAACCTCATTGTAGTAAATATTTGTTCAAATATGGTCGTGTGAGTCACAATGACATATTAAGGATCATTGATTGGCTCTAAGCCATGATGAAAATCCAACTTGTATTGACTAGTGGTGAATTTTCTAACGCTTGTGCTACATATGTCAAAGATTTAAGGCAAAAGGGTCAAATAAATACAAACCAACCATGTCATTAACACATTGAATCAAAAACAAATTACAATCAATTTCATGACATAACAAGTTTCATTGGATAGTGGGATTGGTAGTTAAAGTACGTGGTGGATTGTTAGTTGCAGGATTGATTTGGCCAAATGATAGGTTCATTTTATTTATTTTATTCATGTGAGATGGTCATTGAACATAACATGATTATGCATGACAGTAAGGAATTTTTCATCCTTCTCCAGTAATGCTTACACAACATGGGGTAAACAAATTTCATACTTCTAGAAACCATAATCATCTCTCTCTCTCTCTCTCTCTCTCTCTCTCTCTCTCTCTCTCTCTTATCTACTTGTATTCCATTTAAATATCGTCATTTTTGTCACCCTTTTCATATAGCAATTGGGTGAAGTGGTGTTTCTGGTTTCTCAAAGAAACCTTCACTTAGTGCATTACCTTCCAATAGAAATGCAAGATCCAAAATCTCTCTCTCTCTCTCTCTCTACACACACACACACACACACACACACATATATATAATTTTAAAAAACCATCAATCTCATAATTTTATAGCGTCAATCTAGATGCTCTATTAGTTATCTCAAATTTAGCTTTATTGGGATGACTAGGTTTAAAATATTTGAGAAGAACAAAGTAGGAATTTATTACAGATCAAGAGACTAATTTATCATGGCTAGTGATTCCAAAAATCAAAGGCAAGATGAGCAAGGAACATTTATTAATATTAATGAAATAAGTTTGCTAACCTAGTGATCAAAATTATGAATTATAACCTTACAAGTATTGTAGATATGGGTTGATTGTGCTAACAATGATTGAGTTGTTTGTTGAAGGGTTTAATGAAGATTTTTTTCTATTTAGAGTTGAGCCTATTTTTATGCTAATGAGTATATTTTTATCCTATTGATAATGAAATTTTTTGGCAATCAAGTTTAGGGTTTGAAGGGTATTTGCAACCTCAGTGTTGATGATTGAAAAATGTTGCTCAATATATGGATATTACTTCTCTTATGATAGGGATGAGCATGACAGTGTATTTCTACAAGTATTTTCTGCTTTCTAACTTGTAATGAAGAACTAGGTGACATGTGAGCAACTTCAAAATAACACTTGGAGAAAATTTGTGATAGCGTTATGACCCTTGGACAAAAGCAAAGGCAGTGAAACAATGTTGTTGACAACAATGGTTGGATATTGATCAAAGCAGTGATTATGAAGTGCAATGATCAGGTGTAGTGACATGAACAGCGTGACTAGTGTGACCTATCACATTCATTCATGTTTCTTTCTTAAGGGTGGAAATGTGGTGCAAGGCAGAGATTAAAGTCTCCTTTAGGTAGGATCCCAAGAACACTTCAGGGTGGAAGGGTGGTGCTAGGGTAGTTGATTTGTGCTAATAGGGTGTTAGAGAATCCTTCCGGTTGGACTTGGTAAAAGCAAAGTATTGGTGCATCCTTTCAGTTGGATATAATAAAACTAGGGGGTTGGATCCTCCTTCTAGTCATTTTTAGAGAATCTTGGAAGTTAGAGCTTCCTTTTGATGCAATATTTAAGACATATATTGTAAAGAATTTTGTGGTTTTCTCTCGTTTGGTTTTCCACATAAATCTATCTTGCGTATTGTGCATGGAGTTATGCATTATTGAGTGTTGTTGTTAACTGTTAATATTTACATGATATGATTAAAATGGTAAAATGTTCCCAATATTGATTCACCCCCCTCTTAGTATTGGTGAATATTCAAACAATTATTTCCTTGGATTTTTTATTATGTACTCTTTTGACCCCTTGTGTACAAAGAAAATAACAAGTAGGGGTTTGTATGTGTTATATTATTTTCATGACTACCTCTATGTGTTGTACATTGTGTTAGGAAAAGGCCCCCTTGCTTGGGAGGTTCACAAGGGGGATAATCCTCCTCTATGTAGGGGTTCAAAGGCAATTCCCTCGAAAATAAATTAGGTGGTTTTTTTGCATCCATTTTTACTATTTTTTCACGCATGGATTTCTCTTTTAGTGGTTTTATGGCACATGATGGTTTATCCCATGTTTTTATAGTTTTTTTTAACATACTATAGTTGTATTATAATCCAAGATAAACCTTTCTTGTTTTCCCAGTTTGGGTTTCTAAAGTAAAATATTTGTGTTAATGTGTGTGTTTTCCATTGCATATTTTATATTTTATTAAGAATTTGTTTGCAACATTTAAGATATAGGGTTAAAACCTACACTTCATTGAAGTGATATTCTATGATAAATAAGAGTGAAAAGATGCACCTTTCTTCATACTTTCTAGAGAGAATATAAGTTACCACATTATGCTTTCCCTTCTTGTAAATGAACTCATAAACATATCACAACATGTTGATAACCCATTTCTGTTGTTCTAGAGAAAAAAATGCTTTGTTTCAAAAAATAATTAAGGATGTGATGATTAGTTTTAATCTAGAAATGTTTCCCAAGTAAGTAGGGGCACTAGATATCCATAATACGAAAAATAGCCATCATTTTCTTTTCACAAGTAATTTTTCCCATTTTTTCCTTGTAGAGTTGTTGGTGTTAAAGGCCAATGATATTCCTTATTTCATGAGAACAAATCCAATGACTTTACCTAAGGCATCACGTTCCAAAACAAAACTCTTAGTGAAGGCTATAATTATTCAAACCCTAGAAGGCATAATATACAATTACATTCCAACAAAATCAAATTTCTTAAATAAAATAGTGAGTAAAGTAGCAATCTTTCCATAGTCCTTGACAAAAAATTTGTAGTATCCTATGATACCAAGGAAACTTCATAAAATTTTAAGAGTCTTAGGATATGGTCAATTCTTCATTGCTTTAGTTTCTCTAGGTCAACTAATAGCACATTTTTACTAATAACATGACCCATAATATTATGCTTCAGAGAAACAAAATACACATTCGGACCTCTTGAGAAAGAATTTATGACGATGAAATAATTGTAATACTTTTTCCATATAGGTGAAATGGCATGCCAAGATTTATTGTAGATCAACATTTCATAAAAAAGGACAAGGGAAAAATTATGTAGAAATGGTTTAAATACATGATTCACGAGACTCTAGAAGGTGGAAGGTGCATTAAAAAGGAAAAAAGGAATTATCATGAACTCATGATGACCTTCATGAGTGAAAAATCTAGTTGTAGGAATATCAAACTCCTTCACACAAATTTGGTGATAGTTAGAATAAAGATCAAGTTTGGTAAATAATTGAGTTCCTTTGAGATCATCCCAAATGTTTTCAATGAATAGAACACGTAACTTAATCTTTATGTTTATTTATTTGAGAGTGAAATTTGGGATAAATGGGCCAAGTGACTTATTTTTTGAATACCATGAGAACTAGGGATGAATAAGGACTAGTACTAGGGTAGATGACACTGATAACTAGTAACTCATGAACTATCATTTCAATTTCATTTTTTTGGACAAATGGGTGGTAATAAGCGCATATAGTGTGTAGGATTCCACCTAATATGAATGGAATTGAATGATAATGTGCAACACAAGAGGTTGGGAGGCCTTGGGGGTTTTCAAATACTAATTATTATTTGGAGATGACGAAATGCATGCCATGGTGTATGGGTTGGGAAGGGATATCAAAGGCTTGAATGGAATGGATTTCGGAAACAATGCTTAAATTATCAATCTCTAGATAATATATTTTTGTGCCTTGGAAAGTATAGTTATTCCCTTCCTATTGGAAACTCATGTATAACCAAAAAATCCATGGTGATGGGGCACAATTTTTTTAACCGTTAAACACCCCACAAAAATGTCACAATGACCCATTTCAATAGAAAACAAATTGTGTTTCAAGGAAAAATCACCCATTTGAAGCAACACATTTTCATATTGACCCCCAAATTTCATAAAACTACCATTAGAAATCATGAGCCAAAGTTGTTCATAAGATGGACATAATGATGTGTTTCTTTGGCTACCCTTCAGTGAATAAAATTATGGGTTTCACCACTATAAATTAATGTAATCATTTTACTATGTTTTGTGTATCCAATCAATTTAAGGGTTTGTGAAGAAAAATAACCTTTCAAGGCATGGGAGGAGGTTTAGGGCTCCACATTTGGCTAATTAGAGGGATAATTTTTATCAATTGGTAGAGGAAAAAATTATTGAGTTGTCTCTTCAAAATTATACTCCAAAATATCCTTTGAAATGTCCATAGAGAGTGTTGAATTTGTGTTATATTCTTTCCATGACTAATAACATGTGGGCGGGTAATAGGGGGGGTGATAGTCCCCCCTATACATTGTGTTGGGCGCAATGTGGGGGGGGGGTCACAGGGGGGGCGGTAGCCCCCCCTGTCAGGGTCCGGGGTAACGCCCCAGAAAAAAAATTTGGTGCTTATTTTTCGGTGGGCAAACCTGCCCATGGTTTTGTGCATGGGTTTTCACATGGTTTTGGGGCATGATGGTTATCGGCCCCTGGTATTTTTTAGATCCGGTCAAGAGAACTACGGTTATGTTCTAATCCTGGGTTAATGGATTGGGGTTTATGTATGCTTTGACATGTATATATATGCATTGTAACACTAAAAGGAATATAATGAAAAATCAAGTTGGTCGTCCCGATTTAGGATCCAAGGGAAAATCCCTGTGTTTATATGTTTTATGTTTTATGCTCTTGCTATTGTTTATTTTCTGTTTTTAGATTCGTTTGCAGATAATTTATGTACAGGGTTAAAACCTAAATTTGGTATCAGAGTAGTTTTAGCTTCAATGGGACACCTTTGTTGCCGAGGAGTTTTTTTCTCAGGCCTAAGGTAGACCCTGTTCAGTGGGAGATCTATGAGATCGATTCTTGCGGTGAAAGAATATGGCGAGCGGCGGGAAGATAGAGATCGAGAAATTTACTGGTCATAGTTTTGAGTTGTGGAAGCTCAAGATGGAGGATCTACTGGTGGATAAAGATCAGTGGATCGCGGTAGATCCTAGTAATAAACCAACAGCAATGTCAGATGAAGACTGTAAGAAACTGGATCAGAAGGAAAAGAGCACAATATGGTTGTGTATCTCAAATTCAGTATTTTTGAATGTATATGGGGAAGCTACAGCGAAGACCTTGTGGGAAAAGCTAGGAACTTTGTACCAATCTAAATCTCTGGTGAATATTTTTTTCCTGCGGAAAAAGTTGTATAACCTGAGGATGAAGGATGGAGACTCGGTGACAGAGCATCTGAATGCCTTCAATACTGTGGTAAGTCAGTTGTCATCTGTTGATATTAAAATCCTGATAAGATATGCATCAATTTGTTGTGTTCTCTACTGCATCATGATACCGTTATTGCAGAGGTATAATACAACTACCTTGAATTTTGATGATATTGTCTCAAATTTAATATGCTTGAGGGAAATGAGATGGAGTATGAGGGTTTTAATGGAGATGCCTTATCTGTACAGGAAGGTCCCAGAATAAACACAAGAAGTTTGTTAGTTTCGAGGGAGATCCAGAATCTAGAGGGAGATCTAAATCTCCCGGAAAGCTTGTCAAAGTAGAAATGCTAAAAGGAAGGCATTACAAAAAGGACTCAATTAAAAGCTCCCTAGAAAGGGTGGATCTAATATTGCTCCTCTCAAGTAGAGGGCAAAAACCACCTCTGATGAAGGTGATGTGTATTTGGCTTCTTCTTCAAATACACATGTAGATCATGAGTCATGGTTGATTGACTCGGGTGCATCTTTTCACTTCACTCCCCATAGGTAGTGGTTCTGCAAGTATGAGAAATATGATGGCGGTGATGTCTTCCTAGGGGATGACAAGAAGGCCAGAATCGTTGAACGTGGAAAAGTCAAGCTGAAGCTACAAGGTGGAAGTATTAGAACACTTCCTAGTGTTTTGCACATTCCTACATTGGCCAGAAATCTGATTTCTGTAAGCAAGATGGATGATGCAGGTGTAAAAACAGTGTTCGAGAAAGATACTTGTAAGATGGTTCAGCACTGGTATTAATGCGGGGAGTTCGGATTGGAACTTTGTACAAGCTTCAGGGCAGCACTATTATTGTTGGGTGCAAAAGTTCTGTGGTTCCCGAAAGTGGAGCGGAAAGCCTAGCGGTCTCTAGAGAAAATACCATGCTATGGCATCAAAGGCTTGGACATATTGGAGAGAAGGGTCTTCGTGTACTGCATGGAAATGGTGTGGTAGAAGGTATGTCTAAAAGCTCTCTGAATTTCTATTTCTCTAAACATTGTGTATATGGGAAGCAGAATCGGATGATTTTTCCTTCTGGTGCTAAGAGGGCGAACAAGATATTAGAGCTTGTGCACAGTGATGTGTTTGGACCTATGTCGGTTCCATCACTGGGTAAGTATGTGTACCATGTTTCATTCATAGATGACTTCTCAAGGAATACATGGATATATTTCTTAAGGAATAAATCTAAAGTCTTTGACAGATTTAAAGAATTTAAGGCTCTGGTGGAAAACCAGATAGAGAAGAAGATAAAGGTGTTGAGGAAAGATAATGGTGGGGAGTTTTTCAAGAAGGAATTTGAAGAGTTCTGTAAGAAGTGTGGTATAGAACGGAAAAATACTACTCCATACACCCCTCAAAAAAATGGAGTTGCAGAAAGAATGAATAGAACGCTGATGGAAAAGGCAAGAAGCGTGCTCAGTGGTACTGGGTTAGGACAAGAATTCTGGGCAGAGGCAGTGGAGACTGCATGTTATTTGGTTAACAGATCACCTTCATCAGCGTTGGAGGATAAGACTCCACATAAGGTATGGACCGGTAAGAAACCCTCTCTTTCACATCTGAGGGTATTTGGATGTGATGCATATTTACATGTTCCAAAGGAGAAAAGGACCAAGTTGGATAATAAATCTGAAAGGTGCATCTTTATTGGGTATAAGGATGGTTTAAAGGGTTACAATATTTGGAACCCAGAAACAAGGAAGGTTGTGTACAACCGAGATGTGGTGTTTAGATAGGTGAAAGATATTGTTAAACATGAAGTTATACCAAAAGAACCTGAGAATATGGAGTTTGATCTAAAGGAGGATGAATCAGACTCTACAACAGAAGAAGACTTAGAAGAGGAAGAGCCACAAATTCCAGCTGTGAGAAGATCAGTTCGGGAAAGAAGACAACCAGAAAGGTATAGTCCATCTGCTTTATGTTCAAATTTTGCTTTCACTATAACTAATGATGATCCTAGAACCGTTAGGGAGGCAGTAGATTCAGAGGATGGAAAACTCTGGAAGGAGGCCATGGTTGATGAAATGGCATCCTTGCATAAAAATGAGGCATGGGATCTAGTGGAGTTGTCGGCTAGAAGGAAGCCCATTGGGAGAAAATGGGTGTTTAAGAAGAAGATGAATGTAGAAGGCAAGGTGGAGAAATACAAAGTTCGGTTGGTAGCAAAAGGTTATTCCCAGGTGCCGGGAATTGATTTTGGTGATATTTTTTCTCCTGTTGCCAAAGTTACTTCTATTAGATTACTTTTATCTGTTGCTGCCGCATTTGATTTTGAGATAGAACAGATGGATGTGAAGACAACATTTCTTCACGGGGATCTAGAAGAGGAGATCTACATGAAGCAACCTGAAGGCTTTATGGTAAGAGATGCAAAGAACAGCCTCTCAGGAGGTTAAAATAATTACTCATGATGGTATCGAAATTGGATACCTATATAGCTGTAATTTGGCTGCACTGTGGCTAAAGAGACTCTAGAGACTATCATATGTTTATTTTAAATTAATTGTTGACCGTGTTATTTATTTGGTCTTGTATGTGGATGATATGTTGTTGATTGGAAATGACAAAGAAATTATCCAAGATTTGAAGACCCAAATGTTCTCCAAATTCGACATGAAGGATCTTGGTGCTGCAAACTATATTTTGGGCATGGAAATTAAGAGATATCGGGCAAAGAGGAAGCTCTGGTTAAACCAAAGGAAGCATGTCAATACTATATTACAGAGGTTCAATATGTAAGATAGTAAACCAGTGAATGTTCCGATTCCTGTAGGTACAAAGCCGTCTGCTGAACAGTGTCCCAAGACACAAGAAGAAGAGGAGGATATGTCTTGTGTTCCTTATGCAAGTGTAGTGGGTAGCCTGATGTATGTAATGGTATATACTAGACCAGACATTGCACATGCAATGGGAGTATTGATCAGGTTTATGTCAAACCTAGAAAAGGAGCATTGGATGGTAGTGAAGCGAGTTTTCAGATATTTGCGTGACACTAGTGATTATGGATAGTGATACCAGGGAAGACCATGATTGGAAAGAGTGTTGGACATCCGTGGTTTTGTTGATGCATATTGGGCTGGAGATCTGGACCAAAGAATATCTACAAATGGGTATGTGTTTAGCCTATTTGGAGGTGCAGTCAGTTGGATGAGTAAAATACAGTCTATAGTGGCTCTTTCAACTACAGAGGCAGAATACATGGCAGCCACTCATGCAAGAAAGGAATAATTTTGGTTGCAGATAAAGTGTTCAAGTATGGGGTTGGTGTAGTAAGCTATAAGGATAGACTGTGATAGCCAAAGTGCAATTTTCTTGGCTAAGAACCCTACTTATCATTCAAAGGCAAAGCACATTGATGTTCAATATCACTTTGTGAGATATATGGTTGAAGCTAAAAGGGTGTTGCTGGTAAAGTTTGACACTTTGAAGAATTTTGCAGATGCATTGACAAATTCTGTGAGCACTCATAAGTTCTCTTGGTGTAGAGAAACAATGGGTGTTGCAAAGCTGGGATAATGACTCAGCTCTCATATGGCCCCCTATGGAAAGAAAACAACAAGTGGGAGAATGTTGGGTTTGTGTTATATTCTTTCCATGACTAATCACACACAAGGGGGAATAGGGGGGCGATAGCCCCCCCTGTACGTTGTGTTGGGCGCAACGTGGGGGGGGTCACATTGTTGGGGTCTGGGGTAGCACCCCGGAAAATTTTTTGGTCCTTATTTTCCGGTGGGCGGACCCGCCCATGGTTTTGTGCATGGGTTTGCACATGGTTTTGGGGCATGATGGTTTTCAGCCCTTGATATTTTGTAGATCCGGTATAGGGTTAAAATCTACAGAGAGTTTTTTCTCCTTATATTTGTGCCAAAGAAAATATCTCATAAAAATTGTAGAAGAGGCCTTTAAATTGGAACTATTTCATTTGAACATGAGTTAATTTGTAAATTTCCAAAGGAGGAGGAGGACAAATATTGGCGGGATGGAGATGGGGAATAATGGATGTTTTTATTTCTTTATTTAAGCATTCGTGACCTTTTAGGCTAATTCCATAGCTCTTTGAGAGGCTTCTATCCAAGTACTAGGAAAATACGATAACACTTAAACATGTATCTCTTCCTTCAAATGACTAATAAATCATTCCCTGAAGAAGGTATCCTCCATGCCTTTGGTGTGGAAAGAAATTTTCTCAAAAGCAGATTACGAACTCTTCAACTAAACAATTTTTTTAAGTTTGGTTAGGTGGCCCAAAATATGAGTTTCTAGTTCAGAATTTTCATAGAGAGTTGTGAAAAATTGTGTCCCTGAAACAAAATTCATATGGGAGTTATTATGAAAATTCCATCATTTATAGTGCTTAGGATATAAATATAAGATACCCATATGAAATTTCATTAAATCAGTGATGATGCCATGCAAAGGAAAATATTGTTCCATCTAAGTGACCTAGCCTATGGGAATGGAGCCATCAAATTTATTTGAATGAAATTTAGGGATTTGATTCCATGTCTAAGTGATAGGTCCTAAAACAATTTTTTGAGATATATGTTCTCTGATATTTGATGATTTAACTCCCTCTGGTTGAGATGATTTTTCCTTGAATTGATTGTACATTATCATGATTTAGTCAAGTAATTATGGGTTGGAGCCTAGTTTTTTGAGATTGTCATTAATGAAAAAAAATATTTTTCCTTATTGAAGGACTTTTTATAACCTAGTTGGTATTACAATTCCTCACTCAAAGTTTCCAAGATTAAGATTCAATTGATCAAATCATGGTTCTCGGAAACCATAATGATGAGGGTGCACAATAAAAATGTTACTAGAAAGTGGTACTAATGTGATTAGTGATAATTTTGGGGGCTAATGAGACAGGTTTTACGTAATCGGAGTGAGTGGGTACACCAATAAATTATAATGTAAGAGTGGTACCATGATGATATATGTGACACAAGCACTCTACTTAGACTGGTCCAAATAAGGGTGTGTTAAGGACCTAAACATTTTTTTACTCTTGTGGAGTTATACTCCCACCTAAATAATAATACATTGACATAAAACTCAAAATTCAATATTATATATTCTATATTAATTTCATTCACTAATATTAGTAAGCATGGATTCAAGTGACCAAATTCGCAAATTTTCATAAGAACCCCATTTGCATGAGTTTATAGGACTATCAATAATTAGTATGGATTTAAGGGTCCTAAGGATAAGGGAGTGTTAGGTGTTATATCTTTGTTATATGTGTGGGGTCCAATGATATTTATCAACCCAATATATCAAGGTTCTAACTAAATACGTTCAATCATACCCTTAGTTGTACTAGATTATTACCTAGGCACTAGAGATTAATCTTCACAAGGGTCATTTTAAGTGCCACTATAGTAGCTAGATGGTTAATCAAATTACATAAATTAAGTTTTAGGAAACCTAAAGGAATTATAATATACCTATGGAAGTGAAACTCCATAAACACATGTTATCTATTGTGATACTACTTGAAAGGGTGCCAATGGGGGTTACAATGGTTTCCAACCAAGTGAATCTCTTCTAACTCCTATTGCATGTTTCAAATTGTGTCCTTTATAGATGTTGAAACACATCCCTAGCCTATATATGTGTGTCTGTGTGGCATGTGCACTTAGGAAAGTGCTCTAATACTACTTGTGGTGTTATTTATTAGCAAATTGAAAGACACAAAGGTGAAATAATAAATTTTACCAATATTTACTATAGAAAAAATATATTGCAACCACAATAATAAAATAAAGAATTAGAATATCACCAAAATGTTATACCTTTATTGTTAGAAAAAATTTTCACTTGAATATTTGATGGTGAAACCTCAAATTGAGTAGAGTTCAAATTATAACTAACTTCGAAAGATATCTCATTACATTGTTTTTACAACTTATAAAGTACTTTCTACCTACTAGGAACATTCTAGGTGAGGAAATGTTTAGTAAGAAAAAACTTTAGTAAGTCTTGTTACATTTATTGCTTTCACATTACTACATGGACCTTATTTACTAGATATGGTCTCCATATATAGTAATTAAAAGCACGATACCTATCTACATAAGGGGTTGGATAGGTTAGGACCCTGACATTCTTTTTCTAATTCCATGGCTCACATGGCACTCTTACTTTTTCTTCTAAGATGGGAAGGTTCAATTTCCAGTTTCTCTATTTAGTGATGAGAATGGGGATGAATCATAAAGTAGAAATATCTACAAATTTGATGCTAAATGTCTTACAATGTAGAGTTCTTTAAAGTTGAAGCAGGAGTCTACTAGAAGAGTTCCAAATTGATCCACCTTTTCCCCATTAGAAAAATTTTATATTTTTACTGTTATTGTGAGTATAACAAGAGTTTACTTTCCTATGGAAAAATTATGATATTAATATCCCCTACCTTGAGCCATGTGCTCCAAGACTTCAATCACTAATGCTCTTCCTTTTCTCTCCATATTTAATGGAGATCGTTCTCTAATTATTTTTCCATGAGTGACTTCCCTTATATTCATGGAGTGTTTTAGGTCTATGAAATAGGTTAGGCATCGTTCTCATGCCTAGGAAGGGAAAATGTAGGAAACCTTTGGCTATTACTTAAATTGGTATTTCAATGATTGATTTTTTTTTCACTTAGATGAAAAAGGAGGATGCTTCTATGAGGATATCACATGATTACTTAATAAGGACAATAATTATCGACGTCATAGTGTCAACAACATTCCCTACCTCCTTGGTTTCCCCCTTACATAAAAATATTGCAATATCAAAATCATTTTGAAGTATCAAAAAACCATTGTAGAAATTCCCTTTGTAATGTATCCTTGTAGCTTCACTCTACATTCTGCATGATTTTTCCATGTGGATGAAAAAGCCTCAAATTTCATTTTAAAGTTTGTTAGTTTCTTCTCCTCATTCTACATAATTTTTGGTTGTGGATGTAGAGATTGGTTCTCGTTTTTTCTATGTCTTTGTCTTCTACATTATAAATAACTCTTAGTTGTGTATGTACAAAATCGCAACGATTATGATATGAAATAAGTTCATTATCAAAAAAAATATTCGAAAGTCTAGAATATAAATAAATCCATCTGGATAATATATAACTAGTATATAAGTAATTGATAGTAGAAATATGATGATGAGAGCACAATTGTGGTCTTGTATATATACCTAAGTGGAATTACCCAATCATAAACAATTGTAATATCCCCAAATGGGGTTTAACAATAATAAATGAACAAATAGACAATAAAATACAGCAAAATGTAAAATAACATCAAGACACAAGAAATGAAGCAAAAAACCAGCTAAGCCATTTTATAATTTTTTAGGAAGAGTACAATGAAAGTGCTCAGAAAGATGGCACCTGGGCTTGCACTAGACAGGTTGAAGAATAGCTCTAAATCCAGACAAAAAAACTACTTGAATAATGCTCTGCATGGCTCCCTCTTTGCACTCCCAGTGTTGGAACTGTTACTGCTGGCTGGAATCAAACTATGATCTGGGCCTGCTCCCATGCTCAGAAAATTGCAGGCCCTTAACCCCGGACTCTACTCATAAGACCCACAAAAACCCATGAAGGGTTTCCAAAAATCCCAACCCCAGAAAATGGCCCCCTTAGGCTTGGCACACTGCTCTCCTGGGGAAATCGATCTCCTAGCTAGAACTGTTTGAAAGTGTCTCCAAAATTCTGCCCAAATCCCTATTAGGAGGTGGCTAGCCTCTCCTCAAAATCCTCCATCTGAAACTGCATTTCTCCTCCACTTCCTGACATTTCCTCTCTGTTGGACTGCACAAACACTGAGAAATCTGGACTGCCTCTACATTGTCATGAAGGGGATGCGTGTGGTTGTGATGTTTCTCTACAAGATCCTCACAAAACTAGATGGTACTACTCTCCTGGTTGGGCACTCGAAGTCTCCCGAGGTAGAGGTTGATATCTCTGCCTGGAAATCTTTGTGCTAAACAACATTGTAGACTTGGCTTCTCTCAAACAAAAAATAAGATAGATGAATGAATGAGGAATGAGCTTCTCTCATTCCCTTTTATCTAAACTGAGCCTCCAACGTGTTAGTTTCTACATGTTCAATGATCTAAAATACTCTTTCAGGTTTACTTGGTAGTGGTCCTAGGTCCAATTTTCATGTTTTCAAGTCAATTTTCAAAAAAAAAAATTGTTCATTGTATGTTGCCTAGGTCTCAAATGCTACTCCCATCACTCCATTCATGGTCATGATCATTTCAGAGGTCATGTCATCCATTATCATCTAAGGTCTTAGGTCAGTCACCACACCTCCATCTAGGTCAGGGTCTAGGTCTTTTTGTTTCACCACCACAATGTTCAATTATGTCATAAAAGAAGGCGAACAAGTTGTAATTTTCACCATCCAATTAATTCAAATTGGGAGTTAGAAAATATAGGAAATAAATAAAGGAAATTTTTATTTCCTCAAATAAAGTATGCTACCTGATCAATTTGTTCAAAAAATAAAAGTTTTTTCTCAAAGTATGTATGATTTCACTAGAAGACAAAAAATAAATTTTGTGATGTTATAAAAGGAAAAGAGGCTTATTAAACTCATTTCATCCTTTTATGTTTGATAGAGTCCTTATGTTATCATCATCACACTCCACAGCTGCCAAAGGTCAAATACAAACAAGCAAATTGTGCCAAAACTTCCCTGTGCTACGCTTCTAGAAGGTTGCGCTACGCTTCTGGAAAGCTGCGCTACGTTTCTAGCAGGTGCTACGCTTTTGGTTTTTAAGATAAAAATCAGGCATCCAAGGTTCAAATAAACTTGAAAAAAGTTTCATACACCTCCTAAAAATTAAATGGATACTCTGCATACCTCTCATAAGTCAAATTCTTTAGCAAATGGGTGGATTCCTTCTTTTGGCATTCTCCACTACGTTTTTGGTGTTTTCAATGTATGTTTTTTTTCAGCTGATAAAACCCTAATTTAACCATATAAAAACTTCATACATCTTTCATATAACATACCCTAACACTCCATATCACTCACGGCCCTCCTTTCCACCATTTTTATTGAAACCCTAGTTTTCACTACATTTTTGCAGGAAAACTAGTAAAACCCTGTGTTTTGACCTTTTTGGAACCTTCCTCATACCCATTTCCAAAAATTCCACTTGCACCTTATAGCCAAATTGTAACCCTACCTCCCCAATTTTTTAGGTATTTTCCCCTATCTTCCTTCCACCTCATTTATGTCCCTAAAACCACCATACCATTATCCCCTGTTTTCCTAATTCTCCATCTTCCCTACCCACTACATCTAGCTAGGGTTTTATCTTGTTGACAAACACCATGGAGGGAGAAAAGAGGACCCATGAGGGAGGCCACCATTCTAGGTTTGATCCATCCAGATTGCAAGATATCAATGCTTCTCCTTATTCCAAGAGATATTTTGAAAACAATGGTTGTTTGAGGTTTCGTGAGAAAATCCAGGAGGTAGGTAATCATGTTCAATTGACAAGCCTTTTTTCCACTAGCTTCAGGAGAGACAAGGTTATCATAACAAGCATTGAATTCACCATATCAGCAGATATTGTGGCTTCAACAATAGGTATCGTGAACCATGGATAAATATTGTTCAAAGGGATGGACTTGGACCTTGAAAACTAAAAAATGTTCCTGAAACCTCATTGCAAAGATGCTCCTGAGCACATATTTCCTTTCAGGCACTTACTTGATAAATATTACCCTTTTATGACGCTAATTATGAAATATTTTACATGTGAATGGAGATTCTCAAGAATGTACCAGTACCATATCAAGTTATTGATGCACTTCACTGCTACTAAGCCACTCAATTTTCCTAATTATTTATTCAGGAATTTAGTAAAGATGACTGAAAAGGTACAGAGAAAAGGAAAAGATCATCACCCTATTTTGTTCCACCATGGTTTGGTCAAGCTTATTGTTTTACATCAGCTCTTAGAAATCAATATGACATGGGAAAATTTCATGGAGATAGTTGCATCATCACCTACTACTAGTCTATCCATCATTCATAGCACACCATCAACATCATCACAACCAAAGAAGGTTGGCTCTTCAAGTAGGCAAGCATAGGTTCCAAATTTGCCTAGGGTTGAGATCACTCAAACATATGATAAAGGAAATAGGATGTTTTTTTCTCCTAAGACCATCAAAGGTGTGCCTGCACCTGAATCTACATCTGAACAAAGACAAACAATGGAGCAACCACCTATTCATGATAGTGATCCACTCATGCATGAGGATGAGTCACCATTGCAACACCATGAGGAAAAAGTGCCCATGGAGGTTGACATGGTAGATCAAGTGAAAGACAAGACAACTACAGAGATAATAAGGGAAAACGATGCAGAGATAGCAGAGTTCAAGGATAGACCCTCAAGGTAAAACTTCATGATTACCTTCTAATTACATCAAGAAAACATGCAGTTGAAAGTGAAACAACTCTTACAAACAAAACCAAAGGTAAACCTTGATAAAAACAAAGGTAAAGGAAAATAAGTGGTAGATGTTGAGAGGTTGGAGGAAACAGAGGCTGAAACAAAGCCAAGGAGGCCAAGAACAAGAGGGTTAACCAACCAAAAAGAGCAACAAAGAGAACCATCTCCTCTATTAGGTCAACTAACCTTTAATGAGTTGATCGTTGCTGAAATTGAGCAAGATAAGAGTTGTGGATTGATAGGGTAAATATTCATCTTGATAATTTTTTGAAGAAGGCCGAAAGATATAAAAACCTCCAGAGTCATATGGCGAGACATTATTTCACAAGGAACTAAATCACCAAGGTGAGGGTGAAGAATTTGAGGAAAAAGCTTAAGGAAACCCTAATTAAGCTTAAGGAGAAAGATAACTTGGATCTACTATTTGAGGCCTCCCTAGTTGTTTAATTTATCATCCAAGGATGTCATAGAACAAATTTTAGAATATTTTGAGCTTTTTGAGCAATTTTTATGATTATTTTGAAATTTTGAAAAATTGGTCACTGCAGAAGCATCATGCAGCAGCGCAATGCTTTTTCTCAGAGAATCTAAATGAATAAATTTTTACATGTAAAAATGGATTTTGACTTCTAAATTCCATTTATGGTATCATATTGGCATGTCACCCTCCATTTTTGAAGAAAAATCCAAAAAATAGCCCTTTTTTCATGCTTCTACCACTCATTTTGCCTTTGCACAGCGCTTCTAGAGTGAGGTTGGCAGAATGAATTTTTGAAGGCCTTATGGGGGGTATTTTATCAATTTTAAGGATGGAATGGAAAGAGGACACATAGGGCTACCTAGCCTAACTTTCAAATTTCCAAATAGATTCCTAAATGTGAGTCAAATTCACATCTAAAGTGGCATGATGCTTCTTTTGGGAGGCGCGACGCTTCTGCTAACTGGCGCGATGCTTCTGTCTTGGCTTCCTTTTGGACAATTGTCAAGCCAGAAAACTCCAAATTTCGAGGTGAAGTTGTCACATGAGGTTTATTTTTAATAGGAGAGTTTTTTTTTTGCCTCTCATTGTGGAGGAATCATGTAATTAATCAAAGAGACATACATTCCTAGTTATCAACTAAATTTGAGGGGATTGTTTCTAACTTCCCTAAATTCTAGGTAAAGACTCATATAGTGCATTTATGATGTATTTTGGAACAAATTTTTCCCCAATGAGGTTTCATGACTTCTATTTTCTATATATATTCCAACTCAATTCATTTTATAGGTTGGATAGTTGTTATTTGCGATGTGGAGCTATTATACAATTTTTTTTTAGTGAAATCAAAGACATGTTGCAGCTATAATCTTGGGACTCCAGTGGTATGCTTATGAGCATTGTTTTTTCTCTGTAACCTCATCAAGTTGAATGTTATGTTTTCTTTCCATCAAATGAACGCTTATGTATGTTGATCTTATGAGTTTATGAACATAAATCTTTCTTTCCATGCTTTGTTTTATAAGATTTTCATAAACGTGTTTCTAATATTCTGATGAATGAATTCATTTAACATGATCATTTTGAGTCTCTCACTCTTTTAAAACCTTATACACAATGACAATTAAAATATGTTCTTAATTATACCTACCTAGCCTCATTTTTGTCTCTGTAACTAAACCTTTGAAATCAGACCTAGAACCTAGACCTAGTTTCCTTGACTGTCATTCATATCCAACAAAAACTCAAAAAAAACAAAACCCTACTTACATGAGCTTTATAACTAGCCTAAGATCATTACATATCCAATCATCTCATTGGTTGTAAAAGTGACATTGAGAGAGACCTCTCTGGTTTTGGTAGGGCTAGCTACCAGACCTAGATATTGGTTTGAGGTTACCTCCTTCACTTCCATTCTCAACCTTGGGAAACGAGGGGAGTGATAAAAATTTTGGCACCACTGCCTAGGAGAAATTGCAAAAATTTCCCTTGGGATACTTGATCAGGAGTTCATATATTTTTCTCAAAATTCAAAGTTATAGGATTGGGTTAAAACTATGATGGTTTCATAGATCGTGTCTTCCTAATTCTGGTGTCGCGAACGGTTCGAAAAACCAATGTCGTATGAGGGAGATATCGTGTTCTGATCGAAATTCCAAACATGTAAATTTTGCAACAGTTTTACCAAGGTTGACTAGGATGCCTAATTAGCAAGGTGGAGGTATAATCAACAAAATAGAATATTTTGAGGAATATTTCTCTCCTCATAACCAATCAATGGGTGACAAGTGTCACTTCATTATTTTTTGAATGAGTTTGGTATGGTTTGGAAAGGGCCAATTATAGGGTGACACGTGGCTCGCCCTCAGCCACCACGTGTCCCTGAGACTGCATGTTAAAATTTTGGGTGAGGTCCATAGGGCTCAACCCCGTGACCTCCCATGGGTATGCACAGGTCTCCACCAACATCTCTACACATTATGTCTTAAAAACTATGGGACACGGGTTTGTGAAAAATTTTATTGGAATGGTGTTTATGGGTTGGAATCGTAGGCGGTCCTAACCAGCTAGCGGTTCCATAGCAGTCTTGCCACATGGCCCATTAAACAAACCGTTTTCAACCTCCGCGCAAACCTCCAGCAGCCTCTGTAACGGTTTCAACACTTGTCACATGGCCACAAACTCCGCATGGTTTCTCTGTGGTCAGCTAACCAACCACATCAACCTGGAGTTTCAACTTTGCAACCACAGTTTAAGCCTTTGGTTCCACCGATGGTTACGGTCACTGTGGGGTTTGGGGTTGGCATGTGGCACCCCAATCACTGATATTTAATGTAACGATTAAAACAGAGCACAGTTTGGAGTGCGGCTAAATTTTGGGCAGATTCACTAAATTAACTCCAGTTAAGTGGAGTTCTCCACTTTTAGTGGAGTTTTTCTAGGTGTAACTCGAAAAAAGAGTAGGAGACTCAATTTCGCCCATTCTGAGTGAATGAAGAGTCATTTTTGACTAATTGGAGCATTCTGGAGCCATTGGTGCAGAGAAAACAGCCATTAGAGGCATGTAACTACATGTATTTGCAAAATTTTGAGCATAATGAAAGATGGACATGCCATTGGGAGCTGAACTAGTAGATGTAGCCCAGGAGGGGTGAACTTCTTCATCATGCTTGTTGTGTAAATTATATGTGGTGACTTATTTCTCCATTTTACACTATTGTTAAATGTTATTTAAGGTTGAGTCACAAACGGAACTTTTAGGATCTGGATGGAGAGCGCGGGCGTTTTTTCACTTACCCTAGGGTTTCAGTTCCCAATCGTCGCCGCCGCTCGCTGGTTCGAGCCGACCTGGGGGTGCAGCCATGGATCTTCACGCTGGAAGGTAAATGCGAGGCGAAGACATGGGCCCCTGTCATTTTGCAGCCATGAGAAAGCTGGAACGGTACTTGGGGCTCCGGACTGTCTTCCTGCGGAGGTTTTCACTTGTGCCCCCTGCAGACATGCCGAGCGTAGATACTGTACAAGACGCTGGCCTTTAGACTGGGTGCCATGGCAGAACTGGTGGGCGACGTGGAGAAAGAGGGCAGGGATCCTCGGTGCAACGGCCCCTCAGCTTGAGACGGTTTTGGCCGCCATTACTATTTGGCCATCCAACTGCGCGACGGCAAGCTGGAGTGTTCTGGCCTCTTCCTCTTTGAGCTGCCGGCTCTCTTTCCTCTACGCTTTTCCCTGCAGATTCCTACCCTTGGAAACTACCGCGCTCTTCCACATGCAGCAACAGTATAGCTAGGATCTGGAGCGAACTCTGCAGGCCCGTACTCTCCCTGTTTCAACCTCGATTCATCCTTCTGGCAGCAGAGATCCTATTCATCTCCAGCATGCAACTTTCCAGATACAAATCATTCTTCTGACAGGTAAAACCCTGCTTCTTGGGGTCCAGCCGTCTTACACAGGGCGCCATCTCTCAAAGATACTCGAACAGAGGTTGCGGATCCCTCACTCTCTTATGCGGCTCCTCTTTGCAGGTAAGCAGCTTGATAACAATCTGCCTCTTTCCTTTTATAATATTGAAAGAAATGCCACAGTGATCCTATCACTTCGACTAAGGGGAGGTGCAGTTGGGAAATCCTCGGCCTCCAAAGGTTTTTCCTACAGAGACGCGGTACATGCACAGCCTGCCAAGAAGTCTGCTCAATCTGCTGAGGCTCCCAAACCCTTCTTGGTGGACAAAATGGAGGAAACCCCTGCCATTGAAATCTCTCATCCATCTCTGGATGATCAATACCAGACTTTTGCAGAAACAGCCCTCATTTGCAGATTTAACGGCCTATGGCCCCGCACTGCTTATCTATACCAATGGATACACTCCAATTGGACCAACAACTGCAAAGTCTTCTTCTGCTCGAAAGGCTTCTTTATTGTAGCCTTTGCCCTCAACGAAGATTACCAGACAGCCTTAACGGGAGGCCCCTGGTTCTGGGGATCAGCGGGAATTTTCCTCACCCCCTGGTTCCCAGACTTTGACCCCTCCTCTGCGATTATCTCCAAGCTCCCTATCTGGGTCAGGCTACCAAATCTTCCTGCCCATCTATGGCATTTCGCTGTTTTTCAAAGTATCGGGGACACCTTAGGCCGCTTCCTGGCAACAGATACCTCAAGGGGGGAGAAAGGAATATATACCTTTGGCAGAATTTGCGCAGAAATAGACATCAGCAAAGGGTTGCCAGATCAGATCATCCTCAAAGTCGGGGACTTCCATTGGACGCAAACTTTGGACTATGAGAACACAGCCTTCAGGTGTCGTCATTGCCATCAGACGGGGCATCTCCAGAACACATGCACAACATTCTTCAACAAAAAGAAGAACATCACCCGCAAATCCAAATCAAAGAGTTGGAAACCTTGTGATAGACCTCCTATGGATGACTTAGAGTCCTCTAGCTCTGATGAGGAGGACATTGAGGTGGAAGAAGAGAATCAGGACCCCCCGAGGGGTGTGCCCCCAGCAATCCCAGTAGACCCGGTGGCTCCTTTGATTTCGCAGAAGTGCACACATGAGTCTTCATCCTCAGATTCAGATAAGGAGACTCCTCCTTCTCTGCAGAATAGTTTGCAGGTGGTTCCTGTCCAGCCAGCTCTCAATGGCTGGGTCACAGTCAGTAAAAAGAAAGGGAAAAAATGCCGATTGGGAGATTCTACCCATTCTGGATCAGCTCCCTAGTCATGTTCTTTGTTTTATGTTCATCTTGTTATCTTTTGCTTATGCCGTGGATGTTCTTTGGGACCGAGGTTGATACTCCATCATTTCCGGCCCCCTTGCTCTCTTGCTTCGCTGTTACGCAAGCTTTGGATGTACTATATTTCTTTACTTAATAGAATTAGTCTTATTCAGAAAAAAAAAAAAATGTTATTTAAGGTTTTTTTATGCTTCTAATTCACCTAAAATCATCTACATTTCATAGTTAAAGTCCTCAATCCTTAAGCAAACTAATGAGACAAGTATGCACATGTTTATAAACTGAAAAGACACTTATCACAGCAAAACTAATACAATCATTTCAGATTAATACTTCTTTTAGTTCACTGAAGGTTATATTTGTGGGTGACAAGTTCTGACATTCGAAGAAGGCTGAGTTACTAAATTCAAGCCAATGTGAAAATTCTCAAGAAATTTGGCTCCCAAAAGACACACTAGGTAAAATCTAGACCCAAATCCCTCGCCAATGTTTAATGACCCTGAGAGTATTTTAAGAAATCAGAAAAAAAAAAAAAAAAAATAAATAAAAATAAAAATAAAAAATAAAAAAAAAAAATAAATAAAAATTCTCAGAAAATTGGAAAGGCTATACCTCCACTTGTGAAATCAAACTCCTTGCCTACGAGGCTAATTGCTCCAGAAAGTTCACCCTTCAATTTTTAATTTGAGACATCTTTGTTCAGGTCTAAGTTTGAATCCTTTCTCTCAGAAACTGTCTTTGACACCATCAATTTTGAGAGAAACTTGCTGTAGAAATTATACAAAAAATATGTATACCAATGGATTCAATCTGATCATGTGATATGCTAAAGCAAGATACTAAATCCTTCTACAAATTAATTTCATAAATTAAACACGATCGCACAACCACACCAAGTAAAATAAAGAAGAAAATCAATCCACAACACACATAGTTTTCCTAGGCAAATCTTGTTGCTCAAAACCTCTCTATCTTCTATTTTATATTCAACCAAGGAATCATGAAACAATACAATGCACTCTTCTCACAAGAGTCTGCTACACTCTACCAACAGTCTCACACTGATTAGGAAAAAATTAACCAACACTTAGCCAATTTCCTACCTCTGCTCAGCTTGCTTTGATTATGCAATTTCTGTAGAATTAAATCCCTATTCTTTAGGAATTTCAACCTTCCAAAACTGCGCAATGCGCGCTCATGGGAAATCCTATGGGTGTGTTATTGCATGCGGGCAGTTTGCTAATAGTACAACTGATAGTTAACATCCCTTTAACCTCTGTCTCAACTGGGTCTTCCTCAAACCTGACATGCATGCAACTATTAATAGTAAATCATCATATACTTGACAGATCATTGCATGTGAATTAAATCTGATTTAATTCACTTGATCTCTCACTAGTGCAATAATCAGTTACAACTATTTAAACTAATTTTAACTCAATTAATTGAGTTAACTGATTTCTCATGCATTAAACTAATACACTGACTACAACTTGGACTCTAAAACAAATAGAATCACTCTACATGCCTCACCAACCACCCTCAACTCAAATTCCATGAGCTAACTAATTTTATCACACTCAGTTACTATTACAAGTGATTATGAGATATGATTACAATTTATTTTCCAATTTAATTAAGGTAAAATTAAATTAGACACACATTTATTGTTGACTTTTCAACACTCCCTCTCAAAAAGAAAGGGATTATAAGCTACCCCGATCATGCCTCTATGGTATTCAAATTTTCTCTTGGCGAGAGCCTTCGTCATAATATCTGCATCTTGATCCTCTGTGGGAATGTACTGAAGTAACATAATGCGTCTCTGAACACAATCTCTGAGATGGTGGTATCAGATGTCAATATGCTTGGACCTATCATGGAATACTGGATTAACCGATATTTTATGCAACTATGCTTATCAGAATGTATCACCATTGGATCCATCTAATGACCAAACAAACCAACAAGTATCTTCCTCGTCCATATGGCCTCATGCTGCCTGACTGGCTTCCATGTACTCTGCCTCAACTGAACTGAGTGCAACTAATCTTTGCTTCCTATTGTACCAAGAAACTGTTGTCGATCCTATGCTAAAAATCCCTCCTGATGTGCTCTTTTTTTCTGATGGACTGCCTACCCAATATGCATCGATGAAGCCTTGAAGCTTCATTCCCTCTGTCCGTCTGTACCATAATCCATACTCTATAGTGCCCCTGATATATCTCAATACATGCCTCCCCGCCTTCCAAAAGAGTTTGTTCGGCTTAACCATAGCTTGACTAAGCTATTTAAATGCATAGCATATGTCTGGTTGTGTGTTCACCAAGTACATGAGTGAACCCACACGCTGCCTGTAAACAGTATCGTCCACTACCTCACCTGAAGTAGCATCCTCCTTCCTCCAGTTTCCTGCAAGAGGAATCTCCATGGGTTTACAGATCTCCATGTGGAATTTCATCAAAATATCTTTGGCATACTTGCCTTGAGAAACAAATAGCTCCCCATCTTGCTGCCATATCTCCAAACCAAGGAAATATTGAAGGATTCCCATGTACTTCATCTCAAACTCTCTTGTAAGATCATTTTTGCAAGAATTTATGAGTTTCTCATCACCTGTCAGAATTAGATCATCTACATAAAGTACAATAATTAGAAGCTTACCATCAACCACAATCTGGTACAAGTTCGCATCCGCTTCACTCTTCGTGAAGCCCAACCCGGTGAAATAGTTGTCAATCCTGGTGTACCAAGAATGAGGTTCTTGCTTCAACCCATACAATGCTCTCTTGATTCTGCACAAGCGACTCACTGTCAAAGGTCTCAAAACCTATTTGCTCCTCAATAACTCCATTGAGAAATGAAGTCTTCACATCCATCTGATGTATCTGCCACCCCATTTGCGTTGAGAGTGCAAGGATAGATCTAATCGATGAGTACCTTGCAACTGGTGAAAAAGTCTCCTCATAGTCAATCCCTTGAACTTGTGAGAATACCTAGGCTACAAATATATCCTTGTACTTCTCCACACTCCCATTTGTTATGTGCTTCACCTTATAGATCCATCTAGATCCAACCCCTGATTTCCCAATTGGTCTTGGGAAAACTTCCCATGCACTGTTCCTGATGATGGAGTCATACTCCTCAACCATGGCATCAACCCAAATTGGTTGTTGTGTTGCTTCCTCAAAAGAGGATGGTTCTATCACAATACACTTTCTAATAAGAGCCATGTATCTAGTAAACCTGTCTAGAGACTGTCTCTTTCTACGCAATGATGTAGGTGCTCCTGCATGTTCTGCCGCATCAAGTCTCAATCTATCAGCTTTTGTGGTGCGCCTCCTACCATGTTTGGTGGATGGATCTACATGAGTGGTTTCTTCCATTCCATGATCCTACACATGTGGCTGCTCCACATCTTGATTTTCATCCTTTGGAACCAAGAGTTCCTCACCTGCATTCAAATCAAGATCCCTCTTAAGGGACAATCGCATGGCTTTCTCCTCATCAAATTTTACATCCCATCTAACAACAATCATCCTGTTGTTCAGAAAATACACCCAATAGTTATGCAGAGTATCAGTGTACCCCAAAAATATCCTAATCTCAGCTATTGGTTCTAGCTTCTTTCTGGAATCTTTGGTCACATGGAAATAGACATATGAGCCAAAAATTTAAAATATGAAACATCAGGTTTCTTACGAGAAAAACCCTCATCTGGTGTACTCATGCCAAGTATTCGATGAGGACTATGGTTCTGCACAAATACTGTTTTGTTGCATTCCTCTACCCATAGATGCAACGGTAGGCCCGAATCATGTAACATCACTCGTGCCGCACGCACAATTGTTATGTTATTTCTTTTTGCAACCCCATTCTATTGTGGGTTATGAGGTCCAATAAACTCTGTCTGAATTCCTTCTTTGGCACATAAGTTCTTAAATTCATTGGAGATGTACTCACCCCCATTTTCGCTCCTTAGAGCCTTCACATGCTTCCCTGTATCTTTCTTAACCAACGCTTTTAACTCAAAAAAATTTGAGAACGTCTAATCTTTCTTCTACATGAAGTAGATCCAACACTTTCTAGAAAAATCATCAACAAAAATCACATAATACCTGTGCTTTGATGTGGAGGCTGTATAGAATGGTCCCCACACATATAATTGAACTCTCTCAAGGATTTACGTTGCTCAGCTATCCTTATCGTGAAAAGTGGCCTTTGTATATTTCCCCATGGTACATCCCTTGCATGTGTATATATGCACAAGAGTACCCTTTGGAAGCCCCGTAGAAATCTGTTGCATGACCTTCAAAGCACCGTGGTGTAGATGGCCCAATCTCCTATTCCATAACTCACCCTCATCCGGACTCACCACTCTATATTCTTTACCCATCAATGCTACATAGCCATCTACAACAAGTTTGTAGAGATTCTTCACAAGAATCCCAATCTTCTTAACTTGTCTTGTGGAATTTTGATGAAGGAATACTTTCCCTTCATTAAAAACCACATCATATCCTCTATCCTCCAACATAGCAACTGAAACTAGATTCTTTTTCAAGCCCAATACATTCATGTCATCTTTTAATGAGAAAGGTTTACTTGACCATCTTTGGAAAGTAACTATACCAATCCCGGTAGCATTATACCTCCAGTCATCACCCATCTCGATGTGCATTTGAAGATCCTTCTCCTCCAAACTACTAAAAATTTATTTGTCTCCTGTCATGTGGAAAGATGCACCACTATCCAAGTACCACATTGATCCCATCGCACTAGACACCATGCATGCGATGAGTGATAAATCCAACTCAAACTATGAAGCCAAAGCTTCACCCACTGTAGATCTTGAAGCCTTCTTGTTTTTATTCTTCTTATGTGGACACATTAGGGGAATTATAAAATAACAGTGGAAATAATAAAATAAGATTAGATTACATCATCAAATTTTAGAGGGAAAAAAGGAAAAACCATTTTTTCAACTCGTATTTTCAGCTTATCTCCCTATGGGTTTACTCAAATTTTGAGAGTAAACACTCGTTGGATGGAGAATTTGATTACTCATCCAAGGATTACCCATGTTTCATACTTTCTATGGACCCTGCTACATGAAAAAAGAGAAATACATGAAAATCGTGATTGCAAATCATGTTTCTCATGTATTTCTCATTTTTCCTGTAGTAGGGTCCATCGAAAGTATGCAACATGGTTACTCCTTGGATGAGGAATTAAATTTTACATCCAACGAGTACTCTCACTTGAAATTTGAGTAAAACCTTAGGAAGATAAGTTGAAAATACAAGTTGAAAAAGTAGTTTTATTATTTTTTATTATTTTTACTTGTTTACTCCAAAAATGGTTAATCATCTCCCATGGTTGACATCATCATATTGAATCCTATTGGTTCCTATAAAGTTTATTTTGGTTGTACATTTTTTTTAGGAGGCCCATTTTAAACCTCAAAATTCCTCAAATGATTAGTGGCATAATGTCCATGCTCGTGACAGTGAAAACATTTCACTCTGGACATGTCAAGCTTCGGGCCTTCCTTGCCGGTATCGGATTTGGAATAGAATTTCTTTCGCTTCACCTTCTTTTCCTTACCAACCAAGGTGAAATTTTCCTCATCATCTATCTTGGATGAGGATCCATCCCTGGTATTCCACTTTAATTCTTCTTGTACCAAATCAAACCAAAATAGCTCCCAATCTGGTAGCTTTTCCCTCCCATTGATAGAGTCCTGATACCTATACCAACTCTTGGGAATGCCTAGAAGTGTTAGGCTTACTAGGTCATCATCTGCTACAGTAATATTGACACTTCCAAGCTCATATCTACATTGGATGAACTTGTCAATTATTTTGGAATAGTGTCGCCTTTCTCCATTTTGATTTTCCTGAGCTTGTCCTTCAATGCCAATTTTCTGTTGTCACTTATACTCTAAAACAGATATATCAAAGCCTTACACATTGCATATGGATTCACTTTCCCATGGATACTCGAGACAATGTGATCTCAAACTCCCTCTAATAATATCTTCCTCACCTTTAAAACCTTCTTTTGTCAAGCATCAAGAAGAGAGGCGTCTGCTGCTATGTGTAGAAATTATATAACTTATGTGTTATATGTCCAAGATTCTCCTGATCTCACACTATTTCAACTGCATGCAAAATACAGAATCTATTCCACCATTGATCATTTGCGGAATTTAAATCAATATTGCAATGCACACATGAAACAATAAAAATTCACACACACTAATGTAGTTGTTTAACGGGAAAGCCTGAAGCTAAAAACCCCAACTATATGTATATAATATATGTCATAGAGATCATGTAACAATACTCATACAAAGCTGATCATACCAATCTCTCAGTACAATACAATCGCTACACACTAATCAGGCCCGATCTTGCAAATCCATGCACCAATCTTTGCCACCTGCTAGCCTGCCTCTACTGCGCAATCCCTGCTGAAGAATGGCTCTGAATGAACTCGAATTGCTCCAGCCTTGCTCACGAAATCCTCATTGGCATATCCACTGAGTGTTGGATGCAATCAATGCATCACTATAGTCACAACTGATAGTCACTCTTTCCCTTTCACCTATCTCTCCACTGGTCTCCACTGAAACTGCCATGCACTGTAGTTAACTGATGTATTCTTCAGTTGATTAATGAGTTATTAATTAGTGAATTAATTAACTAATTAATTCACACCACTCTCACTATTTTATCAATCAGTAATACTAGATACAACTAGCTCAACTAAGTCTAACTGAGTTAAACTAAATACAACTCCACCAACTACTTCTCCAACTCCACCAAACTCTGTCACATGAGTTCTAATTGATTCCTCCATGAATTAGCTCTAGTAAACCCTTAGGAATAACGTAATTCCTTCTATCAGTTGTTGTTCCACATCTATGCACTTAAATAAAGTGCTCCAAGAGAATAAGATAATGTTTAGAGTCCAAAATTATTAAGAGCTAATAATATTCGACATATCTATTTATAGACTGGCAGTCTAAAAATAGACTCTGCCCAATATTTCTAAAAATAGAAGTCCATCTATTTTTCCAACTCAACCAACCATCCACAAATAGCATCCTGCAATCATAGAATATGATCGACATGTCTAAAAATAGACTTTGTGCCAAAAATAGCCTGCGGGCCCACTTAGTGAAGGCAACTCTTTTCACTAAGTTCATCATCTTGTTGAATTTCAACACTCCTTCTCAACAAGATAGGGATTATCTGCCACCCCGATCCTGTCTCTATGGTATTCGAATTTGCTCCTAGTGAGCGCCTTCATCAAAATATCTGCAGCCTGATCCTCCGTAGGAATGTAAGAAAGAAACATGATCTTTTGTTGCACACAATCTCTGATATGATGGTGTCGGATGTCAATATGTTTAGATCTATCATGAAATACTGGATTAACCAAGAGTTTAATGCAACTCTGATTATCACAATATATCACCGTAGGATCTAAATGAGAACCGAAAAAACCGACCAGGATCTTCCTCATCCATATAGCCTCGCATGCAACTAAACTTGTTGCCATGTACTCAGCCTCCACTGAACTGAGTGCCACAGATCTTTGTTTCCTATCGTACCAAGAAACTGATGTAGATCCAATATTGAAAATCCCTCCAGATGTGCTCTTTCTGTCCGTTGGGATTCCTACCCAAAAAGCATCTGTGAAGCCATGCAGCTTCAACTCATCCAACTGTCTGTACCACAATCCATACCCAGATGTGCCCCTGAGATACCTCAGGACATTCTTGCCTACCTTCCAAAAGAGCTTGGTAGGCTTAACCATCGCTTGTGAAAGCTGGCTCACAGCATAGCATATGTATGGTCTTGTATTGACTAAATACATGAGCGAACCAACCAACTTTCGATAAACAGTGGCATCCACTACCTCTGTCGATGTAGCATCCTCTTTCCTCCAACCACCAGGAAGAGGAGTGTCGATAGGCTTATAGCCTTGCACATGAAACTTCTCGAGTATCTCCCGGGCATACTTTCCTTGGGACACAAACAGTTCACCTTTCCGCTGCCAAATTTCCAATCCCAGGAAATAATGAAGGAGGCCCAAATCCTTCATCTCGAACTCCTTTGCAAGATATGCCTTGCATGAGTGTATCAATAGTTCATCATCTATTAGTATTAAATCATCTACATAAAGTACAATGATCAAAAGCTTACCCTCCACCACAATCTGGTATAGCCTTGGATCCACCTCACTCTTGGCAAAACCAAGTCCGGTGAAATAACTGTCTATATGTGTGTACCAAGCACGGGGTGCTTGTTTTAGCCCAAACAGTGCTCTTTTGAGCCTGCACACATGAGACTCACTGCTGAAGATTTTGAATCCTTCAGGCTGCTCAATGTACACCTCCTCCTCAATGAATCTGTTGAGGAACGCAATCTTCACATCCATCTGATGAATGTTCCAACCCATCTGCGCTGAGAGAGCAAGGATGGTCCATATGAAAGAATACCTTGCCACAGGTGAAAATTTTTCTTCATAGCCGATCCCCTCAATCTGTGAGAAGCCTCAGGCAAAAAATCTTGTCTTATACTTCTCAACGCTCTCGTTAGCAGCTTGCTTCACTTTGTAGATCCATCTCGAACCTACCACTGATTTCCCTTCCGGCCTCGGGACAATCTCCCATGCATTGTTTCTGACAATCGAATCATACTCTTCCACCATGGCATCTACCCATGCTAGATCCTCCACAGCTTCCTCAAAAAAGGATGGCTCCGTCATGATACACTTGCTCATCAGAGACATGTATCCAATAAATCAGTCAGGTGATTGTGTCTATCTGCACTGTGATGTAGGAACTCCTACATTCTGCACTGCATCAAGATTCAGTCGCTCAGCTTCTTTAGTGCGCTTCCACCTCTGACGTTTGGCACTGCATGAGTGGTTTCTTACACTCCATGAACCTCCTCTTGTGGTTGATCCACATCTTGAGGCTCATCTTTAGGAACAAGTAGCTCCTCCTCTGCATGCAAGTGTAGCTCCCTCTCAAGTGACAACTTCATGGCTTTCTCCTCATGAAATTTGATATCCCGTCACATGACAGTCATCCAACTGTCTGGAAAATACACACGATAATTGTGGGGTGTTTCTGTGTATCCCAAAAAAATCCCCACCTTTTTGGTCAGGTCCATCTTCTTCCTGACATCCTTCATCACATGAATGTAAACAAGTGAGCCAAAAATCTTCAAATGAGAAATATCAGGCCTCTTACCATAAAACGCCTCTTCAGGTGTACTCATGCCAAGTACTCTATGAGGACAACGGTTTTGCACATAAACCGCATTGTTGCATGCCTCAGCCCACAAGTGTATGGGAAGGCCCTGATCATGCAACATCGCCTGTGAAACACCCATGATCGTTATGTTCTTTCTCTCCGCGACCCCATTCTGTTGTGGGTTATGAGGCACTATGAGTTCTCTTCGAATTCCTTCTTTGCTACAGAAGTCTTTGAATTCACCAAAGATGTATTCACCATCATTATCGCTCCTTAGAGCTTTCACCTGCTTCCCCGACTCTTTCTCAACCAGCGCCTTGAACTCACAGAACTTTGAGTATGTCTCGTTCTTCTTCTACATGAAGAAGATCCAACACTTGTGGGAAAAGTCATCAACAAATATCACATAATACCTGTGCTTTACTGTTGAAGCAACCGAGAAAGGTCCACACACGTTTGTGTGAATTCTCTCAAGGATCGTCGAGGTGCAACTATCCTTCTCATGAAAAGTGGTCTTCACAAATTTTCCCAAAGTACATCCCTTGCACTGATCTGACTGTGCAAGTGTACCCTTGGGAAGCCCAGTAGAAATCTGCTGCAAAATTTTCAAAGCACCATGGTGAAGATGGCCCAATCTCTTGTGCCACAATTCGCCCTCATCCCTGCTCCCCACTCCTTCTTCTTTTCCTGCCATTGCAACGCAACCATCTAGCTACAATTGATAAAGATTCTTAACTCGAATCCCTATCCTCCTAGTTTGACCAGTTTTTTTATGCCGAAGGAAAGCTTTTCCTTCACTGAAAACAACATCATAACCCTTGTCTTCCAACATCGCCACGGAGATCAGATTCTTCTTCAATCCTGGAACATGCATGACATCCTTCAAGATGAAATTTTTACCAGAATCCCTCTCAAAGGAAATGGTCTCGATACCAGTCGCACTGTATCTACCATCATCTCCCATCTTGATGTGCACTCCAAGATCCTTTTCCTCCAGATCATTAAACAAATATTTGTCTCCGGTCATATGGAAAGACGCACCACTATCAAGAAACCACACCGATCCCATCACACTTGAAACCAAGCATGCGATCAAAGAAAAATCTAGCTCAAACTGCGAGGCTAAGGCCTCTCCAGCTGCAGATCCAACAGCCTGCTTATTCTTCTTCTTTTGTGGACAATTAGTGGCGAAATGTCTGTGCTGGTGATAGTGAAAACACTTCACCTTGAACAAATCCTGCTTCTTTCCTTTCGCTTCGGATTTGGAATATTTCTTCCCTTTTCCTTTCCGAGCTTTGGCATCCAAAGCGCAATTTTATTCATATTCATTCTTTGATGAAGATCTATCCTTGGTACCCTGCCTTATCTCCTCCCGCACAAGATCCGACCAAATTCACTCCCATCCTGGCAGTTTCTCCCGTCCATTGACAGAGTCTTCGTAGCTATTCCAAATCTTCGAAAGCCCAAGGAAAGCCAAGCCCACCAAGCCTTCTTCATCAACAGTAACCCCCACACTTCCCAGCTCATCCTTGCAGTGGACAAACTTCGTGAGTTATTTTGGTATACTGTCGCCTTTCTCCATTTTATTTTTCTGAGCTTGTCTTTAAGCGCCAACTTCCTCTGGTCACTTCTGCTTTGGAACAAGTCTGTCAAAGCCTTACACATTAAGAATGGAGTGGCTTTACCATGAAGGCTGGACACAATGTGGTCCTTTACACCTTCCAACAGAATATTTCGACACTTTGCTACCTTCTTTTTCCATGCATCAAGTGCGGCTACATCGCTAGAAGCAGGCTTCAGAATATCAACATCTATGAACTCCTTCAACCCATTATCATCCAGCACCACCTCCATCCTGTCCTTCCATGCCATGTAATTCGAGCTCCCATCAAGGGCATACTCTAATCGCTATCCGTTGAAAGACATTTCAATGAATGCTCAACTTCGACACCAAGAAAACACTGCAGCAAATTCAAATTCCACCAGCACAAAACTCAACCACTTCAATAATTGCAATCTCCTCCAATGATCAACTACTATGATACCATGTAGAAATTATATAACTTATGTGTTATATGTCCAAGATTATCTTGATCTCACACTATTTTAACTTCATGCAAAATACAGAATCTATTCCACCATTGATCATTTGCGGAAATTAAATCAAGATTGCAATGCACACATGAAACAATAAAAATTCACACACATTAACACAGTTGTTTAATGGGAAAGCCTGAAGCTGAAAACCCCAAATATCTGTATATAATATGTTTCATATATATCATGTAACAATCCTCATACAAAGCTGATCATATCAAGCTCTCAGTACAATACAATCGCTACACACTAATCAGGCCCGATCTTGCAAATCCATGCCAATATTTTCCTGCTAGCACCGCACTCTCTTTTACGCAATCCTATGTGAAGAATGGCTGAATAGACTCAAATTTCTCAAGCCTTTCTCCATAATCCTCATTGGCATCTCCACTGAGTGTTGGATGCAATCAATGCATCACTATAGTCACAACTGATAGTCACACTTGCCCTTTCACCTATCTCTCCACTGGTCTCCACTGAAACTGCCATGCACTGTAGTTAACTGATGTATTCTTCAATTGATTAATGAGTTATTTTTAGTGAATTAATTAACTAATTAATTCACACCACTCTTACTAGTGTATCAATCAGTTAGACTAGATACAACTAGCTCAACTGATTCTAACTGAGTTAAACTAAATACAACTCCACCAACTACTTCTCCAACTCCACCAAACTCTGTCACATGAGTTCTGACTGAGTCCTCCATGAATTAGCTCCAGTAAACCCTTAGGAATAGCATAATTCCTTCTGTCAGCTGTTGTGCCACATCTGTGCACTTAACTAAAGTGCTCCAAGAGAATAAGATAATTTTTAGAGTCCAAATATTATTAAGAGCTAATAATATTCGACATATCTATTTATAGGCTGGCAGTTTAAAAATAGACTCCGCCCAATATGTCTAAAAATAGAAGTCCATCTATTTTTCCAACTTGACCAACCATCCACAAATATCATCCTGCAACTCATATAATATGATAGACATGTCTAAAAATAGACTTTGCACCAAAAATAGCCTACGGGCCCACTTAGTGAAGGCGACTATTTTCACTAAGATCATCATCCTGTTGAATCTCAACACTACGGGCTTGGGAATATCATTATCAATGAATTCTTTCAACTTGTTGTCCTCCAGAACTGCCTACATTCTATCTTTCCATGCAATATAATTATAACTTCCCTCAAGTGCATATTCCAATCTTATTCCATTGAAATCCATCTTGATCTGCTTGTCGCACCAAAGAATATTTTTGCAAATTCGAATGTTGTTCAGCACAAAATCAATTTCTTCTCCATTGTAGTGATTTCCTGCGTTTCGATACCGTGTATAAATTATACAAACAATATGTATACCAATGGATTCAATCCGATCATTTGATATGCTAAAGCAAGATACTAAATCCTTCTACAAATTAATTGCGAAAATTAAACACGATCGCACAATCACACCAACTAAAAGAAAGAAGAAAATCAATCCACAACACAGATATTTTTCCTGGGGAAAGCTTTCTGCTCAAATCCCTCTATCTTCTATTGTATATTCAACCAAGGAATCATGAAACCATACAATGCACTCTTCTCACAAGATTTTGTTGCACGCTACCAACTGTCTCACACTGGTCCAAGAAAAATTGACCAACACTTAGCCAATTTCCTACCTCTTCTCATCTTGCCTTGCTTGCATAATTCCTGTAGAATTAAATCCCTATTATTTAGGAATTTCAACCTTCCAAAACTGCACAATTCTCATGGGCAATCCTATGGGTGTGTTACTGCATGTGTGCATTTTGCTAATAATACAACTAATAGTTAACATCCTTTTAACCTCTGTCTCAACTAGGTCTTCCTCAAACCTGACATGCATGCAGCTATTAATAGTAAATCATCAGTTACTTGGCAGATCTCTGCATTGTGAATTAAATATGATTTAATTCATTTAACCTCTCACTAGTGCAACAATCAAATACAACTAGTTAAACTGATTTTAACTCAATTAATTGAGTTAACTGATTTCTCATGCATTAAACTAATACACTAACTGCAACTTGGACTCTAAAACAAATAGAATCACTCTACATGCCTC
This sequence comes from Pinus albicaulis, assembly GCA_034641835.2. Classification (NCBI taxonomy): domain Eukaryota; kingdom Viridiplantae; phylum Streptophyta; class Pinopsida; order Pinales; family Pinaceae; genus Pinus; species Pinus albicaulis. The sequence goes on along the minus strand of JAXQQM020080632.1, from coordinate 106,729 downwards.
ACCACAACACTAAGCCTAGAATTCCATGAGCTAACTGAGTTTATCACACTCAATTAACTATTACAAGTGATTATGAGATAAGATTACAATTTATTGTCCAATTTAATTAAGGGAAAATTAAATTATACACACATTTCTTGTTGAATTTTCAACACTTGCCATTTTCTAAATCTTATTATTTTGAGCTTGATAGTCAAGTCTAGTCTAATATTCATAAACTTCATGGTTTGGCCAATAAGTTTGAATTAACTTCTGAAAAAGTTTATTTCCAATACCAACAGCAAGCTTTTGCTTCCCCTCCTGCTATCACACCTTCTCACACAAGTGCATCATCATCCTTCACATTCATTCCATCATTACCTCTGCAAGTATTCACTCCATCAACACCTTCACAACACCCTCCAGTAGTCATGGTCATATTTGCTCCGTTAATCTGATCGCCACAACTCGTTGCACTACCTCAAAACTATGGTAAAATATTGCCTCTTTTTTATGGAACTTCAAAGGTTACTACTCACCAACACATTGTCAAAGTAATTCATTTCATCGATCTTGAAGAGATTGACAATGATGATGCCAAGATGTGCATCCTAGCACAAAGTTTCTCAGGAGAGGTTAAAAAATGGTTTCGCTCCCTAATAATTGTTTCAGTAGCTAATTCACAGCATTTGATTGAATTTTTTATGGAAAAATTGGAGGAGAAGAAAAACCCATTACAGATTCTAGCTTAATACAATGCCTTGAAAATAAATCCTAATGAGTCTGTACAAGACTTCAAAGCTAGGTTCAATATAATTTATGATTCCATTCCTGAAAATATAAATCCTCCTCCAGGCCTTGCATTACTTCATTACCCTAATGGTTTCGATCCTGATATGGCTTATAAACTAAGAGAAAGAAACACATCTACCCATGAAGAAATGCAGAGAAATATAATGAGCATGGAATTGAATCTTATTATAATGAATTCAAAAATCAAGACAAAGAAAAGAGTAACCACCAAGGAAGAAACATATACTTCATCGAAGGGAAAACTAGACACCTTGATAAAAATAATGGACAAAATGATGGACAAAATGACCATCACGGATAGACAAGTTGAACCCTCAATTAGAAATCCCAATTTCAGGGGTTTTTATAGGAAAAATGACCCCCTCATCAGCTCAGAGGAGAAGGTAACATGGAAGGAAGAAAATGACCTAGAAAAAACCCATTTCTGCCAAGGTAACGCACCCCAGAAACAACTAGACAGCATTATAACGCACCTAAGACATGCAAAGGGAGTGTTAGTACCTAGGGTAATGCTTTTTCTTTCCCAAGGGGTAGCATTATCCATTTTTGAGTGTGAAAATGGAAAATATCTTGTGGAAAAGTGACTAGCAATTCAAGCTTTTTCTCATAAAGATCCAGTTCAAAATAGAAACTAAAAGGCACAAAACTTTTATTAGGCCTTGCCAAATATAACTAAACTCCTAAGGAAGGAAAAAGCATGGAAGAACAAGGAAACATCTTGATTTATCCCATTTCAAAATAGTTGAAAGAGTTGGCAAGGTTTTCCCTCTCCATCTCCTATAAAATGGAGTTGTTGGATCTTGTTCTAAGGTTGAAGGTTTGAATATATGTGAAGTAGAATTTCATTGTTGTAGTGTGAGGTTTGAATATCGGCGAAGTTCATTGAGAACTTTCTACTTTGAGCATCATCACACTCAGAGGTAGAGAAAGAGGGAGAGGAATTGGAAGACTAAGGAGGGCTTGGTGCAACCGATCGTTGTAATCCTCCTTTTTATAAATCAATAGAACTGTATCTATTTTGTCCATTCGATGCATCAGTGTCACAATTGTTTTTCAATCATCTATGTAGCATGATATCAATGGCTTAGATCTGTATTGTTTCATGTTTATGATATGCTAGTTTAATTGATAACAAGCTATACTGTTGTAGAGATTACACGGGTGCTTTGATTGATTGCAGGATCTAGATTTGGAGCAGGTGAAGAAGGATCTCTACTTCGCTGCTTGGTGTTCTCCGTAGGATATGTTATCTATAAAGAGGTAATCTCTCCATATTACTTTGTTGATTATAGATATTAGCATGAACATGTATTCTGCATCTTTGTGAACTTTACAACTAATCTGACTGTCTGCCTCAGGCACCGGAAAGCCCTGAGAGGGATATTTAATAACCACCACCCAAGCATATTACCCTATAGCAGAATTGGCGAGTAAACCCCAAGTTTTGCGGGTTGTTCCTATCACTTTACCTTTTTCCTTCTTTTCACATATCCTTCTGACCAGTTTATATGCTTAATAAACATCTCAAAATCTCACAGAGTCCAGATTAGACCCTGCTTAGCCATCTATACAACTTTACCCTGACAAGCGCTTCCCCTGTAAGTGTTTCAGAGTGTTATAACGTGGTCTAGGCTCAGATACAGTGCGTTAGTCCCAATATTAACGCACTGTACCCTCTGCTTGCCAGCGTTACCCAGCGAAAATCTATTGTTTACACCTTTGTTGTGTTTCCCTTTGGCTGTGAAGTTCTTGGCCATCAGAATAGCTTCTCTTGCTAGATCCCTGTGCTTGTTTACCAGCTAGAATTTCTGTCTTTTGTTCTTATTTAAAAGAGTTAATGTCAATCGCATCTACTTTTTGAAGAAGATATTTTTTATTTTTTTTTCTGAACTTAGTTGAATACATTCTGAAAATTTTTGGTTAAAAAGTTGTTAAGAGAAGATAGATAGATGTCTGAATATTTAAAGTTGAACTATGTTATTTGAATGTTTGGTGCATGGATGTTGAAAGAAAATCTCTCCTTGTAGAAAAAAACTCTTCATTGAATTGAATATTTAGAGCATATTTCTGCATGGTTTTTTGAGTCAGAGTCTCATCATATTTCATATGTCCACTCCCCCTCTGCAAGACTAATAATCAAGTACACTAAGAATCAAGCGATAATAAAATTGATCATATAAATTTTTCTGAGCTCACACCAATAGTTTTCAGGCTAGGATCTTGGGGTAGGAAAAGTGATAAAATCACCCAAGATCTCAAAACTTGAGACTAGAGTCATTAATAAGTGAAATCCTACTGCAATCATATTATCAGGACCACTCCACTACCATCGGATTTAAGCGCGAGACAACACTAGGGTGCATAAGAAGGTAGCCCACCTTCGAGTGCATTCAGTGTGTTATTGCCCAAATCTACCTTAGGCTGAAGGAAGGCGGGATTCAGGGTAACATCAAACCACGCTCAGTCTGGTAGCTAGCCCTACCAGAACAGGAGAGGGCTCTCTCCGGGTCAAACTCAGTTAAAATAACCAATACGGTCTAAGATGACTGAAATGAATGCTAATTTTAGGCTAGGTATATGAATCAAGGAGTCTGATTTATTTTTTAGGGTTTTTTTGTTGGAGAAAAGGGAAAGGCAATTTTGGGCTTGGGGATGAGGCCAAATTCTTGCAGAGTTCAAGTTGGGGCAGGGAAGGCAATGAATTTGATGTCTTAGATTCAATGAACGGATAGAAAATACTGTTGAGGAGCTGAAGAGGGAAAGAGGGTGCAAGGATCCTCTTCAAACTGACGAAAACATATAAAACTAGACAAAAATTTAAGGCAGAGCACCAGCAAATAATGAATTCTACCTTAGTTACTCATTTGTTTAATCTCAGAGGAAAAGAGAAGGGAAATGGCATACATAAAACATTAATGAAACTTACAGATACATGGAGAAAAACATCATCGAAACTCAGAGCCACAAGGATCCCAACAAGTGCTGCAAAACTCTGGTCTTTCCTTTGCCAAAAATCTGAAATGAATATACAATGAGGTGCCAAACTATTCCCAAGAGTCAAACCCTGAAAATGACTCAGAAAATACATAATATAGACCAGACTAACCCCTTCCCATGCCTCTAGGGGTCGAGCTCATCCTTCTAGGAGCTTTTTCAACCAATTCTAAACTAGGAACTGAAATCTAGGCAATCAAACAACTTGCCTCTATATGGTAGGATACTGATTCATTCATTTAATTTTCACTTTTTAGTGAATGAATCCTCTAGAACAAGTAAAAATATGCCCAAATTACATTATGGTCAAGAAATTAAATCAATATAGATCAAGAGTTACATCAGAAAGTAAAACTAGTCAAAACTGGGCGAAATTCTGAGCTGAAAAGTAAAAATGAAGCCAAATTCCTCTATGCATCGCGCCTAAAAACTCAATGTGTCGCGCCACTTTGAGCTTGTTTTTTAGGCACTTCCTGAAGTCCAAATTGAGCTCATGATAGCTCGTTGGAAAGCCCTATTTATCTACTATCCAACCCAAGTGGAATTTCTATATTTTGTGTCAATTTTCCCCTCCAAAAGTTCAATCTCCCAAGACTGGTTCCTGCTGGTGCAAAAAGTGGCAGAAAGGCCATTTTCAAGGTGTTTTTGACCCTTTAAACCACCCAGAACTTGATGAATCTCTCGGCCATTCCTGAGCATGCATAAATTTTCATAAAAAATCCAAAAAAGTCAAGTTTTCATCCAGAAGATCTCTCAAACGTAAGCGTGCGCCAAGTGGCGCGACGCGTCAGGCAGAAAAACCTGTTTTGCAACCAAAATTTCAAAAATGAAAAAATTTACTCCAAATTTGCTAAAACTTGGATTGAATGTCTCCCATCATGTGCCATTCTCAGCCAAAGAAGCTTCGGCCAAGATTTGGAGTGGATCAGGCCTTTTTCACCGTTTCAGTGTCCTCCTGGTGCATGTAGTCCAGTGGCGGAATCACTATCTTGTTCATAGGATGTGTCGGTGTCCGTCATGGTGTTGCAATGTGTATGAAAAGTGTATGTTTTATTTGTTGAAAATGAGAAATTAGGACTCGGTTTCTTCATCTCCAAGTGCCAAATATGCCAAATGGAAATGAGGGACTGTGAGGAATATGGAATAGTGGGGAAAAGTGGAGTTTCTGTCAAGTGGATTTAAAATATGGGACAATCACTTGACATGTTTTGGATATGGGATTTGGAGATTTTTTGTAAATCATAGGGAAAGGTATAATAAAAGGGAGTGAAAGCATTTAGGGATAGGAGTAATGGGAATTTGCTACAAATGATATGGGAGAGGGAAAATGGTAGGAAATAATAGGGTTTAGGGATGGGGAAAATGGGAACAAGGGATATAGATGGTTTAGGATGTAAGGGAATAGGGAAATAAACTATGGTAATGATAAAATGAGCAGTGATAATAGATGGGGTAAGTAGCAATGATTGACACCAAACCAAATTTAAAACCCTAGGAGCATTCTTAAAACATGAGAGTAGGATTTTGAGTTTTTCGCATTTAAAATTTCATACCAACACAAAACACTTGTTAAGAGAAATGAGGAAGTGGCTTTGACTCACTTGAACAAGGAGATACTAAGAAAAATTTGATGGGTGAAATAAATGGCAAAAATCTTGTGTTCTAGCCCAATGCACCGTGCACCAACCCAATGCGCCACGCACAAACCCAATGCTCCGCGCCATTTTGCAAGAGGCTTTTAGAGGCCTTCCCGATGTCAAAATTGGGCATGTGATAGCTTGTTGGAAATATTATTGAGTATAATTTCCAACCCAACTGGAATTTTTCAATTTGGAGTTCATTTTCCTTGTCAAAAATCAAATTTCCCAAGACTATTCAAAATGAGCAAAATGAGGCTGCCTCAAGGTAGAGTGTTGTTGCAGTCAACTTTTGAAGGTCTTCCTCAACTCCAAATTGAGCTCGTGATAGCTCATTGGAAATATATTTGTGTCTATCTATCATATAACTCATCAACCAAGTCATTTGGCCAACCAAGCTAGGATAAATCTTGATTTTCCCAAGGTCACTTCAAAGGTGCATCAATTCTTCCGGGGCAACGGTATTTTTGACATTTATCTAAAATCATGACACATGTGTAAAACTTGAAGGAGGTTTTTATTCCTTGTCCTGTGTTGGACAAAAACCTCTCTCATGTTTCCAAAATTCATCTTTTATTGCTTAGAAACATCATTTCAGTGAAACCTATCCCGATGTGTGGAACAAGGGATTTGTCGAAATGAAGCGAAATGAAGGGGATAAGGGGCTTCTAAATTCTTGAGAAAATTTTGGGAAGTAGGGAGGGATGTTAGGAAGTAGGGGAAAGTGGAATTTTAGAGATTGAGTGAGGGGAAGGGGTCCAAAAGGAAAAAACACAGGCCTAGCCTAGAAAATTGCCAAGTTGTAGCAAGAAACTAGGGTTTGTGCGAAAATGAGGAATTTGAGGGATCTCAGCAATGGGAAGTGTTTAATAATGTACTTTAAGGATAGGGGAAGGTGTATGAACATCAGGATACAAGTTTTTCTAATGATTTGACCATCCAAGAGAAATTACCTCCAAAACCCTAGGAGAGGGAAATGAACCTTACCTAGGCACAACTGAAGCATGAACAAGGTGTAAAATGACTCTTTGGAACCTGACATGATGATGAAAACCCTCTGAATGATGGTACACTCAGCTGAATGGTGACATGGACCGACATTTGGACAACTTTGACAGGAGTAAAAGCAAACCCTAAACCTAATGCCTAGTGACCAAATTTTGCTTTGAAGACTCATTGAAATGACAAAATTTGACCTTGACACCTTAAAATAACTTTGTAAGAGCATGTTTGATCACTGGAGGAAGGATGCAAAGGCTGACACTAACACAGTGGGCATGTTATATATTGGGTTTCCCTTCTAGGATGTCGAACTAGATCGGGGATCTAGGTGTTCTGCCTATATAGTGTGTTATCAACGACCGTGACCCCCCTGATGATGTCTGTGATTTGAGGTATCTTTAGTGGCCAAAATTTTTAGGGACTTACACAAGGTAACTCGGACGGGCTTTCCTGGTACCTAAAAATAGACGGACCTACTCTATCTTCGGTCTTTGGGAGGGTACTCGTCTTCACGAGAGTTCTTACACCTATTATCTGAGGTTCGGGCGAAACTCTAGAGTAATCATAACTGTGTTTACAACTAACCCTCTATGTATGCTATTGTGATACTGGCTTCCATCTCTAGTAAACGGTAGTATTTAGACAGGGCCACCCTGTTCTGGCTGCTTGTTGATTGATTTTAGTTTTTTCTTTTTTCTTTTTTAGGTGTGTGGTTACTATCACTGAGACTTTATAATACATCACAAATAATTAAAATTTTCTAAAAATAAAAGGGTCGCCATAGCATCTTTCTACCCTCACCGTCTATCTCGACAATAGTGAGGTCTCCCTCCGTTGACACCGGAGGAGGAGTCGAGTCTCGGTGAGCCCGTGCCTTCTTCGGAAGAGTAGCCTCCAGTGACAACCCCTGATTTTCACATAGCACCGTATCACATAGAATTTCCAGAGGATCCTTTTACGGAAGAAGTCGTACCTCCTTGCAATCCTCCACTCACTGATCCATCCATCGGTGCCAGTGTTATTTCAGATTACACCAAGCCAAGACATGTCTTTGGCCACACCAATATCCATTTCACAACCGGCACCCATGGGGTTGGCGCCATTGGCAACCAACCCAGGTTCGCCACCATATTCCCCGCTGGTAGTCAGTTCTACGCTAACAATAGGCATACCCCGTAGCCAGCCTATGCTGGTCCCAGCACTATGGTCACCACAAATACTAGTGGATCTTCGAATCCTTCAGGATCTACTCCTACTGTGACTACTCCAGGACCCATGGTGCCTGCTCCCACGAGTAGGGATACTTCGTTTCCTTTTAGAAACCCTTTCGGTTGGAACCCTTTGCTGAGTTCAAACCCCTTGGCCACCATGCCAGGGGGTAGTGTCACCAACACACAAATGACAAGGGGCACTTCAGTACCCCTACAATTATTAGGACAAACGAGATAGCCCACTGTTAACATTGTTCCTTTAAGTGGTCAAAATTTCAGTATAGGATCTATGTCGTTGCTTAACTATGCAAATAGCAGCATGCCTCCGGCTAGCTCTATTGCATCCATATGGGCAAATCAACCCCAAAATCCATTTGGAAAAGGGGGAAACTTTTACACTGGGAGAAACCAATTGTTAGCCCCCCAGTACAATATACCCTACGGACAGCAACCATACATCCCTACACCCCCACCCATAGGGAAATTTTATCAACAAAGTCCTAATTATCCTATTAGTAACACAATGATGGGCGGACCCTATGGTCCAAATAGTCAGACAATACTTCCCTTGCTAGATTGGGGGCAAACACGCAATTTCCATTCTTGGCAGCTCTAGACATCCCCGAAATCTACAAACTAACTAATGATCCCATCAATCACAACCCACTCTGGCCTCCAGTACTGCACAAGATTCCATCTGACATCTCTAAATTCAACAGGAAACAAGGGGACGATCCAGCTACGTACACCACCACCTTTCATCTATGTTCTGTTTCTAACTCCATGGTGGATGATAGTATCCGGCTTCGAATTTTCCCCTGCACTCTCACAGACAATGCTGCCAAATGGTACATTGAGTTACCACGCGGAGCCATCAAAACTTTTGGCGCCTTAGCTACAGAATTTCTTAAGAACTTCCAATTACCTATTAGATATGAAACTGGCATAGAAATCTTAACCTCGCTGCGCCAAGACACTGCCACCCACATCTCCGATCACATTCATGAATGGAGACGTAGGAGGAGGCTGGTCAAAGCGCCAATCCCGGATCATCTCTTATCTAATTGGTTTTGTAAGTCACTCTTACCAACCCTAGCTAAGGACATTTTTCTATCTGGTGCAATCACGGAAGATCAATCCATTCATCGTGCACAGCATTTAGATTTTATATATTCGCAATCTGGCACGCTATATGGTTTACTCCCCCATGCCCCTGGTAATCTGAATCCTCCCGCTACTTAGAAACTTGGAGCACGCGCTAACGGTATCGTTGGTGCAATATCTGGTATAGCCATAAAACATCCTAGTGGGCAAACCTCCCAGCCATCTTCGGCTACCACCGCCCCTAACCAATCGACTACTCTTCCTACCACTGAGGTAAATTCTATGAAAATTTCACAAAAACCTAGTGGCAAAAACAAGAAGAACAAGAAAAATACCTCTTCTATGGAAGAGCAATCGGATCATCAGAATAATCCCAATCAAAAAAAAGCTGCTAAAACCGACAAAGGGAAGGAGAAACCCATGAAATTTCCTTGAAGAATCTGTGCGGAGGACCACTTGACATACAAATGTCCTCGGCTGCAGAAATGCATAGATTTTATCACAAACAAGGACCTTGGGAGAACACCTGTCATTCTTCATAATCCCTTCCCTAATCCATAGCAGCAACAGCAACACATGGTTTCCAACCCACCACAACCCTCGCAAAGGGGCAACAGTGGCACTCATCCTTCCGGTGAAGGATCGTCCGCCATCTATGGTGTAGAAAGTGTTGAAATCTAGACACAAGCCAAACTCTATAGAAATCCTATCATTGATACTCAAGAAACTGGTACCCGTTCAAATCCACTGCCTCCCAACTATTTGCATATCGAACGGCCTGCTGCTGACCCCGCGATTCATCCCCCCAAAGGAACACTTCGACACACGACTCATAACACCTCTGCACGTGCCGCCCAAAACTACAATATTGTAGAATATTTGGTGCAGGAACCATCAGCTATGTCTGCTCTTGAAGTATTGCAAACTTTCCTAACACAAAGGAAATCCTTGCTTTCGGCCATTGGTGGAATTGACCCCCAGGATTCTAGGTTGGCTATCTTTGACATGGAGAAATCTAAACCTCGCCTCTCACACAAACCTGCATTCCAGGTGCAAGTCATGTTGAAAGGGAGACCAATCCATCGTACTGTCATAGAGGAAGGTGCTTCAACCTGCGTTATGTCAACTACTTGCTGGCTCGCTTTGGGTTCTCCTACTTTGTCCCCGCCATCGAATTCCCTTCAAGATTTTGATGGCCACACTTTCCTCCCAAAAGGCTACCTTTCTAGCTTTCCCATTTCTCTTAGTGGGAAAACGATAATGGTGGACATAGAAGTCATAGATCGTCATCTCGACTCTAATATAATGTTGGGTCGTAGTTGGTCGTATGCAATGACTGCCATTGTTTCTTCGGTTTTCCGACTCATCCTTTTTCCATTGGATGGGAAAATAGTCACAGTGGATCAGTTATCCTTTTGCACCCCTGATTATGCCACGTTACCAAGTAGCACTGTACCCCTAATAGGAGGTGTTCCTGACTCATAAGTCAGAATTGGTACTGGTCTTCTGAAGGCATATTCCCTGATGGGTTGCTTTCCTCTCCTGCCACCTGAGGTTCCACATACGGTTGCAATGATATCCACCAATTTGGATGGCTCTATTGACCCATGGATCCTACCAGCACCTTTATACATTGATTCCTATGGAGTTCAGATGCCGCTCTCACCAGCTGAGTTGGCTTATCAAGCCATCCAAATTACATCTGAACCCTCCACAGCTATGGTTTCGACCAATGGTACAAACCTCCAGCCCATCATGGTTCTTTCTAAGGATATCCTCGATGAAGTCCTATATACAGACGAAGCTATTCGAGAGATCATGTCTGTAGAAGAATGACCTTGGGGAGAGTTCCACCATTGTGCTCTGATGTTCGATTCAGATGCGCTAACTACTCAAATCCCATATTTTGACCCATCTGAGATCGTTCCCTTTGTTTACACAACTATTCAAACTATCGATTCGAAAGGGAACTTGGGCAACCTTTCTAAAACCATGCTCATTGATATCTTGGTCAAAATGGGTGTCGTGGAAAATATTCAGATTGGAGCAGATTTCAATCCCGAGGAAATTTCACGCTTCACATCCCTTTTTAAGGAATTCCACGATGTGTTTGCCTGGTCTTACGATGAAATGCCCAACATAGATATGTATATAGTCGAGCATGAAATCAAATTTTATGACAATTCCAAACCTCTTCAACAGAGACTCCAACCTATCCACCCATGCAAAGTGACCGCCATTTAGACTGAAGTCGAAAAAAATTTAAACGTTGGTTTTATCTACCCCGTTCCTTTGACATAATGGGTTTCCAATCCGTTCCCCGTTGAAAAAAAACAAGGCACCATCCGAGTTTTTGTTGATTATCGCGATTTGAACATCGCTTGTCCAAAAGACAATTATCCTACGTCGTTCATAGATCAGATCCTTGATGATTGCACTGGATGCGAGTCTTTTTCCTTCATGGATGGTTTCTCATGATATAACCATATTTCAATTAAAAAGGATGACCATCATAAAACCGCCTTCATCTATCCTTGGGTCACATTTGCGTATCGTAAACTCCCATTCGGTCTGAAGAATGCAGGAGAAATTTTTCAAAGGGCTATGGACTATGCCTTTCACGGCATTAGGCATATTGTAACAGCTTACTTTGATGACCTTCCCGCTCATTCCAAGAAGTGATCCCATCACCTCACACATCTGAAACAAATATTCGCTCAGTGTAGGTTCTACAATATACGTCTAAATCCACATAAGTGCATATTTTTTGTCAAGTCTGGACCCCTTTTGGGCTTTATTGTCTCCAAGCACAGGATTAGGGTTGATCCCGATAAGGTTAAAGCAATCATCGAATTTTCCGCACCACAATCCATTCTACAACTCCAACGTTTGCAAGGGAAGGAAAACTTTTTACGTCATTTCATAGTCAACTATGTCGAGATGACGAAAAGATTTATGTGTTTGTTAAAGAATGGAACACTATATTTGTGGGATGACCAAGCTCAACTGTCATTTGATGCCTTGAAATGAGCACTCGTTTCTACCCCACTTCTTAGTGCCCCCAATTATTCACGTGACTTTCTCCTCTACCTGGTAGCCTCACCATCCTCACTTGGCATGGTTCTGGTTCAAGTTCATGATGACGATAGTGAACATGTGATATATTACTTTTCAAAATGTCTCATCGGACCTGAACTACGATATTCACATGTGAAGTTTTACGAGCTTTCTTTTTAGGGACTTCTTCTAGCTCATAAAACTGAAAAAACCCCGAGTTTCCTTTTTCAGGCTCATTAAACTACCACAACAGAGACATATGAGCCATTTTTTTCATCTTTTTCAAAACTCTTTAGACAAAAAAATTGACCAAGTTTGTCTCTGTGTGACTCGTTAAAATTTCACAAAGAACATTGAGTGTACTCTGTCTCCTCATACTCATAACAAAATGAGGTAGATGTCCATCAAACATATCTTTCTCACTATTCTGGATTCAATGGACTAACTCACGGAAAAAGAACTATTTTGGGCTTACTATTCTCCCTTCGTCGTGCCCGATTATCAAACATGACAAAGGTACCCCCCGGAGTTGTCTTTTACGATGTTTTTCAGACTCTCTAAATATGAAAAAATCACCGAGTTTACTCGTATGGACTCGTTAAACTTAATCAGATGGGGAAAAAAAATTGGACAACATGGGTACTTCTTCTGTTACATTTTCTAAAGGTCGATTTGGCAGCACAAAATCTTGAACATGGCACTTCCCAGAAAACTCTTTCACATTTAGCCGAACCCTACCATCTATGAGTTTAGCCTTCATCTCCCAGTGTTCCTACATTGGTGAATCCTAACACTCTTTAGTGTTCATTAATCCTAAGCTGCCTAATACCCTATTAGAGTGCCTTCTATTGTTCAAGAGGATCCCACTATCTACTGCTCCTTGTATCAACCAAAGCCATCATATGCCAGTACTTATTTGTCATCGGTTATTCCCACTTGCTCTTGATTATTTCCATCAGTAGAAAAATCATCTTTTCGTGTTTCGTGTCAACTGATGTAGGATGCCTTAGTTCCTACCCTTTTACATATCTCTTCCTATCGACTTCAACATCTTATCTAGGAAGTTGATCTAGAAACACATCAATACCTAGATACTTGCAGACATCAGTGGCAGGTCATCTTGTGTTTGGTTGGGGGTTCTCATTATTGACTCCCGATCGAATGATTCTATGAGTGTTTGACATCAAATCCTTTTATTCACGCTCGCTAGATTGTATTGTGCATCTTGGGGACCATCATCATTATTGGTGGTTGCCCTCTCATCTGTTAACAGTTTTTGTTATTTACTGGTAATCAGATGATTTCCTGTATGTTCAACTATGACTCATTCATTCACATGTATGTAAATAAGTAGTTTAGTGAAGTAGTGACCAAGACTTTGGGTCGAGAGTTACACCATTACAGTTGTGTTTCCTCCCCCAAGTTTCGATATTGTTTTTTGGAGACAGCTTTTCAGTTTGATCCTGTTATGACAGACACTTTCACGTTATGTTTATTGGTGGACATACTTTTCATATCTCTATTCTAGAGAAATCATGTTGATTAGCTACTGAGCATGGGAATGCCTGACTCAAGACAGATACTATATTTTCTGACATATGTTGTTGTTTCAGGTTTTCCTCAGTCCTCCAACTCCTCTCATTCTACTACACTTGTTATAAATTACTTCAGCCATCATCTGTGTCTCTAACCTCACACTTTAGGGGGCATGTGTTACAGGAAAAATGACCTCCTCATCAACTCATAGGAGAATTTAACATGGAAGGAAGAAAATGACCTAGACAAAACCCATTTCTGCCAAGGTAACACACCCCAAAAAAATCTAGACAGTGTTATAACGCACCTGAGACATGCAAAGGGAGAGTTAGTACCTAGGGTAATGCTCTGTCTTGCCCAAGGGACAGCATTATCTGTGTTTGAGTGTGAAAAGGGAAAATATCTTGCAGAAAAGTGACTAGCAATTCCAGCTTTTTCTCATAAAGAGCCAGTTCAAAATAGAAACTAAAAGGCACAAACCTTTTATTAGGCCTTGCCAAATATAACTAAACTCCTAAGGAAGGAAAAAGCATGGAAGAACAAGGAAACATCTTGATCTTTCCCATTTCAAATTGGTTGAAAGAGTTGGCAAGGTTTTCCCTCTCCATATCTTATAAAATGGAGTTGTGGGCTCTTGTTCTAAGGTCGAAGGTTTGAATATATGTGGAGAAAAAATTCATTGTTGTAGTGTGAGGTTTGAAGATCGGTGAAGTTCATTGAGAACTTTCTGCCTTGAGCATCATCACACTCAGAGATAGAGAAAGAGGGAGAGGAATTGGAAGACTGAGGAGGGCTTGGTGCAACTAATGGTTGTAATCCTTATTTTTATAAATCAATAGAAATGTATATGTTTTTTCCATTCGATGCATTAGTGTCACAATTGTTTCTCAATCATCTATGTAGCATGATATGAATGGCTTAGATCTGTATTGTTTCATGTTTCTTATATGATATTTTAATCGATAACAAGATATACAGTTGTAGAGATTACACAGGTGCTTTGATTGATTGCAGGATCTGGATTTGGAGCTGGTGAAGATGGATATCTACTCCGCTGCTTGGTGTTCTCCATAATATCTACTATCTATAAAGAGGTAATATCTCCATCTTACTTTGTCAATTATAGATATTAGCATGAACATGTATGCCGCATATTTTTGAACTTTAAAGCTAATCTAACTGTCTGCCTCGAGCACCAGAAATCCCTGAGAGGGATATTTAATAACCACCACCCAAGCATATTACCCTATAGCAGGGGTCAAAATCAGCAGCCTCAATACCGGATCAAGCAAAGGGAAAAGAGGGATCAGGATCCAAAAATTAAACAAAAACTTCGCACTCCATTTCATAAAAGCTATACAGAAGGCCCTAATAAAGAAGAATATGAAATTTCAGGCGAAAAACATTTGTTTGAGGAAAATCAACAGTGAATTTTCCTCACTTAAAAAGATCAGTTTTCAGCAGAAAGTTATGCACCAGACGATCAACAATATGTCTTGTCAAATGATGACATGTTATTAGTACAGACAGAAGATTACCAGAGGGGATATCAAAATGCTCTTACTTAGGTACAAAGGCAGTATGGTTTGAGAAATAGGAATGTGCCTATAACCTCAAGTCAAAAAAATAAAATTCTCAAATAGAGGCTCATCATAAAGAGATGACTACTTCAAATATAGAAAATATAAAGGACCTGTTGTTCCTAATCATGTGAAAGGCAACGAAGTTTCTACCAACAATCAAAATAAATATAAAGAAGTTCAAGATGGAGGACAAAGAAAGGAGATTCCACACAAAGATCAGCTCGAGAAGAAAGATGCACCATCTAAAAAGGTAGAAAAACATTCTGCTCCTTTTAGTCTTGAAAATTAAATCTAAAAATTGAAAGTCTCCATTCCTTTAACTAAAATAGTCAAGAATGACCAATATAAGTTTCAAGTAGCCAAGTTTCTTAGGGTAGATCAGATGTCTGATATGGTCAATGTGAGTGACGATCACCTTGAGCTTTTATTTGGTCATGTTGTTGATGGTAACTTAGAAGATAGTGAGGTCTCTCCTTTTTATCTTAGCCTCAAAATCCATGATTTTATCCTTCATAACACCATGTTAGACTCTGGAGCATCTCACAACCTCATGCCTAAATCCATCATGGACAAACTAGGTTTGGATATCACAAAACCCTACCATGACCTTTACTCTTTTGATTCAGGGAGGGTTAAATGTCTTAGCCTCATTATAGATCTAGTGATATCTTTAGAGAAAATTCTCGCCAAGAATGTCCTCATGGACGTTGTTTTGGCTGATATCCCTCGCAGATATGGAATTTTTATCTCTCGGTCATGGGGATCAAAACTTAGAGGCACCTTGCAGATTGACATTTCCTACGCTACTATACCGGTCTTTGGGAAACTCAGAAAAATATACCTGGAAAATAAGATGAAATACATGATTAGTGGAAAATAAAATCCTGATAATAACCCCATACATGTTTTTCATGCAGATTTAGAGTCCCTTATCTTATTCAATGATGAATTTTCAACATCTTTAGAAATTTTGATGGAAGGAAAAGAAGAAATTTCAGAAATTTCAAAATCTATTTTTAACATTTTAAGTGAAAACAAACAAGAAAAGATGCTAAGTGGCTTGGAGCCAAGTGCATCAGCCAAAAAAAGAGATGAAACGGTGAAATAAACATAACCTATTGGTACAACATACATTTCTCAAGCAACTAGTTAAGACCAATCATCCAAATCGCAACTTCTCGATGAAGAAAGTGGTTTGTGGACCATGGATTTCGATGAAGCCTTAGGTAAGGAAGGAGATGGAATTGGGGTGTGGATTCACATCCATATGAATCAATTACTTAACCTTCCTCCTAATGTTCGAATTTCTTCTTACAAATTGGCATTTGATTGTTCAAACAATGAAGCAGAAAATTAGGCTTTGATAGCCAGTCTGAAAATTCCAAAGACATTAGATGCCAAGAAAATTTCTGTGTATGGTGAATTTGAATTGGTAATAAAGCAAGTCAAAGGGGAATACCAGGCCAAGCATCTGAGAATGTGAGCTTACCGCAATGCAGTGTTAGATATCCTCAAGACCTTCACTGAGTATACTTTGTCATTGATTACAAGGAACAATAATGTTATTATTGATTCTCTTGCCACTTTAGCTAGCATTTTCAAAATTCCATTGTATCCCAAAAAGAAGTATGCAATTAATGTAAAAAAATGGCCCTGTTGTTCCAGATAATGTTTAGTATTTGCAATTTTTTCAAGATGACAAGAAAATCAACAACTTCTTGCAGAGGTAAGAGGAGCTTTTGAGTTCAAAAATAGATGATCGGTTTTATGAAGATGACTAAGAAATTCAAGCAGCAGAAATGAAAGTAATGCATTTGAAAGATAACTCTATTCCAAGAGTTCTTGTACCTTTGGAGGATATTTTTTTACCAAGATGATGTTGCACGGAAACCAACAATACTACCAACATAAGTAGGATTGGAAGACCCCAAACTTGGCACTCCTGAAAAGCCCAAAATGGTCAATATTTCAAAATCCTTGAGCTCATAAATGAAAGGTAAATATGCAGCACTGATGTCTCATTTTGTTGATGTTTTTCATGGGATTATTCTGATCTAAAAGTGTATGATAAGAGTATAATTCAACACACCATTCCTTTAAACCCTGATTAGAAGCCTTTCTTCCAGAACCTAAGGAGAATGAATCCCAAGTTGTTGCCCTCTATTAAAAAAGAAGTGAACATGTTGTATAATGATGGTATTATCCTTCCTCTTCGTTTTTCAAATTGGATGTCAAACTTAGTGCCATTAAGAAAGAAGATCGGCAAGATTCACTTGTGTATAGATTTCAGAAATATGAATAAAGTATCACTTAAAGACAACTACCCACTTCCAAAGATGGATCATATTCCGCAAAGGGTGGCTGGTTCTTCCACAATTTCATTTTTGGATGGATATTCTGGGTATAATCAGATTTTAGTTTATCTGGATGATCAAGAGAAGACAACCTTTACAACACCATGGGGTACTTTTATGTATGCTAAAATTCCATTTGGATTGAAGAATGCAGGAGAAAATTTTCAGCGAGCGATGGATATCGCATTTTCCAATGAAAAGGATGTCTTTTTGGTTATTTATCTTGATGACATCACATTTTTTTCAAAAACGTATGAAGAGAACTTACAGCATTTGAAGGCAGTTTTTTTCAGAAATGCAAAAAATTTGGCATATCGTTGAATCCAAAGAAGAGTTTTTTTTCTATGGAAGAAGGGAAATTTATTGGTCATGTCATATTTAAAGATGGAATTTGGATATATCCTTCAAGGATTGAAGAAATTCATAATTTGGACTATCCTAGAAGAAAGAAGGAACCAGTAATTCAATGGTAAAATCAATTTCTTGAGAATGTTTATTACGAACCTTGTTGAAAATTTAAGAAAAAATATTGATATGTTAAAGAAATACAGTGAGGTGAAGTGGTCCGATGAGGAAAATAAATCATTCAATCAAGTTAAATTTTCATTGTCTCATGCTCCTATTCTTATCATCCCGAATTATACACTTGATTTCATCATCTTTTACTTTGCTTCTGAACATACTCTAGTTTTTGTCCTTATGCAAAAGAAAGATTAGAAAACATAACAGCCCATCACCTTCTTTAGTAGAATCATATGAGACGTAGCCTTGAAGTACAATATCATCAAGAAATAGGGATTGGCACCAGTTAAAGCATTGAAGGACTTCTGAGTCTATATCTTCACTGTCATGTTATTGCATATGTCCCAAATGATGCTGACAAAGATGTGCTAACACAGAATGATCCTGAAGGTCGATGTGGCAAGTGGATAGTTGCCATGCTTGAGTATGACTTGGAAATCAAACCTACAAAATTGATCAAAGGACAAGGATTGGAAAAGCTAATGGCAGACTCAAACTTGCATGCCTTGGACATCAATTTTATTACTGCATTATCTGAGGAGAAAGAGGTTAATTCATTACCTCAGGTATCTGAAATTTTTTCTTCATCACCACGGTATGTTGATATTATTAATGTGTTGCAACATTTGAATCCTCTTCCCAACTTTCCTATCAGTAAAGGTAGATCTTTGAAGTTGAAGGCTATTAATTGCATCCTTAACAATGTTTTGTATTGGAAAGACCCAGGCGAAATTTTGTTGAATTTTTTGGTAGAAGGAGAAGTTGATAAGGTGATGAAATACTTTCATAAATGTGATTGTGGTGGTCATATTTTCTAGAATACTACAACAAACAAGATACTGAGGGTTGGCTTTTATTGGCCAAGTTTGTTTTCTGACATTTATAAGACTGTCGTGAGTTGTCATGAGTGTCAAATTTTTTAGGGAAAAAGAAAACTCCTATCGATTCCCTTGAAACCAATTGCAGTTCAAGAGCCTTTCCAGTTGTGGGGTCTTAATTTCATTGGTGAAATCCATCCTCCATCATCAGCTTAACATAAGTGGATACTCACTGCCACCGATTACTTTACAAAGCGGATTGAATCCATCCTGACAAGGCAAGCTATAGAAACCATCATTATTCAGTTTTTGGAGAGCAATATTCTTTCTTGTTTTGGTTTTCCATAGAAAATTATCATTGACAATGCAACCGCCTTCAAGTCCAAAAATATGATTGACTTCTATGATAAATACCAAATAAGACTTGAGCACTCTATAGCATACTATCCTTAAGGCAACGGGTTGGTTGGATCGTCAAACAAATCATTGGTTAACATAATCAAGAAATTGATGCAAGAGAACAAAATAAGTTGGCATAAAAAGCTCATAAATGCTCAATGGGTGGACATATTTAACACGAATATATTAATCATCATGTCACCTTTTCGTCTATTTTATGGTGTTGACACATTTTTTCCCACTTCTCTAGTAATGCTGATGATGAAAATCCTACAAGAGATCGATAGTGAGCCAAATGACATCCAATGAAGTATCATTCAAATAATTTATTTACAGCAATCAAGAGAAGAATTTTTCAATCACACTTCAAAAATTCAGGAGAAAATCAAGAATATCTATGACAAGAAATCCAAAGCTAATGATTTCAAGTTAAGAGATGTTGTTCTGTGATGGGATGCTCGAAATGAAGACAAACACAAGCATGGTAATTTTGATAACCTATGGAAAGGTCCATACAAGATTACAACATTAAGGGGTAATAAGGCATTTTTGTTAGAAGATCTTGATGGGCAGGAAATTCTGGGAGGACCGGTGAATGGTAGGTTCCTCAAGCATTAACTTACCTGATCTTGAAGAAAAAGGTTCACTTTCATTGTAAATATAATTTTATTTGCTGTCAAAGAATAAGTAATTTGTTGAAGAAGTTTGAAGCTCAAGAAAAAGGCCATGAGGATTCTATGATCAACTAATGTTTTTATTTTAAAAGTTCAAAAATTCAAGTATTTTTTTGAGTCAAAGTCATTTTCTATTTTAGTTAGTCATTTCAGTTTGTCAAAGTTTTTTATTTTCCAGTTCTAACTCCATTGCCCAATTGATGAGGCAACCTGATATAAGGTGTTCTAGGAGCCAATGTTAGTGTATACATGTTTAGTGATCAAAAATATTCTTTCAATTTTACTTGGTAGTGGTCCTAGGTGAAAATGTCATGTTTTCAAGTCAATTTTCAAATAAAATTTTGTTCACTAAATGTTGTCTAGGTCTGAAATGATACTCCCATCACTCCATTCATGGCCATGATCATTTCATAGGTCATTTCATCCATTATAATCTATGGTCTTAGGTCAGTCACCACACCTCCGTCTAGGTTAAGGGTCTAGGTCTTTTTGTCTCGCCACCACAATGTTCAATTATGTCATAACAGAAGGCGAACAAGTTTTCATTTTCACCATCCAATTCATTCACATTGGGAGCCAAAAAATATAGGAAATAAATAAAGGCAATTTTTCTTTCCTCAAATGAAGTATGCTACATGATCAAGTTGCTCAAAAAAGAAAAGTTTTTCTCAAAGTATGTATGATTTCACTAGAAGACAAAAAAAAAAATTTGTGATGTTATAAAAGGAAAAGAGGCTTTTTCAACTCATTTCATCCTTTGATGTTCGATAGAGTTCCTCTCTTATCATCATCACACTCCACAACTCCCAAATTTCGAAAAAAAAAATAAGCAAATTGTGCCAAAACAAACCTGTGTTATGCTTATGGAAGGTTGCACTACCTTTCTGGCAGGTGCTACACTTTTGGTTTTTAAGCTCCAAATTAGCCATATAAGGTTCAAATCAACTTGCACAAAGGTTAATACACCTCCTAAATAGTAAGTGGGTACTCTCCATACCTCTCTTAAGTCAAATTATTCAGTAAATGGGTGGATTCCTTCTTTAGGTTTTATCCACTATGTTTTTGGTGTTTTCTATGTATGGTTTGTTTCAGCTGATACAACCATAATTTAACCATATACAACCTTCATACATCTTCCATAGACCATACCCTAACACTCCCTACCACTCATAACCCTCCTTGCCATAATTTTCATTGAAACCCTAGTTTTCACTACGTTTTTGTAGGAAAACTAGTAAAACCATGTGTTTTGACCTTTTGGGCACCTTCCTCGTGCCCATTTCCAAAAATTCCACTTGCAACTTATAGCCAACTAATCACCCTACCTCCCCAAATTTTTAGGTATTTTTCCCTAGATTCCTTCCACCTCATTTCTGTCCCTAAAACCACCCTACCACTATCCCCTGTTTTCCTAATTCTCCATCTTCCCTACCCACTACATCTAGCTAGGGTTTTATCTTGTTGAAAAACACCATGGAGGGAGAAAATAGGATCCATAAGGGAGGCCAACATTCCAGGTTTGAACCATCCATCTTGCAATACATCAATGTTTTTCCTTATTCCAATAGATGTTTTGAAAATAGTGGTTGTTTGAGGTTTTGTGAGAAAATCCAAGAGGTAGGTTGTCATTCTCAATTGACAAGCTTTCTTGCCACTAAATTTAGGAGAGACAAGGCTATCATAGCAGGCATTGAATTCACCATATCATAAGATTTTTTTGCGTCAACAACAGGTATCCCAAACCATGGATAAATCTGGTTCAAAGGGTTGGACTTGGACCTTGAGAACTACAAAATGTTCCTGAGACCTCATTGCAAAGATGCTCCTGAGAACATATTTCCTTTTCGGAATTTACTTGATAAATATGCCCCTTTGATGAAGATAATTATGAAATATTTTACATGTGAAGGGAGATTCTCAAGACTGTACCAATACGATATCAGGTTATTGATGCACTTCACTGCTACTAAGTCACTCAATTTTCCTAATTATTTATTCATGAGTTTGGTGAAGATGACTGAAAAGGTACAGAGTAAAGGAAAATATCATCACCCTAGTTTGTTCCACCATGGTTTGGTCAAGCTTATTGTTTTTCATAAGCTCTTAGAAATCAATATGACTTGGGAAGCTTTCATGGATATAGTTGCATCAATGCCTACTACTAGTCTACCCATCATTCATAGCACACCATCAACATCAACACAACCAATTGAGGTTGGCTCTTCAAGTAGGAAAGCAGAGGTTCCAAAGGTGCCTAGGGTTGAAATCAATCAAACCTATGAGAAATGTAAGAGGATGATTTTTTCTCCTAATACCATCAAAGGTGTGTCTTCACTTGAAACTACAACTGAAAAAAGACAAACAATGGAGAAACCACCTATTCATGATAGTGAGCCACTCATGCATGAGGATGTGGCATCATTGTAGCAGCATGAGGAACAAGCGCCAGTGGAGGTTGACATGGCAGAGTAGGTGAAAGAAAAGACAATTGAGGAGATAATAAGGGAAAAGGATGCAGATATGGAAGAGTTAAAGGATAGCCTCTCAAGGGTAAACTTCATGATTACCTTCTTACAATTAGAAAACGTGCAGTTGAAAGTGAAACAACTCCTCCAAATAAAACCAAAGGTAAACCTTGAGGCAGAAAAAAGTAAAGGAACATAAGTGGTAGATGTTGAGTAGCTGGAGGACACAGAGGCTGAAACAAAGCCAAGGAGGCCAAGAAAAAGAGGGTTAACCAAGAAAAAAGAGAAAGAAAGAGAACCATCTCCTACATTAGGTCAGCTAACCTTTGATAAGTTGATTGTTGCTAAAATTGAGAAAGATAAAGAGTTGTGGCTTGATAGGGTAAATATTCATCTTGAGAAGCTTTTGAAGAATTCATAAAGAGATAACAACCTCCAGAGGCATATATATGGAAATGCATTATTTCACTAGGAACCAAATCGCCAAGGTGAGGGTGAAAAATTTGAGGAAAGAGCTTAAGGAAACCCTGATTAAGCTTAAGGAGAAAGATAACTTGGATCTGCTAGTTGAGGCATCCCTAGTTGTTTAATTTATTATCCAAGGATGTCATAGAACAAATTTTATAATATTTTGAGCATTTTGAGCATTTTTGGTGATTTTTTGAAAAATCTAAAAAATTGGTCACTACAGAAGTGTCGCGCAACGGCGCAATGATTTTTCTTAGAGCATCTAAATGAAGACATTTTTACATTTAAAAATGGATTTTGACTTATACATTCCAGTTATGGTATCATTTTGGCATTTCACCCTCCAGTTTTGAAGAAAAAACTTAAAATAGCACTTTTTCATGCTTATGCCACTCATTTTGCCTCTTCCCGGTGCTTCTGGAGAGAGGTTGGGAGAATGAATTTTTGAAGACCTTCCAGGGGGTATTTTCTCAGTTTTAAAGATGGAATGCAAAGAGGACACCTAGGGATACCTAGCCTAACTTTCAGATTTCCAAATGGATGCCTAAAAGTCAGTTAAATTCACCTCTAAATTGGTGTGATGCTTCTGATGGGAGGCACGACACTTCTACTAACTGGCATGACGCTTCTGCTGGGAGGCGTGACACTTATGCTAATTGGCGCGACACTTATGTCTTGGATTCTTTTTGGACAATTGTCAAGCTAGAAAACTCCAAATTTCAAGGTGCATCTATCCCATGAGGTGTATTTTTGATAGGAGAGTTTATTTTTACCTCTCATTGTGGAGGAATCATGTAATTAATCAAAGAGACATACACTCCTAGTTATTAGCTAAATTTGAGGGGGCTTTTTATAACTTCCCTAGATTCTAGGTAATAACTCATAGAGTGCATCTATGATGTATTTTGGAATTTATTTTGACCCAATGAGGTTTCATGACTCCTATTTTCTATATTTAGTCCAAATCAAGTCATTTTAGATGTTGCATAGTTGTTATTTGCAGTGTGGAGCTATTGTACAAGATTTTTTCAGTGAAATCAAAGACATGTTGCAGCTATAATATTGGGAATCCAATGGTATGCTTATGAGCATTGTTTTTTCTCTATAACCTCATCAAGTTGAATGTTATGTTTTCTTGCCATGACATGAATGCTTCTATATGTTGATGTTATGAGTCTATGAACAAAAATATTGCTTTCCATTCTTTGTTTTATAATATTTTCATAAATGTGTTACTAATATTTTGATGAATGAATTCATTTAACATGTTCATTCTAACTCTCTCACTCTTTTCAAAACCTATACACAATGAAAATTAAAATATGTTCTTAAGTATACCTACCTAGCCTCATCCTTGTCTTTGCAACTGAAACTTTGAAATTAGACCTAGAACATAGACCTAGTTTCCTTGACTGTCATTCCTATCCAGCAAAAACTGAAAATAAACAAAACCCTAATCCCCTGAGCTTTATAAGTAGGCTAATATCGTTACATATCCAGTCATCTCATTGGTTGTAAAAGTGACATTGATAGATCCCTCTTTGGTTTCGGTAGGGCTAGCTACTAAACCTAAAGATTGGTTTGAGGTTACCTCCTTCAGTTCCATTCTCAGCCTTGGGAAAAAGTGGGAGTGATAACACAACGTTCCCTTGGGCCCACAAGCTCTATGTTTTCCCTCCTTTGGCCTAACACTGTGATACCCACTGTGTTGCCTCTCCCACGCAGCCACCTAGGAGGTTGCTCCATTCGCTAGGTGGCCACATGGACCCCAATTCAGCTGCAATATTTGTCTTTAGGGACTATAGGGAAGCACTTTAGCTGATTAGTTTTATTTTTGGGTCCCCTTACCTACTTTATTTCTACTTAACATTAGAAAAGGAAAATTTGGTCAAAAACTAATATTCCCAATTAGATGTCTGCTAATTGGGGATATTACAATAGTCATGTTGTTTAGGATGTGTTTTCATAATTATTAGTTATATTGTATCAATTAAATATTAGCATTATTATTTATGTTTATTTTATACATATTTATGTTCATATCATTTTATACATATTTATCATATCATATTGATAAAAATGCTTTTATACATGTACTTTCACTTGTAATGCCTTTGGATGATCTTCATGTTATCATGGTTGATGTTACTAGATAATACGAAGTTCTAACATTGAGCATAGTTTTCAAACAATAGCATGATATAACCATCCCAAATCAATCTTCAATGGAACTTTGTATTCTTAGACTTTCAAAAATGAATTGATATCATAAGACTTAATTGTGCTAACATCGATATTCTTTGGAAGGTAAATCAATTGTTTATGTGTTAAGTGGTATGGATTCGTTGATTGGTTGAGATGTTTTCTCTTATGATTTGGGTGTCAATAAGGAATTCTTGTGTCCTAATTTTCCTTTATTATACTTTTAGCATTTTCTTTACTTATTTTTTGCATATGATTTTTTTCGTGTATGAATGTTTCTAGTTTGATTATTGGATCGTCTCTTGGAATTTTGATCATTTGAACCACAACATCTGAGTATGTATGTACTTCAATTGGATTTGGATTTGATTGAACTATTAGGTTAATGGGACATGTATTTTTACCTTTTTATTCATCTTGAATTTTCACACCTGAAGATTTTGATACTTCCTTCTCGATAAATTGTTGTAATTTGTTTTCCAACAACTTCTTATTATTCTTAAGCTTCTTAATTTGAGTAAGTTATTTTTCATTGTTTTCGTTAAGGCGGGAAATTTCTTCATTTTTGTCTGTGATCATTTTTTCATCTTTATTTTACATATTTTGTATTGATTTTTTATTTTATTGAAGAATTAATTTTGATATATCTTTTATGTCTTCTAGTGTGACTAAATATGGATCCAATGTAATGTCTTGTAGTGTTTGTTTTTCTTCTTGTAAGAAAATGTTAAAAACTTCTTCTTCATATTTAAGATAAAGGACCCTGGTGATTCCATCTAAGGTGAACCCAAAATAATTTCACTATCATCACAACATAAATATTTAGCAATGATTAGTGAGACAAAATTGTCGTCCTCAATACTCAATTGTAAATTTATTATGTCATATTGTTTTTCATCCTTGTGTATTGTTTCAATTATATCTAACTTAGGAACCACTAATTGGTTAGTACATTTGGCACTAATAGTCATCTTGAGTAGGAGAAATAGGGATAATAACATCCTTTCATGCAATTTTTCCTTTGAGTTTAAATAATGAAAAAACAACCTTGCTAAATGTTTTAGGAATCTTCCATTACTAGTCTCAATTTTACTTTTTCAAATTTCATAATATTTCACTTAATCTTTTAACGCTTTTGTGATTTATGTATTATTTATATAGTACCATTTATCCCCTTAATTGAAAAGTAACACCTTTTTGCACTTCAAGACTTTAAAATGATGAATGAATATTTTTATCTAACTTAATGTCCTTTGAATAATATAAAATTTTAAAGTTTTTTTACTTTAATTTAGAACATCTTCACTAATGCCATTTTTTTGTAACTAATGCACAGTTGCGCGCACACACACATACATACACACTTTCCTTCACATTTTAAATATATATCCACTTACAACCCTTTAATTTGGATAACTTCCTCCACATAAAAAGATATAAATTATCATTCACCCAAAGAGATAGTCGTATTTATTTTGTTTATCTTTACCTTTCAAATACCATGGGTTGCTAAAACCACGAGCTTGCAAACCACCAATTTAATTTAATGAGGAATCAAAATTATCTTGTCTACTCTTCTTTTTCTTATGTGTAGTTCTAAATATATTTGATAAAATTCTCTTTTTACTTTCACATGCACTTTTTTAACAATAAATCAGAACTATTATATATATATGAATTTCTTTTTCCACAACCTTATAAAATTTTTTTGCAAAAATTTTACCTTTTACTTATTTTTTCTTCATTACAAGAATAAGAGTTTTCAAAAGCCTAAATGTGGTCAAGGGCCTAGAGTATAGGGAGACCCTAAAATTTTTATGTGACCAATGATTGGATCAGACAACAAATCTCTAATGCCAATGATACAAAAATATTTATTATTACAAAAAATATTTAAAAGTATAGAATATAAGGAAATCCATGTGGAGAATATATAAATAGTATATAAGTAATTGATAGTAAAAAATATGACGATGAGAGTGAAATTAGGGTCATGTATATATACCTATGTGAGAATCTCCCCTCATAAAGAGTCATTTACTTTGGGACAAATCTTTTCATAATTATTAATTATATTGTATTTTTTTTTTTTGGTCAAGTTGTTTGTGATCCTCCAAGCTTGACTTTTGGCTTGAGTAGGCATGACCCAGGGGCATATAAGCCATCAAAGTCACTCAGGGATCGCACCTAGCCTGGGCCACACCAACCCTTAGATGACTGGATTTTTTAGCACGTCTCATCCCCCTAGGACAAGGCACAACCACCCCTAGTGAGATTTGATCTTGGGTCGCCTTGTTAACGAGGCCCATCCTAAAAATATTGTGCTAGTGGGAATTGACTATATTGTATTAATTATTATTATCATTATTATTTATATTTATTTAAAACAGATTTAAGTTCATAATATATTTCCACTGTCCATAAGGTTTATATTTCACATACCCTTAGGTTGTAGATAGAGAGTACCATCCCAAGTCCCTTAACCTTGAAATTCACATTTTACAACTTGTCTCATTTCATGTATGTGGATGTGGAAGGTTATTAATAATAAACTCAACCGTTTCTCTTCATCCTTTAGAATCCACATCAATTTTTGAGTGTAGATGTGGAAGCTCTTCCCTGGTTTTTTCCCAAATGTTTAAGTCTTATAATATAGGTGACCACTTCGTGGACCAACAAGTTGCATTGATTTAAAATTTGGTCCAATGGAAATGGATGGAATATTTATGTAAATTGAAAATTTTCATGTATGAGTTATGATTGAGTATTATCCACACATATTCCAAGAAATTAAACATGGGTTTGGTGCATGGATTTGGCCATATTTCACAATCACGAAAAGTCTCAATGGGAGAAACGGATGGTGAAAAAAAATGGTTTGAACCTTTTTTTGGAGACATCATTAATTTTTTTCTCAAGAACATGTGGATCTCCATCAGAAAATTCCATATAAATGGTATTCAATGCTACCACATGAAGAAATAAGTAAATGTAAATTTTTGTCTATTGATACTATTAGTAAATTTGGATGTTGGATGCATGATAAAGCCTTAGAATTCATAGAATTTCTATGGTGGTGTGATAAGAGGTTTGGTGCCATACATTGAATAATGTAGATAAAAAAGGGAGGAAGAAATATAGTGCCTCTTACCATCACCACTTTCAAGGAAATATATGTCTCCTACAGTAAAATGCAGTCCTTAAGCTACATGAAATTGATGGATCCTTAGAATCTCATTGTGTGGGTATGGAACTCTTGAAAAAATGTCACACACAATCATTAGTGAGTTCCTCATTCCCTTTCTGGATTGAGGTCAGCTATATGAAGGACCCATAACATAATTTTTCTTGGATTTTCA
Source organism: Pinus albicaulis (assembly GCA_034641835.2). Classification (NCBI taxonomy): domain Eukaryota; kingdom Viridiplantae; phylum Streptophyta; class Pinopsida; order Pinales; family Pinaceae; genus Pinus; species Pinus albicaulis. The sequence continues at coordinate 78,552 of JAXQQM020080632.1, read as the reverse complement.
CCCAATTGGTTGGTAGGATACTACAACCTATGTTTTCAATCATGTGTTGTATGTGCAACATGTCACGGTGTGAATGAATGTAGTTTTTTATTGGGCACAAATTATATCTAATGAAATAGCTCATGAATTTTTAAATTTTACCAAAACCAAAAGATTTTTCATGATGGTATATTTGGTATTTGCAATGGTTTTCCTACAATAGTTTCAAGACACTAAACCTAAAAGGATATATTTGTTATGAGGTCAACCTAGTCCATTTTTGGAACCTAAATCTACTAAAAAAACATTTCCCATTCTTATTATCAAGCCAAATATTCTTTTTTCAAGAAATTCAAACATATGTTGACACGAAAGGAATCTGACTAGTTGAACATGAAAGTAAAGGCCTTTGTTGTAGGGAAAAGAAATTATGTTCTTGAATAAGATCACACATATATCAAATTTTATGGATTTAAGAGTAAACCTTTCCTTTTCCTCAATTCATCCATGGTGGGTTTGTTTGGATTGTAATAAATACAAAAATTGGTCCATGTTCTTTAAAAAAAAGAATAAATATTGCAACCCATATCTATGAATTCTATTTTTTTTTTTTTTTTAATTAGAAGTAAAGAAATTTTAGGCGATATTTCCTGAGTTTTTGACTTTTTCCATTTAAAATAATATAGGGTCTTTGAGGCATTAACCTAGAGGGCGATTTTACAACTCATGTGATTGAAATTGGATCTAGTATTTTTTACTAAAAGAAGAGGAGCTTGAATAAGGAGTAGGTGATAATGAGGAAAGAAATTGGAATGCAAACAAATGTATTTTGGCGCCTTTCTCAAGTGTCAAAATGAAAAAACCTAATATCCCTAGTGAAATTAACACTTAGTTAGTTCAAACAATCAACCTGAGAGAAAGCTACTTCAAGAAATAGAGAAATAAATCATGGGAAATGGTTAATAGATGGGAAGGTATATTTATTCACAAAGGGATATTAGTTCTTCAATCCCATAGGAAGCATCCACCACCCCCAGGAAAATATCCTCTTTATCTGATAGAAGTAGTGGTCAAAGAAATGAAGTTTTACATGGTGCAAGTGATGATGGTCAAGACGAACCCCATAAATTTTAAATTGGAATTGGCCACACCATACCCTCGATCCCCAAAATAAAAATTTATATGAGAAATGATAATGAAGAAGACTTTGAATCACATGAGAATATGGTTAAAGATATGGATTTTCATGATTCAAACAAGCTACCAACTTGGGTCTTATCATAAATGATTGGAATTATATTAATACCTAAAGAGATATCATGAGGGGAGTTAACTACCTTTGAGGATGATTCCATGAATTTGCATCAAGATAACTATGATAAGGATGCTCAAATGATGCATTTGGGTAAAATGAAAATGAAAAATTATTCCAGAGAATCAAAATGTTTAAGTGGATGTTAAGTGATTGAATCATTATAAGGTTTTAAAGATGCATTTAACTATCAAAGATTTATTGGAACATTCTACGACTGAACAATAATTTGAAAATGTCAAAATATTAGAAGAAATATTACTGAATTGGAGGTTCCTCTCAATCTAAATCCACTATCCCAAAAACCTTTGGTTATTAAATGGCTTGATGACCATATTGATAAATCACCAAAAGGCCCTTCTAAGGAAAGAGGGGGCATGAAACTATTGATTAGGGTGAAAAAAAATGTTTCTAATAATATTGAGGTGTGAATGATTTAATTGTTTGAATAATAAGAAATGTTTTACGAGCCTTATGTAACTACTAGAAGAACATTAAAGGAATTATTGAACATCAAACTATAAAAGGGTTCAATGAGAATTTCATACATACATTCATTAAAAAAATCTTATATATGAGTGAGAAAAAAAGGTAAAGGGGAAAATTCCCATCAAATTCTAGGTTGAAGCAAGTTTGAGGATGGGATAGTAGGATCTACATATCACAACAACCAATAGATACTTGTGATATACTAGGAAAAAAATAAATTTCATTAGTTTAAATGAAACTATTGTCATTTAATAACTAAAGGGCCTCTTCCACATAAATGGTGGAAAATTAATTTCCAAAGAATAAATATAAGAAGAACATAGAAAGATAAAGTGACCCTATGCATTGAATTTAAAAGCCTCACAAGGTTTCCTGAAGCTAAGATAAGGAAACTCTTGTAGGAATAATTTCTAACAATGAACATTCAGATACTACCTATCCAAAATTTTCAAAATTAAAAGAAATTAAGGATGACTTGTTTTCAGTTAAATTGGAAGAATAAATTACCTTGGGCCCCTTATGCAAATATATTGATATATCAATAAAAGGGAAATGAAATCAGTATCCAATATTCACTAAATTTTGTGAATCAAACAAAGTTTTTGAGGATGGTTATGCCAAATTTATTTTTGGATGTTGGAGAAAGAGTCTAGTTAATGAAGCTCCTTAAAGGAGAAAGAGTTTGAAACTAATATTTTTCTTTCATTTATTTTTACTTCCTTCCCAATTGGTTTCTCATTTAGCCTCTATGTTTCACAAAATTCGACATTGAGACCAAGTTCTAATCAGTATCCCTATTTCTTCCAAGTCTTTATATATGGTCTACAGGAGGCCCATCCTAGCTTGAAGGAAAATGCCTTATTTTAGTTATTTTATTATATTATAGAGTTATATATTACCACTAGTAAACTTTATTTCTAATCATGGACAAATTTTTATGGGATTTAACTGCTATGTATATTTGATTTGGGCTCCATAGAAGACTACTCAAGAGCATTTTTTTCTGATTATTTGAGACTTTATTAGTTGAAGTGAAATATTGAGCATATTTCATCCTATACATGTTTATGATATTTTTGGTTGGAATTATTTAAAGTTTTCATAAAGAACTTATTTTTATATGTGTTTTCCTATCTAGTGATACCTAATTATATATCCTACTTGCACTTAGTACAAAGGTGTATTATGGTTAAATGAGCAAAAAAAAATTCTAAATAACATAATCTCTATTTAACCATTTTATTTTTCTATTTTTCTTGGCCTATTTAGTGGTATAGTATTGATTGAAAGGAAAATCTAGGTGTTGAATCATTCCTTTATAAAATAAAATCCAATGAAAAAATAACATAAGGGGTTTGCTAGTTATCAAAATCCATTCTCATTCTCTCATAAATTCAAGAAACATATTTCTGACAACAAAAGAGGATTTTCACCTCTATAAAAATGAAAAGGGCATATTTTATCCCCTTGAGACTTCTCTCAATGTTGATAATTTTCCCACAAGAAAAAATGATTAACACTTGGTAATAATACTGGGGAGGATTGAATAAATTTGAATATACCAAAGTGGATGAATGTCCCATTAGGATACATTATAGCCTCACTTTCCCATTGGCCTTGAATATCAACATAGTGTTTTGAATCAACTATTAGAAACTGCCAAGAATTGGTTCCAAATTCAACATTATTGGAAATTTCTAGTGAAATAAGTAAAAAATAAGTGATAAAAGTGTAGTAAATATAGTGAACTATCCCACTCATGGCACGTACTCCTAGCAACTCCACAATTATTCATTTGAAAATAAAGAAAAAAAAACAAAGGATTTCTTCCCAAAAAAAATAAGACACTTAAACTCAATGATTCATATTGGATAATTATATTGTTTATCATTCATATTGATTATTTTAGGGTGGAAAAATCAAAGAAATCATCTTACAAGAGTAATTTTAATGGAGGTACCTAATTTGGATAATTGGGGTTAGAAACCTTTTGAGGCCTTGAGTGATTGTTTTTGGGTGAAAATTTTCCGCATTAATAATTTCATCATTGGATATATTCTACACTTGAATACCTTTCCAACTGTGCAAGAATCACATCAATTGGAGTTTAAACATATAATTTATGATTCTTGGAATTTGACCTATCGTGTTTGACCGCCATAATTGTAGAGGATGCCATGTATGCCCATGTTACTGATGGAAAAGGTGCTAGCCACAATGGCACTATGAAGAAGACTCTAGAATAGTTGAGATGTAACTCATATTTAGGGTTGAATGGGTCAAATTTAATCCATAGTTAGCTATCAGGTTGTATTATAATCGAACCACTAGGAGGGAAAGGGGTTCGATTATATTCTTGTGCATTTTGTTCCATAGTAGAGTAGAGTAGTTTAGTTGTTAGAGAGGGAAGAATAGATATCTTTTTTATTTTTTTGTATACCATGGGCCACAAGTCTCACTCCTTTGTATTTCCACCATTTTCATTTAGAGAAAGAGAGAGTAGAGAAACCCCACCTTCCAACTGAATTTTCTCTTGAGAGGGTTTCATAGGTCATATATTTGTGTTATTGTGGTTTGTGAGTGATTGGTTCATATTTTATATGTTTTCCTCACTTTATATATTTCATTTAGAAGTAGAAAATAGTAATTTAATAAATCCAAAAAATATAGGGAAAATTAACCCTCCTAGTTGTTGGAAATATATTCACTACTGAGAGGGGGGGGGGGGGGTGAATCAGTAGTGATGGCCTTTAATCAATTTTCACCAACTTACAATTTTTCCTCAATTTCAAGTACCCATGCACATCCACAACATTAGTTCATTAAACATATAAGCAACAATAAACTGAAATCATAACAATCACGAGAAATAACCATAATAAATACAAGCATACACACATAAGAACACAAGTATTTTGGGTGTAAACATTTTCGAAAGAAAACCACCCTATTGTTGCTGCACTACTCAAATATTATATTAATATGCTGAACAAATTTACATGTATTATATTACAACCATAAGTCGGAAGACTTGGCTTCCTCTACAATATGTTGACATCTATCAATTCAGAACTTTGCTTCTCTTTCAAATCTATGGACTACCATCCATTGGAAGCTCCCACAACCAACAATCCTTGCCCAACCACCATTGGACTATCCAACTCCTATTGGATGGAGAAAAATATTCCTATTATGAACCCATCAAATCATTGTATACATGAATCCTCCATGCCTTCACTTCCTCCATGTGAACCATGTTTCATAGATGTTCCATACTTGGCTCTCAATTCACTCAACATGAGAAAACCAATAAATCCATCGTTCTGCACACAAAAAATGAATCAAACTCTGACCCGAAGGGGGGAATTTATTCATTTCAACCCACACCAAAATAATCTCTCAAATACACCTTAATATTCCAACACTTCTCCACTCTACAATACAAAACATCTTTGAAATCCTCATACTCAATTCTGATACATATATGAAATATTATGTAAATAGTTGCAACAATCTCTATTCACTAAAAATTCCCTCACAATGGCACACTCACTCACTCTCTAAGAAACCAACCAAAACGACTCAATGCCTTCTTCTATTTATCATTTTTTTTGTGTTGAGTCACTTAGTTAAAGCTACAAGTTATGGAAGACTCAACAACTATTTTCACATGCCAAAGATTAGGTTGAGAAAGGATTCTTGACCAAATCAATCTGATAACTCCACTAGTACTTTGATATCTTCAACCTTTATCAACTTCTAGAGGTCCCACGAACTTTTTTCGACCATATGTCAAAAAATATTGATCAATAAAATCACTAGAAAACTAAAATTAGCTAAGAAACACGAGGAATGCAGAAAATAACTCGTGAAAACACCATATTCACTCCCTTAGCACTGTCATCCATGTCACTTTATAATATTGATGCTATAGTCACTCCCATAGGCTTCTCTCCATCCGACTAGAGCCTAATATTTCTTCCTTGACCTTCCTTCCATGCGACTATGGCAGAGGAGACTAAAAATCGTGCTTCCTCATCTCAGAACTTTCATTGACTTCTTCCAGAGCTTAAGAAACCTCCATAGGACCTCTAGAAGACTTTGAAATCTCTGAAACACTTCACCAATTCACTTCAACAATTCCATCATCATTCCAAGTCAAAATAGGTTGACTAGGATTCCAACCAACAACCAAACTAAACATTTGAGCCATCAAACTTATCTGCAACATCCCTGCCATAAGTATGCATCTCCAATAGCTATCATTCATCCTCCAACACATGCACAACAATATAAAGAATCCACATACAACGTACATGTATATCCTCTCCAAGCCTAAGGTATAACATGTCAACATGAGACACATAATCCAAGACATGGAGATCATGGTACCTAATCACCAAGGCTCCTTAACTCTAAACTCTATAATAACCAGCAATATCTATATGCAGCAACATGTTCATGAATACCATCATCATGATAAGGCCTCCAATCTAGTGCAACACATGATCATGTATACCATCATAATGGGAAGGCCTCCAATCTAGTGCAACACACAATCATCCAACCAAGGACCATATACGCCTCAACAATCATCTCCAAGCTATTCTAAGCTAGTAGACAAGCCAAGGACCATCTCCAAGATATTCCAAGCTAGTATACATCATAAGGACCATCTACACCTCAATAATAAAACACCTCAACCATATATATCCACTCACATACACATGCATAACCAACTCACATGTAACCCAAGCAAGCAGGTTGACATCAATGACAATCAACCACACATCTGCAACATTGCACCACACATCAATGCCAATAATAATATATATTTTGTATTTTTGTATATTTTTATTAGATATATTATGATGAACTTCCTAATGGAATATCCATGGTAGTTTATGTATTACTCAAATGGATTACCTTCTTGAAGCATAGAACTTTATAGTAAAGAATACATTCAAATAATTTTATTTCCCATCCATGAGTGCTTTGTTGAAAAGTGTAACTGGGTTCGATCTTCATAATGACTTATAATTATGGTTTTATGTAATGAAGAGACAAATATAATAAAATTTATTCTGTAAAGCATGCCTCATGGGTTTCATGAGTAAGGAATTTTTATTATAGGTCAAATAATTCTTCTTGATGTCTTTAGGTGTTTGTCATCTTGTCATAAATATAATTTATAGTCATGTATATGAAGTGATATTACACTTGTAAAGGGACAAATTGTTGATGTAAAAGTATACTCCAAACCCTTATCACTATGCTCCAAGAAGTCAGCTTAATTAGGGTGAAAATATCTCCTTGACGAAGTTGGCCTACACTCAATCAGTCATGTCGGCCTAGGGCGGTGGAATAGTCCCTATATAAAGAGTGGATTGTGGCCTCATTAGCTAATCAATAATTTAGATCAGTTTTCAATATAATGCAAGTATAAGTTATGTGTTTTGGTTCGAAGGAGGAAGGCAGTAAAAAAAGGGAAGGAGTATATCCAGCGAAGAAAGAGAGACCCTCAGTGTATCTTTGTTTTGGGTCTAATCTATCTCGGTCAAGCTCTATGATAAGAGTGAGAAGTTTAGGTTTGCAACACATTGCATAAGGAGAAGTATATACAACAAAGGAGAAGGTTGGAAAGGGATGCGAGAAGGAGATCTAGTTAGCTATAGTATGCGAGGAAGATAAATGTGAAGGAGAGTCAATGCTAGCCTCTATCATTGATATCTCACTCTCATAAGCTCAATGATATACACAATGTGAAAAAGAAGGCATCACAACAAGGAAAAAATATCTCAGTCTAGGGAATCAAGGGTGTAAGAAGGTAGGCCAAGGAAGAGTCTCTTGGAGGCTAAGAAGGAGCACATCATTTTGGGTTGGTAGCTTAGGGACCGAGTCTCCCTAATGTTGGTGCACTTTAGTGCAAAAAAGAAGACCAACATAACGAGCCTATAATATCAAGTGACAAGGGTCTTGGATTAATATTAGTGTCAAGGGTCTGTGTCATGGTCATGGTACTCGTCAATTAAATATCTATAAGAAAAATTATTATCGGGTTTTCCTCTCCAATAGGGAGAGAATTTGGCCCTGGCTTGAAAGCCTAAATATTTGTGTCTCTTGTGAATTTGATAATTGACTTGATGAAGAACGTAATAACCTAACAGAGATAAGATGTAAGTGAAAGAAGCATAACAAAATTACAAGTAATTATCATGAAAGAGAAATTTTAATAAAAACCCTAATTTCTCAACTTGGTATCAGAGCTAAGGTGTTGAAGAAAATAAAGGGAACTTTAGCAAGAATACACAAGGATAAAGCTACAAAAATAAGGTCAAAGGTTATTTTTCAAGAAATCATTAAGAGAAGGGATCTAAATTGAAAATTCAAAACCCTATATCCAAGGAAGAAAACATTCATTCAAGGAGCAGTTTGCAAGGAGTTGGTGAAACGCTCAAGCCATCTCAAGAGGACCAAAGACCTTACTTAAATGAATTATACATCAAGGTCCTTTCAAAAGGAAAAGCAAGAGAAAGGAGGTGAACTTTATCTTCAAAGAATCTAAATCTATCTCATGATTAAAACCAAGCCAACATTGTTGGAACAATCATCAAACCATCCTTGATCATCATCACCATCAAGGATACAAGGTGATCTACCTATTTACACCACTTTTGAAGAAGTCCATCTAAAAGGGATCTCTTGCTGCTATCTATATCATCATCAACAAGGAAATTGGTAGAATAAGAAAAGCATCTACTCAAGTAAGTATCCTTATGAACTCATATGAATCTGTCAAAATGACTTTCTGCAAGAAAAGAAAAAAATTGTTTGGGTATTCAAAATTTCTTGCATGGAAGAAAAGGACATATCTAAATATTATTGAGAATGAAGTCATGGACGATATCAAAGAATCATCAACTCTACCTTTAAAATAATATACTCAAGCTCATTTCAAATACATTAAGGAAGAAGTGAGATCCCAAAGGATTCTTATAGAATCCATAAAAGACTCTCTCATTCTGTATGTATCTAAACTAGAAACTTAAAAAGAAATATATCAAAAACTTGGTGGAACTGTTCTCTGTGAGTATTGCAGGAGAAGTAATATATCTGAGAAAAGAACTATACAAGTTTAAGTTGTCAAGAGAGGAAGGAATAACTTCATACTTTATGAATATTTATGAAATACAATATCAACTGCAAGAATTGGGAGAAGAATTTTACCTGATAGAGAAATGACTACAATGGTGCTAAATTCTCTACTAGAGGGATGAGGAAAATTCACTTCAAGTATCTATGGGAAGAAATAAGCAACACTATTCTAGGATCTATGGTATCTATGTAATGTAGAAGAGACTAGATTAAAAGCTAAATTTGATACATGATAAAATGAAGAAAATCAATCCTATGCTGCCATGTCAAGGAGGAAGGGAAGATTTTGTGAATTTGGTCCTTAGGATAGAAAGAGAAATATAGAAAAAATAATACGTTATGGATGTAATGAACTTGGACACTATAAAAAGGATTGTCCCAATCCAAAAAGGGACGATAAGAAAAAGGAAGAAGCTCATGTCGCCGTAGAAATGGAAGAACTTGATCCAAAGAAACCTAAGAAAGAAGGAGAGATCTCTACTATGATATAGATTGTCTTCCTCTTTCAGAAGTATCTGTCGGATGTAAAATAGTATGTTAGATATATGTGACACTTAGAATTTTAATCATGATGGAAGCATTGAAGGGGGATCACTCATCATAGGAGAATGTTTGAAATAAATTTATATGACAACAATCATATACAATAAGTGGCTACTTGGAACCTATTGAAAATAACACTTATGGAATACATTCATCTATATGAAGGGTCATCATTGGGTAATCCACATAGAAATAGGTGATGATGCTTTCTAATGGAATCCTTTTTGGGTTCACTAGTTAGAACGAAAGCAAAATGTTTCATAGAGAATTCTAACGTGCAGAATTTTTGGATTAGAATATGATGGCATATTGATGAAGCAGGTCAAGAGAATGAAACTCTTTCATTCTAAGGAAACTTGTTGCAAGATGACTCAAAGGGAAAAATAGATGAGGTACATATATATATTCTTACACTAAATATTATAATGTCATGTCACATGGTAGTAGGTAGTATAGTTATATATTTAGAAGTATGAAGGAAAGAGAATCTCCTCTAATGCACAGGTTTCCAAAAAGGCATGATCCACACCAGATGAAATCAACATAATATGTCCTCATATGGATATGAGGTGGTTTTACACAATCTAGGAATTGTATATTAGAATCTCCTGGGAATGAAATAAAATTGTGTGAGGAAAGAAAGGAAGAAATCGTGAGAATTGAAACCATGGTAAAAAGCTGCGAACATCCAAGGAAGCTAAGAATACTTGACTAGAAAATATCCTGGGAAGATATGTAGATTCTGATACAAGTCTAGAAAATATGGATAACCTTGATGATACATATATTTAGAGAGACGTGTCAATATGTACGAAGGATGTTGATGCCCACAAGAAGATTTCATGATGAAATGTCATCACTAAGGTAATTTTTTATTTAAGTGTTCATATTTATAATTGAATAATATTTGGATGATCACATGCAGGGCTACCAAAGGGAAGTATATGACTTCCACAAGATTATGATCATATGAAAAGATGAAATATCCTTGGAATAAATACGGTTCAAAGGAAAGTAGCATGACATGAAGCTAGACCAGATGGATCACTTTATGATAGAAGACATGACCCATGGATGAAAGTGATGGATTATTTGTGTCATGTGAAGAGATTCCAAAGATGAAGACACCTCAATAATGAAGAAATTCATGACATCGAAGGAAGGAGTTCTTCATGAGAAGTTCGGTATTCCATCATTATTTTTGCAAGTCCCTAATTAATAGGGATCCTAGTATTAGTTTCTTACTTGGAAGAAACTTGGTAATTACTAAGCTAAGAGGGAGCTTAGGTACATTCCTTGTATAGGAATGAGTGCATTCCCTTATGGAATATGTCCTCCCTAGTTGAGAGGGAGAGATATACATGTCATTATGGTCTTCACCTGGGAAGACAAAATGGAGGATTGGGTAATCATCTGGCATCCAATATTCTACGAGGATGTATTAGGGAATCCAAGATAAGAGTAGTCATATATGTCCAATATTATTTGAGGACTAGGAATCCAAAATAATAATAGTCCTAGTGGACATACCTTGAGTGAAACCGGGTGGGGTATGATTCACGAGAGACAATGATGAAGTTGTTTATAAATATTTGGTCTCGCCAACATTGGAGCTCAAATATTTCATGGAGAGATGGAGTTGTTATTCAAGGCCTTGCACTATGAAAATCTTGGTTTATATGATGCTATAGATATGGGATTACCAATCCGATTCTTCTTAATATATTCTTCAGATTGAGAGTGACTATGTACCATTATGAATACCTCCCTAGTTAAGAGGGAGTGTTGAAAAGTGTAACTAGTTTTGTTCTTCATAATGAATTGTAATTATGGTTTTATGTAATGAAGAGACAAATATAATAAAATGTATTTTGTAATACTTTCCTCATGGTTTTCATGAGCAAGGAGTTTTTATTATAGGTCAAATACTTCTTCTTGATGTCTTTAGGAGTTTTTCATCTTTTCATAAATATAATTTAGAGTCATGTATATGAAGTGATGTTACACTTGTAAAGGGAAAACTTATTGATGTAAAAGTATACTCCAAACCGTTGTCACTATGCTCCAATAATTTGACTAAATTATGGTGAAAATATCTCCTTGACGAAGTCATCCTACACTCAGTCAATCATGTAGGCCTAAGGCAGTGGAACAATCCCTATTAAAGAGTGGTATGTGGCCTCATTATCTCATCAAGAATTCAGAAAAGTATTCAATAGAATGCGAGGATAAGTTCTATGCTTTGGTGCGAAGGAGGAAGGCAGTACAACGATGGAATTATTCTATCCAGCAAAGAAAGAGAGACCCTCTTGTATCTCTATCTTGGGTCAAATATATCTCGGTCAAGCTGTGTGATAAGAGTGTGAATTCAGGTTTGCAAAACAGTGGGTAAGGAAAAGGATATACAATGAAGGAGAAGGATGGAAATATAAGCGAGAAGGATATATAGTTAATTGTAGTATCAAAGGAAGATCAATGTGGAGGAGAGACGGTGTTAGCCTTTGTCATTGATCTCTCACTCTCATAATCTCAATGATATACACAACTTGAAGGAGAAGGAATCACAACAAGGAAAAAATATCTTGGTCTACGGAATCAAGGGTGTAGGAAGGTAGGCTGAGGAAGAGTCTCTTGGAGGCCTATAAGGAGCACACCATTTCAGGTTGCTAGATTAGGGATCGAGTCTCCCTAATGCTGGTGCAGTGAAGTGCATAAAATAAGATCAACATAAGGAGCCTAGAAGATCAAGTGATAAGGGTCTTGGAGGCATACTAGTGTCAAGGTTTCATTTCATGGTCGTGGTACTCATTAATTAAATATATATAAGAAGAATTATTATAAGGTTTTCCTCTCTAAGAGGGAGAGTTTTTGGACCTGGCTTGAAAGCCTAAATATTTGTGTCTCTTGTGCATTTTATAATTTTCTTTATGAAGAACATAATAACCTAACGAAGATAAGATGTAAGTGAAAGAATCATAACGAAATCACAAGTAATTATCGTGAAAGATCAATTTTAATAAAAGCCCTAATTTCTCAACATGTTTCACCTCTAAGCATATCTCTAGACATGAGAGAAGTAAATATGGATAAGTAAGATAAACCAAAAGGTGAGAAACCAAGGAACTAGACATAAAGACTATAGATGATCCCTTTGACTCTTAAATAATAAAAATGATCATCTCCTACCATTCCATCAAGTGTCTATCCCATTTCAAAAAGGGACAAATCTGGAAATTTGGAGAGGCATGTTGACCATTTTTTGTCCATATGTGATCTTCATCTAATCACTCATGATGGTATTATGGTAAGGGAGTTTGTGCAAATTTTTGTGGCCTTATCACATTAATGGTACTTTTCATTTCCCATTGGTGTAATAATATTCTTTGAAAACATGGAGGAAGTACTCATGAGTTTGTACCAAACAAGCCTATACATTCCACACATTACTTTTTGGAATATTCAACAATACTAAGAAGGGGGGTGAATCGGTAGTGCACACTTTTTACCAATTTTAATCATATCATGTAAACATTAAAGAGTTAAAACACCATTCAACAATGCATAACATCATAGACAATACACATGAGTTTTTTAGCTGGAAACACTTTTGGGAGAAAAAAACCAAATTATTTTAATATAAGTTTTAAATATTACAACAACAAGAAGCTCCAACTTCCAAGATTCTCTAGAAACAACTAGAAGGAAGTTTCAAACCCTTTTTTTATCAGCTCCAATTTAAAGGATGATTCAAAACCCTACTTTTATCAACTCCAACTAAAATTATGCTCCAAGGCCCTACAACATCAATTTGTTGCCCTAGCACCACCCTGCCACCCTAAAGTGTTCTCGCTATCCAAACAAAAGGATATTTTAATCTCTTCCTTGCACCACCTTGCCACCCTTAATATAGAATATAAAAAAATAATATTTATTATGCTAAACATGCTACCCAACACTTTTTCATTGTATAATAAAACCACTGCTATGATCATTGTCGATAACATACTATCAATAACCCTCATGCCATTGCTTCTACTCTCGCTCAAATGTTACAATACCATTTTTAAACGCCTCTGTTGTTACTGCTACATCACTGCTAGGTAATTTCCCAAAAGCATAATCTGATATGCCACAATTTTGTCTGGTGCCCAACCTTAAGTTGTATCAACTCCCGCCTTAGGCCACAACACATAATCATAAGCCAATTCGCTCTTTGCAATGCAATCCCCATCTCAAACATTATTATCAATACATTCCACTTTTAAAACCCTAACTCAAAAATCCAATAGCATACTCATCACTTTAGGTACTCAGTTAAACTATGCAATACAGACACATAGTTATGCTTGGAACCAATAAATACCCTCTGATGTACACAAACCCTAGAATTACCTTAACCTCTAACCATTATATACTCAATAAACATATACCTAGAAATGATTCACTTTTTTAACTCAACATGTGGTCATAGCAACACACTATATCTCTCATCATTAATATCACCAAACTCGGTCAAATTGGGTTGTTCAATAGTAAATTTGATGTAACTATTTCAAACCACTTGGGGTTGGAAGTTAGCCCTTCCAAAAAAGGAGGGATCTCTCAAGAAAAAGTATGATATTCAATAAACAAGCTTATAATGAAGATGTATAACTCTTAAATTTCTTTTAGATGATTTTTTGCAGGTGAAATATGAGTGAGATCTACCATTGGGCATGGAGTTAGCATGAAAAATCAATTACAAACAAGTATCATTCATGGAAGCTGAGGCACATGAGATTTTACAAAATAAATTTGACAGAAAACATATACATAAGGAAGTTGGAGCATAAGATTTTATGAATTCCAAGTAATCATGTATAAACAAGTTGAATTAACATTCAAAAGATAAAAGGACACAAACACATAAAAGCTCAATTAGAATCTCAGGTCTGAACAAAAGACTTCTGCAACTGTCTATTAACTAAGTGGAAAAATATTAAAATAGTAGCTTTAGCCATTACATCCATCAACCCTCTCTAACATCCCTATACCATTCATACATAATGATTTTTTCCTCTACAAGGATCAATTCCTCTTCCTCAACGACTTCTAAAAATTATGCAATAAAATTCATATCTAGAAAATAAAAATTTGATTGTCTCATAAACTTTTCTAGCCCCTAGCCCTTTACCAACTTTGTAGGCCTAATATCCATATCATACTCCAACAAAGTGGCAATCCACTTACCTCTTTTTCCATCTGGATCAGCTTGAGTCAGTATGTCTTTCACCACAACATTAGGAACAAAAGCCACAATGTGAGAATGTACAATATAGATTAGGAAATCCTTAAGTGCCTTCACTAGAGCATAGGCTTGTTTCTCCATAATTTTTTACTTTAGTTCAGAATTTTCAAGTGTCTTACTAAAGAAAGAAATGGGTTGTTCATTACCTTGTTGCCTCTTTTGCAATAACACTCCCGCAATTGTGTGTTTAGATGCAAAAGTAAAAACCAAAAAATCCTTAGAAAAATCAAGACTTATGAGCACCAAAGCTTGGGTAAGGGCCTTCGTGATCTCTTCAAAAGACTTCTTTGCCTCTATTGTCCATTTAATATCAAAATCCTTCCTAATCATCTTAGTAATATGCTTAACAATTTCTGCAAAATTAGGAATGAATCTCCTAACAAAATTTACCTTGCCTAAAAAGGATTGAATATCTTTTCTGTTTATTAGAAAATATATATTCTGAATGGTAGCAACCCTACTTGGATCAATCCGTATTCCTTATTTTGATATTATATGACCCAATAATTTTCCAGTGGTCAAAGAAAAAACACTCTTACTAGGATTGAAAGAAATACCAATTTTTCTGCATTTTTGTAGAATTTTCTCCAAGTACTTGAGATGCTCTTCTTCCTTGTTTGAAAACACAGTGATATCATCCAATTAAACCACCACTGACTTGTCCTTTTATTCAGCAAATGCAATTTCCATCGCCCTTTGAAAATTCTCTCCTGCATTCATGAGACCAAAATGCATTTTTTCATACATAAATGTCCCCCATGGCGTAGTGAAGGTAGTTTTCTCTTGGTCATCCAGATGCACCAGTCTCTTAGTATAGCTTGAGAAACCATCTAGAATAAACATCCTTTGGGATGCAACAATGTTTTGCGAAATTTCTTCCATTTTTGGAAGAGAATAATTGTCTTTAAGAGATGCCTTATTCAAATTTTTGAAATCAATGCATATCCTAATTTCGCCATGTTTTTTTCTCACAGGTACAAAGTTAGCAAGCCACTCAGAAAATCTCAATGGAACAATGATTTTTGCATCAAACAACTTCTTAATTTATTTTTCAATCAATGGCATAAGAAATGGATTGATTCTCCTCAATTTTTGTTTAAAGGGCTTCTCATTTTCTTTGATTGGTATTGTGTGTTGAATGATGATAGGTTCATACCTCTTTAAGTCTGCATAACTCCATGCAAAAACATCAATATACCTTTTCATCAAATCAACATACCTTTGTCTCACCTCTGAAGAAAGAATTTTGGACAACTTGATCAACTTGGGATTTTCTACAGTACCATGGTTATAACTTCCAACCTCTTCATCATCAACTTTCATCTTTGGATTCTTAAACACAACATTCTGATCAAACAACTTATCAATGGGGATTAAGCCTTTATGAATGCATTTATTCTTCAAATGGAGGACCTCTAGTTTAGCTTTGGTTTCAGAAAATATGTTCTTCTGATCTATTTGAATGTTTTCAAATTCTTCTTTCAACTCAAGAAATTTTATAACCTCTTGATCACTATCAAACACTTTACAATTGATTATATTACCAGGGATAGCTGGTCTATGTTTGACTTAAACTTCATAGCTCTTGCTGGGATGAGTAGGGATGATAAACAAGATAGTTGATATAGCTAAGTAATCAACAACATAATTCAGGTTTCTAGCTTTGATAGTGAAACTATGTTCTTTGAAATTTTCAAGCAATTCAAGGATCAAATTTCTATAAGCCCTCATTATGACATCTTTAGTTTGATAAGATCCTTCTACTTTCTTTATTACTAATTCGGAATCACTACAAACTGAAATATTCTTGGCGCCTAAACCTTTCAAAGCTTCTAACCCCAAAAACAAAGCCTCATAGTCAACCATGTTGTTTGTATAGTCAAAGTTCAATTTGTAAGAATAAAATTTACTCTCATCACTAGGGCTAGTAATCCACATACATGTGCCAACTCCTTATCTTCTAGCAACGCCATCAAAGTGCATATCCCACCAACCTTCTTCATTTACCTCCTCAATTTGTTAAATTTCTGCTTGCTAATTTTTTTCAATTTTTTTATTTTTTGTCTCATTAGTGATCTCATTGAACAAAATGGAAGACCCCAACTCAGTTTCTACTGCATAGATTGGAAAATTTTGTGGTTTATCTTTGTTGCTAACCATATAGGCCATCCTAGATACTATGTACAACCTTCTTTGCTTGCCAAAGATTGGAATAGTGGCATAAGTCATGTCCATCTCCATAGTTACTTTGATTTTAGCAGCCCAATATTTACATAGTAGCATGCCAAACTTTGGAGGGATGTCAACCACAACTATATCCATTAACACTGTCTTGGTAGGAAATTGAGCTAAACCAACAACCACATCCTTTATAAGGCCAATACATTGAACTCTTTTGGAATCAAAGGAGTCTTTGTAAGGTATGGTTATGTCTAAATCGAGTCTCT
Organism: Pinus albicaulis; assembly: GCA_034641835.2. Taxonomy (NCBI): domain Eukaryota; kingdom Viridiplantae; phylum Streptophyta; class Pinopsida; order Pinales; family Pinaceae; genus Pinus; species Pinus albicaulis. The sequence continues at coordinate 61,340 of JAXQQM020080632.1, read as the reverse complement.
CCATGATCACCTTTGGAATTAAGTTATGGGACGCCCTTGAATCTAACATAGCATTATGTAAATTCATGTCATGGATGTTTATACTCGCATAAAAAGGTGGAACTTCTTCATTTTTCTCATCTTCCACTCCTAGTCCTAGGAAGATAGTAGGATGGTCTTCTTGTAGATTTAGAATGTCAGAAGGTCCAGACTAAGTGTTAAGAATCTTGAACATTTGACTCCTATACTCAGTAACTTTAATGATCTCACCAAAAGGGACAAAAATTTTGATCTTTGAAATCTTATTTTCTAGATTGAAAACCGGCGGTATTTTTTCAATATCTTTTCCATGAGGTGGTGTGTCTTTCTTCTATGAAAATGGCTTTGGAGCATCTTTCTTTGGTTGACTTTTATTGGTTGTAATAGGAACATTTATACTCCTAATTTTATATTGTTTTTGCATCTCAAAGATATCATGTTGGTAGCCCTTCAAATAATTAGATTGATTTTCATCTTTATGATTCTCTATGTAATGGCTAGATTCATCATGTTCTTTTTTGGTTAATAACATCCCTGCTACATCCTCATCCAAAAAGTGAATGATATCTTCTTGAAATTTAGGTTGCGTTTCTTCCTCATCCACCAGATTTTTTTGAAAAGGAGGCCTAACTTGTTGATCAAGTTGGTTCCTATTGTCCCTTGGTCTCTGCTGATTTTGAGGCCTTCTAAAATGAGGATTTCTAATCTATGTTTCTTGTTGTGCAACAGGTAGGGGATTATTACCAAGAGAAAGCCTATCCATAATCCTCTCCATAGTTTTCATCATGGTATCAAAATTCACATCAGAAGATGTAGAAGGTTTTTCTTCTTCTTTTAATCTGGCTTTTCCCATTTTGGACCTCTTTGCTGCAGCCATATTTACCTCAACCTTTACAACATTATTTTTCATGTCATCTAAAGTGGCAGATTCTCTCTCCCTTAATAAAATGCAGAAATCATAGTCAAATGCTTTACCATAATTCAATTGGGAAGCTCCTGGGGGAGGTTTAATGTGAGCAGAGATAGAATTATAAACCTTATTTAATATTTTAGAAAAATCTTGAACTGACTCATCTATGGATTTTTTCAAATTATTATATTCAGTCAAGGCTTGAATAGGGTTCACTTTACTTCCCCATTTTGTCAGGAAGTTGTATTCTAATTGGTCCTAATTGTGTAAACTTCTTGTGGCTAAGCCTTTGAACCATTTTCTCACTTCACCTATAAAACTCTGCACAAACAATCTCATTTTTACATCTCCATCATCCACCTCTTCTATGTCAACAAAATCATTAAACTGGTCAACATGTTGCTCAGAAATGATATCTTCTTCACCTCCAAAAATTTTTATTCTAGTAGAATACCCTTTTGTAAGGTCATGGAGTATGGCAGGTAGGACAAGAGGAGCATACCTGGCTGGACCTGTAGGAGAAGGAACTCTATCCATAATGGCAGTGATAGTACTACTTGAAACATCAGTGAAAGGAGTAATATTTTGACTAGGAGAAGCAGTAGTGAATGAGGATGTGATGCTAGGAAGTTTTGAGGTGGGAATTTGCAGCTTAGAGACAAAAAAGCTCCACTCAGGCAAAGGGACACCAAACCTCCTTCTTAACAAGAAATCAAAAGGATTAAGTTCTTTCAATTTTTCAAATGACTCATCTTCCAATGACAATTCTGATGTGACAGTTCGCCAAAACCCTTATTTTTATTCTTTTAACACAAGAGATGATGTATCAATTCCTAATATTTGTAGATCTAATATAATTTCAGTCAATTAATTCTCAGATTTAGATCTAAAAATAAATTCTTTTATCTTTTCATCAAAATTTTTGTCTTTAAAACTTCAAATAGCCTCATAGGGAAAAGATGAAACTCTTGTAAGATATAGATTACCTGATTTTGATGAGCTTCCAATACCTCTAAGAATTTTTTTTGTATTATCAACTATCTCAGGTGGATTAGTGTCTAGATTTTTCCTTGTATGAATTTTCTTAGAAGCCACCTTTAAGCTGAGAATCTAAGTGGAGTCGCCAAGGTAGAATGCAACCTCAAATATTTATGACCTACTCCTACCTTCAAGATTTCAGTTGATTTGATTGGACACAAATTTTCGGGAAAATGTAGCTTCAGTTTCCCCGTAGATGCACCAAAATGTTATGACCAAACTGGGATTAATTGGGTTGTTAAACATTCAATTTTATGTAACTATTTAAAACCACTTGGGGTTGGAAGTTAACCCTTACAACCAGAGAGGGCTCTCTCAAGAAAAAGTATGATATTCAATAAACAAGCTTATAATGAAGATGGCTAACTCTTAAATGTATTTTAGATTATTTTTTGCAGGTGAAACATGAGTGATGGCTACCATTGGGCATGGATTCTGTTATCAGCAATAAAATTTCCTATTTGATTAAGAAGGTCATTAGGCATAGGTTTTATTGTCTTGGAAAATTAATTCATGAAATTGATATTTTTTTGTGAATTGGTCATAATCCTGAGTTTGAAGAGTCCCACTTGTCATGTCATCATGGTCAAATCCATAAAAATCCATCAAAAATCTCCATGCATTGGTTTAAATTTTGATTTTAGCCACCTATCATTTTTTTCCTGAGTCCGTAGCAAAATTAATGGAAAACAGGTTGTTTTTTCTACAGACTCACCTGACCAGTCTCTAGCGAATCTGCCATAATTATAACAGAAATTTCTACGAAATCATGTTTTTTTCATCGGTAAAGAAAAGGGTGAGGTGTTGAGTTTTAAATGGTTAAGGGTCAATCTTAGGTCACATGATCATTTATATGGAATCATGCAACAGGCGTGATCATCATTTGTCATTCATCATTTCACTTAACCTCTCTTATTTTTCTTTATCCCTCTCATATTCAAAATTTACCTTTTAAATTCATCCTTGAGAGCTTATGTCTGTCATATTTCCCTCTTACCTCTGAGTGTAGCTGTTGTATCATCTTCAGAAAAGGTCCAGCTTTATCTGCAAGCACCTTGTTGTTCAAAATTCCTCTTTGCAGGTATCATACTATCAAGGAGGCCAGTGCAGGGTTAAGAAAGATGGCCATGCATAAGAAGACTAATAAAGGGGGCTCAGTGGTCAGGTATGAGCCCATGGATTTAAAATTTCTCAATCATCTCAGAAACCTCCTTCACTGATCTCCTAGATAAATAGGAACTCCCTCCTCATAAAGATAAGCCAAGGAAAGGTGTTGTGGAACCCTCCACTTCAACACCCAGCAACACTACGTTATACTTCAGCAGAAATAACGCAGTGACTTATGGAAGTGGCCTTGGCCTTGAGCCAAGATGTGGAGAAGATGAAGTGAAATCCTTCAAGAGGCCTCTCAAGAAGGAGAGGAAATCCTAAGAAGGAATCCCTCGTGCTAAGCAGCACTGCAACTCAGCTGAACAACTGGAAACTGCAAATAGTCTGAACAGACAAATAATCAAATGATCCAAGGTGTCTCACTATGGCTACCTCTTCCTCCTTTTATGCAAGTGAATGTCTCTTTGCCCTAGACCCCACACATTAGGGTTTCTTCCACAAGAATATTCCTCCCTCTCTAACTGTGTTGTCTTCTCATGCAAGCTACACCTCTTAGGCAGCATTGTTTACTTGGTCAAACTTGACCTTGTCCTCATGCAATTGCCCCTTTTCACACTAGAAGGTGCAAAATTAAGCTGCTCCATTGATCTTATTCTTACTCATGGGCCTTTTACCCATTTTATTCACCTCCTAGATGAAATAAACAAAAATTAATGTTCCAATTATCTTCATGAAACTTTTGGAACATTACAGTCCTCCCCTCTCAAAGATTGCTTGTCCTCAAGCAAGTGCAAGGATAGACTGAAATATTTTCTCCTCCTCTCCCTATAGCATCTTTGTATGATTATCTCCTCCAAGGAAAGTGATGCTATCTTATCTATCAAGTCTCCACATTGCCCCTCCTCAAAATGTAAGTTAGCTATCAAGCCATCATCATGTAAAGGTGAAATACTCAAGAGGATAGCAAAGTGATGTCTAGAGGTCCCCTTGAAGAATGGGATCTGAAATAGAGTGGGAACTATCTCTCCCACATGGATCCTCAATCTCCAAGCTATGAGCCATGAAAAATGAGTCACCTTCCAACTAGGCAACTCCTGAAAGTTGTCCTCCACCTTTGGCTCCGGCAAAGTAGGTGGGATGAAAATTTGCATATGGTAGAAAATATATCCTACCCCACACTGTCCATCTCTCCACTTATGATAAGTGTAGAGAAATTTTTGATCCTGGGCTACAAAATATTTTCCCTCAAGTGGAAAAATGAAGACTAGATCTCCAAGGATCTCTCCTTCAACGCTGCAAACCATGCTAGCCCAAGTATATCCATATATTATGAGTTGGAATTCATCAACATATGGCATCTCCTCCATCATATGGCTCACCTCATAAAGTGACAAATGTGTTGTCAAGGTAACCATATCATGTCCCGTGTTCCCCTTAGAGCATGTAGTGCAAAAAGTGTGAGGAATTTCTCCCTCAAAGGACACATCCACCCAATGTGTCTTCCTCCCAAGCATGCCCCTCATAAGAACAAAGACAATAGACCCATAGGGAACAAATATGAGAATCATGCTTGCTGCCATATGCAACAAATATGAAGGACAATGGTCCCTCAAGTGCAACCAATTCAGCTTGACCCTCAACTGCAATATAGACTCATAAAAGGTGTGGCTTCTCAACCACTTTCCTGTTGCTCCAATCTCCTCATAAGTATGGAGGAAGTGAATGATGTAAGGTGTACAATGAACATTTCCTCCATAATATGCCTCTTCCCCAATTCCTCCTAGGGAATGGACATCAATCATGCTTATGGTCTCAACTAGACCATGAAGCTCAAAATAAAGGTTGCTCCTCCTTGGAGCAATATCCTGCACATGTATGGTTAAGGGACATATACATACATCATATAAATTCTCATGTAAACAATAATGAATACCCTTACCATACTCTTTGTTCATACAAATGTAGTGGCTCATAGATGAGTCTCCTCTCATCCTCAATGAGAAAAGAGGTGGTTGTGCTAACTCTATCAAAGAGTCATGTCTCTCCTCCATTTCCATCTGGCCCATGCATCTGCTCATATGCTAATATATCTCCTCCTCAAAGCCCATCCAAAAATACCCCTCCATGATGGTGTGGTATGCTCTCATAGAAAAAGTGGGGCTGAAAAGGAAATCCTCATAAGTTGCTTGTAGCAACTTCTCCTTGAGCTTGGAAGCTCTAGGAAAGAATATCCTACCATGATAGTAGATGACCTCATCTCTGATTAAGTATCCCTCCTCATGCAACTGGCCATCCAAGATCATGCAAGTAAAAATATCCTTGGAATACTCCACCAACAGCTGGGAGCTCCAATATAGATCTAACCTCCATAGTAACAGTGCTGATGATCTCTCGTGAAGAGCATCTGTCATATGGTCATCATCCTCTCTGACATCTCCTATGCCAAAGACGCAATTTGGAAGGTTGTTATCCTTCCCCTGCTACTTCTGCCACAGCGCAGAGTCTGAAATGGAAGTGGGTACTGATGATGTTGAGGGAATGCTCCCTCTCTCCTTGAGTCTACCCAAGACTCCCAGCGCTGTATCAAGCTCTCCCAAGGTTCCCACCCTCCGGAAATCAATGAGTGGTGCCACAGCATGTGAAGCATCCATCCTCCTCTGCTAGTCCAGTGGTCTCCCCAGCAAAATGTCTCCATGCAATGAGACATCCTCATCAAGAGATGACTGAATAGATGAATGGAGATAGCTCTCCATGCTTCCACTGCACAATCCAATCACCTTCTTAGTTGCATCAACCTCCAGAAATGAATAGGGATGTGTACTCCTCATCTCATGATTCTGGGTCTTCTCCCTATCTCCTCCTTGTGTCTCCATGGTTCCACACCTCCTCAAAAATGGCACATGTATACATGAGTTGTGCCTTGATCTCCACACATGAAATCCTAGGGACTTCCTTGCAAAGATGCAAGAATCCCTCTATTTGGAGAAAGAGCTCCTCCTTCCTCTGCATGAGGTGCTAGATCAACTCCAAATCTAATAGCATTGTTGCCCTCAATCTCTGCAACATGAATGGGCATTGGGAAACCCTCCAATGATTGGATCCCTTTTTCAAAAAGAGATCTCCATGCTCCCTTGTCCAAAAGTGTGAGAAGAAAGTTTCTCCTCCGGAAAATTATGGTGCAAGTTTTCATGCAAGGGTTTTGTTTTAGTTTTCTTGTTTTGCTCCACCATATGTGTTTCATGAATCCTCCTATAAAATCTTTTCACTAATGTCTTAGTGAAACTAGCATAGGATGCAATGTTTACATTTCTCAAAGAAAAGGATTCAAAGATCCACCAAGCATAAGCCTTACCTCTCAAATGCCGCACTGCAACTTTTATGGCTTCATCCTCCAGCATTTGGTGTTGCTGCAAGAAGGTATCTAACTCCTCCACCCAAGCCCTGGCTGAACATCTAGGTGAACCTTCAAAGGTAGATAGAATGAATCGATCCTGCTGCTCTCTTTCCTTCACCTTCATCTTGCAAAACTCTGAAAAACTGAGATGATCTCGGAATTTCTTAGTTTGAGACTCATACTCCTTCAGGAAATCACTAAGAGGTTTCCCTCCTAGCAACCTCTTCTTCTCTTTCCATCCCTCTTCCGGCAATCCTGGGCATCTGACTGCGCTAAGTATTAGGATGTGTAGATGCATGCTCACACTCCTCAAATCTAGAGTTTGCTTTAGATTCAAAATCTCTAGGAGATTCTCCATACATTTTCCTCCTGGTCTCCTTGAATTATTCTTGGATCATATGTATGGATTTAGGAAGAATCTTGGTAAGCTTATCCCCTTTTTCCTCTCCAAAAGATGGAGTCTTTTTCCTGCTTATTTCTTTGTCTCCTTGATGAGAATAGGAAGTGCAGGGTTCTTCCTCTTCTTTTTGCTTATCCTCCTTGGGGAGGTTCTTCATGGATCTAAAATATGATGAGATAAAACTCATCCTCTTCAATCTTCTGATATTCTTGGGCTTAGACTCACAGGCTAAGCCAAGAAATTAGCTCTGATACCACTATAATATTCCAAATCTGGAATAGCTAGCAAGGCATGACTGGAAAACGCATTTTCCAGTAATGGCTACTACAGGAATTGAAATCAAGACCTGGATTCCTTAGAAAAATATGTCTAAGTGCTAAATCCAAGAGGAGGCTCCAAATAAATCCTTCTAAGGTGTTTAAACAGATCTCCCACACTTAGATGTCCTCAGAAAGTGCCTGATGAGGGTTTGCAACAAATGTAAGCACATATGATGGAATGACAGCGTTATTCTTATAGTTGTGAGCACATGAGATATATATAGCCAACAAATATGTGATATAGCATCAAATGTATATGATGTGTGGAGGAATCAATCACTCCAACTAGGCAATGGAAGCCTCAATGAGACATATACATGACAAATGGAAAACATTGCTACATGAAAGAGAGCCCTGGCTAAAATTGTGCAGTCATATGGAGACACTGCATAATATAAAATGAAAATACAATGATATGGAAATGATAGCTCAAGAAATGAGGGGAAGCAAGCTCTCAATCCCTGAAAATAGAAATACAACAATCCTCAAGGAGGATTGGATACAATACATGTACAAATGGAAAATCTGCAGAAATTTCGGAGTTGTTGGGCAGCAGCTGCAACTCAGAAAATAGAAATGGATGAAGATAGCTGAATATGCTTCATATGGTGCATATATATCTTTCAATGGATCTATCAGGAGAAACGCTGATCCAATCCCTGAATATTTCTCCCTCCAATCTAGTGGTACAATCCCCAGCTGCAGGTGCACTCTAAAATAACGCAGTCAAGGCACTGGACTGCACTGTAGGAGATAGAGAATACTTGGCCTGGTGCCAAAGATGTGCAATTAGCTTAGAAACCTCCTTCACTGATCTCACGAAGAAATAGGAACTCCCTCCTCAGAAAGATAATCCAAGGAAAGGTGTTGTGGAACCCTCCACTTCAACACCCAGCAACACTACGTTATACTTCAGCAGAAATAACACAGTGACTGATGGAAGTGGATTTGGCCTTGAGCCAAGATGTGGATAAGATGAAGTGAAATCCTTCAAGAGGCCTCTCAAGAAGGAGAGGAAATCCTAAGCAGGAATCCCTCGTGCTAAGTAGCATTGCAACTCAGCTGAACACTTAGAGACTGCAAATAGTCTGAACAGACAAATAATCAAATGATCCAAGATATCTCACTATGGTTGCCTCTTCCTCCTTTTATTCAAGTGAATGTCTCTTTGCCCTGGACCCCACACATTAGGGTTTCTTCCACAATAATATTCCTCCCTCTCTAACTGTGATGTCTTCTCATTTAAGCTACACCTCTTAGGCAGCATTGTTGACTTGGTCAAACTTGACCTTGTCCTCATGCAATTGCCCCTTTTCACACTGGAAGGTGCAAAATTAAGCTGCTCCATTGATACTTTTCACATTATGAAGGATCTTATTCCTACTCATGGGCCTTTTACCCATTTTATTCACCTCCTAGATGAAATAAACAAAAATTAATGTTCCAATTATCTTCATGAAAATTTTGGAACATTACAAAAAATAACAGTCATAGATGAACCTGTGGAAACTAAAGCCTCTACTGCCAAGGGTGCAGAAGCCTCTAAGGTTTGAAAGGGGGATAAAATACATTTTTATATTTTTTTCATCATTTCAGATCATTAATTGCAGAACCATAGGCACATTTTGAACAAGAAATGTAGAATTTTCAATTATAGTGTCAATTAGGCAAGTTCATAGCATCTCTCAGGTTTGAAGCACAAAAATCGCTACGAACTCGTTGTAGATTCTTTTTAGCTATAAATCATAGGTGTTATCTTGAAGGAGGCAATTAAAGGCTTGTATTTAGTTATTTTGACTCATTAAACAACCTCATATCAGCAAAGGGAGCATATAGTTTGCAGAAATGGTCTAAGTCAAAGTTGCTACGAGCTCTTGCTATGGACTTGCCTAAAGTCCCATGTTTCTGCAGCGAAGACAATTTTGAAGATTTTTCAAGCTTTGATTGTCTTTTTGAGACAATTCATCCACATGGAAAGCTTAAATATCCTCAGTTGAATGTTTTGATTAAGACATACTCTTTGACAAAGCCTTTCATATTTCCATCTCATCATGGAATCTTCATCAACAATTATGGCATCACCTCCTAAAAATTCGAAAGAAAACTCTCCTAATTTAGTGGGAATAATTATATTTTGGTCATGGTCAGTGCCACCCATGCACATGACCTTCTTAATGTAAATATGCATTTTTAAAGTTTTTTATTGTAATAAACATGTTGTAGAGTCCTATTAGGTTTCTAAGTCCTAAAAATAGATGTTGTCATTTTTATCTCCTTGTAATAGGATTTTGGTTAGATTAGGTGTCAACAGAAGTATTCGAATGGTCCAGCCTTGTTGGAAAACCCAATGTAAATATGCCTAAGCCTATTAATAGGTAGATTATGAAAGAAGATAGGGTTTTTTGATGTTTATGACAGACTACTATTGTAAAACTTTTCATCGGTAATATATAGTGGCAGCATGCTTCTCTTCACCTGATATTCATTGATGTTCTCATGAGTATTTGTCTTTTGTATTCTGTAATTTTATCTTCAGTTTTCTAGTGTTTGATTACTTATAATTCTTGGCTTACATACTCTAACTTCCTTCAAACACTTAGTCTGTTGTGAATGTTATCTTTTCATTAGAATATCTATATGCCTTAGCTTCCATGAGAGGAGTTTCACATGTAATTGAGTTCTTTACACTGACTCCATATGCCCAATGGTAATGATTTGTCTACATCTTTCACTTGCAAAAAAACACATCTAAAACACATTTTCAAAGTTATTCATCTGTCGAGTTTCATTTACCTAAAATAATATTTATCTTTGAGAGAGCCCTCTCAAGATGAAAAGGCTAAGTTTAATCTTAAAGTAGGTTTGAAATAGTTACTCTAGGTTGACTGTTGAAGCAGCCCATCAGTATCAATTTAGTGATAACAGAGTCAGCATGGAAACCCAATTACAAATAAATATCATTCATAGAAGCTGAGGCACATGAGCTTTTACAAAATAACTCTGACATCAAACATATACATAAAGGAAGTTGGAGCATAATATTTTATGAATTCCAAGTAGTCATGTATAAACAAGATGAATTAACATTCAAAATATAAAAGGACACAAACATATAAAAGCTCAATCAGAATCTCAGGTCTGAACAAAATACTTCTGTAATTGTCTATTAACTGAGTGGAAACATATTACAATAGTAGCTTTGGTCATTACATCCATCAACCCTCTCTAAATCTAAAACTCCTCTACTTATAGAGTGAAAACTCTTTTAAATAGGCATGCCACCTGGGCTAGACTCTCGAACCTAATCTAGATATCTAATTGATCTGAAAGGACTCTATTATTTTTTTTATGCTAAGTGTCTTTTTAGTTTATAAACATGTGCATACTTGTCTCTTTAGTTTTTTTAAGGATTGAGGATTTTAACCATGAAATATAGATGATTTTAGTGAATTAGAAGCATGAAATAGGCACAAATAACACTGAAAAACAATGTAAAATAGAGAAATGAGTCACCAAATAACATTTACATAGCATACATGATGAGTCAGTTCACCCCTCCTAGGCTACATCTACTTGTCAAGCTCCCAATGGCATGTCCATCTTTCATTATTCTCAAAATTTTGCAAATACATAGAGTTACAGGCCTCTAATGGTTTTTTTCTCTGCACCAATGGTTCCATAATGCTCCAATTATCTAAGAATGACTTTTCATTCACTCTAAATGGGTGAAAATTGAGTCTCCTACTCATTTTCCGAGTTACACCTAGAAAAGCTCCACTAAAAGTGGAGGACTCCACTTAACTAGAGTCAATTTGGAAAATTATACCATAAAAAATGTGCCTCCAAACCTCCACCAATATTAACCACTGCATCTAATGGTTAGTGGTTATGGTGGCCACATACCAACCCCAAACCATGGCTTACAAATTGTGTTTTCGGTGGAACTCCAGGCGGTAACCATGGTAGTTAGTCAGAACTCTGGGTTGAATGTAACAATTAGCGGAGACCGTGCGGTAGTGGTTAGAACTTTAAACATTGCATGTGATATGGTTTGTGGATAATTTTGGTAGTTGAGGTTGGATATTACGTCAGTGGTTATGTTGACATCTGCCATGTGAACAACCCGCGGGGACCGCTGGTGAGTTGTTACCATCGGTTGTCCCCAACCCCCAAACACCATTTCATACAACTTCAAATAAAATTCGTGAACTATAAAGGTTAAGTTATAATGTGTAGCATGGGTGGTGTGGTGGGTATTTTCTCTACCGGAGGTCACGGGGTCTAACCTTGCGGACCTTCCAAAAATTTTAATATGCCATTTGTGGGACACGTGGCGGCCTAAGGGCTGGCCATGTGTCACCCCCTAATTGGCCCAAAAAACACAACGTACAACCTCAACAAATACAAGGCCACCACATGTCATCATGTGGTTGGCTCTGAGGAAGGAATATTCCTTAGAATATTACTTTTAGTGACTGTGCAATCCACCTTGCTGATTGGGCATCCCTGTTAACCTGTCGCAAAATTTACCTGTTTGGGATTTCGATCAAAACTTGATATCTCCCTCATACGACATCGGTTTTTAGAATTGTTTGCGGCCCTAGAATCAATAATATGAGATCTACGCAACCATCCTAGTTTCAACCCAATCCTGTGACTTTGAATTTTGAGCAAAATTTATGAACTCGTGATCACTCCTCCCCATTGGGAAGCTTTTGGACCCCAAAAGACTTGATTATCTGTTGATTAGATGAGGATACATCTCCCTCACCTTTCCAACCTCCATCCACTTTTCCTTGCTTGGTTTAGTGCCTTTGATCCCAACTCGAAGGTAGTCAACACTTCCCCTCTTGGATGCTCTTGTCCTCCTGTCAAGAATTGTATCTTCCTTGAGCTCATCCAGAAATTTTGGCAAGAAATATTTAATATAAGGAAGTTGAACATCACTTCCCTTATCATCGATCAAAGGTGTCTCATACAAACATAAGCTTTCAACATTAATAACTGAATACATTTGCATGTATGAAGGAAATTCAAGTTGAAATGCATTTTTACCAACTTGCTTTATGATCTTGAATGGACCATAGTGAATGGGTTTGAGCTTTTTACCTTCGCCTTGCATCCTTTCTTTGCTAATGTGGAACCATACCTCATCTCCCTCTTGAAATTTGTGATCCACTCTATGTTTTTCATGCCTCTCTTTGTATTTTCTTTGAATTTTCTCAAGTTGTTCTTGAACTTGTTGATGTATAATCTGAATTTTCTCAATGAACTTTCGAGCCTTGTCAATATTACTATGGTAATCTATTGCAACATCCTTCCCAAAGATGAATTCTAATGGCGATTTTGGAAAATACCCAAAGCATATTTCCAAAGGTGATGTTTGAGTTGAAGAGTGATTTTCCCGGGAGTAAGTGTGCTGAATGTAATGCAATTGCTCATCCCACAACTTAGGATGTTTGCTACAATATCCTCTCAATAGATGCACAACGGTTCTGTTCACCACCTCGGCTTGTCCATCAATTTGCGAATGAAAAACAATACTCTTTTTCAACTTTGTGTCCATCATACTCCATAGATTAGACCAAAAATTCCCAATGAACCTGGAATCCCTGTCACTAATAATAGAAGTTGGCAATCCAAAATTTACCCAAACATGTTGAAAACAAAGTTCAGCAATTTGTTCAATAGTAATGGTTTTCTTACATGACATAAGTATAATCATGTTGTCTTCTTGACATAGGTAGACCTCCAACAAAGTCCATGGAGACACTCTCCCATGGCCTTGATGGTATTGGTAGTAGTGTGTACAACCCAAGCTTCCTATTACTAGGCTTACTTGCTGCACACATAGAAAAACCTCTTATAAAACGTGACACACTATCTATCATGCGAGGCGATGCGCCACTGTTTTTCTTACCCCAAATTGTCCAGAAATAAGAGATGAATGAACTTATCTCATGACACTTAGCCTCTCTCATGGTATACATAGCTTCCCCAAATGAAATAGAAATTTTTTATGCATGTGATAATATTTTTCTTCAACTTGATTCCCTTCACTCAAACACATCTTGAAAATCAACATCATGTGCATATTGTTCTATGTAACTCTCATATACAATAGAATCATTTTTGAGTAAAGTAGATTCACTAATGATTAGCCTTGAAAGCGTATCAGAAACTTTATTGAAAATAAATTTCTTGTACCTTATAACCAAGTGAAACTGTTGAAGAAATCTCATCCACCTGAAATGTCTAGATTGTTGCAATTTTGTTTGTGACTGCAAGTACTGTAATGGTTGGTGATCGGTATGTACAATCGTCTCTTTACCCATCAAGTAGTGTTTACACTTCTTGACGCTTTGTACCAACGCATATAGTTCTTTGTCATATGTAGGATAATTTGTCACAGCACCATTAAATGTTTCATAATGAAAAACGATAGGCTTACCATGCTGCAAAATAACTGTGCCCGTGGCATAATCACTAGCATCAGTTTTAACCTCGAATGGCTGTCTCAAATTTGGTAATGCAAGGACTGGAGCTGAAATGATCTTGTATTTTAAAGCTTTGAAATATTGATGTTTTTTCCTCCCCATTGGAAACCTTTATTCACACTTGTCACTGCATGCATAGGAGTTGTGATGGCAAACAAGTTAGCAATAAACTTTCTCCAATACTGAGTTGCACCTAAGAAAATTCTTACTCCGGTTACTGTTTTGGGTGTGGGCCAATTCACAATGGCTTCCACTTTAGAAGGATCAATTATCAACTCTCCTCCTCCTACAATATGTCCCAAATAAACCAAATAATTCTCTCCAAACTCACACTTTGACATCTTAAGAAACAATTTATCTTCTTGAAAACATCAAGCACTCTATTCACATGAAAGACATGTTATTCTTTTGTTTTTCTGAAAATAAATATGTCATCTAAGTAAAAAATCACAAATTCATCAAGGAATGGATGCGAAACACTATCCATAACACACATGAAAGTTGTCGGTGCATTACACAAACCAAATGGCATAACTAACCACTCAGAGAGTCCTTGTTTTTTTTAATGCAATTTTCCATAATATATCTTCTGCAATTCTTACTTGATGATATCCACTTCGTAAATCTAACTTAGTGAAAAAAAATTCTTCTTTCAGCTGATCGAGAAATTCATCTATCCTAGAGAGTGGGTAATTATTCTTTACCGTAATCTTGTTCAAAGCTCAGAATTCTACACACATGTGCCAAGTCCCATCTTTCTTTGGAATCAAGACTATGGTTGAACTGCATGGCGAGGTGCTTGGCCTTATTATTACTTTTTCCAACATCTCTTTTATTTTCCTCTTTATTTCAGCATTCTCCATTATCAACATGCGATACATACCAATGTTTGGAAGAGGAAAATCTTGTTGCAACTGAATCTCATGTTGAATCTTTATTTTTGGAGGCAATCCTGTTGGATCCTGAAACATCTCATGATGTGCATCAACTACATCATATAAATATGATTTCAACTTAGGATCACATCCCTCAAATGATTCATGATTAACATCATCTTTAGGCTTAATCATAAGAAGAACAAAATTCTTACTTGAATTCACCAGCCTCTTTACCTATCTGGCATTTACCATAGCAATGTTTGTCTTCTTGTGATGTGATCTAACAATGTACTCCTTGCCATATTTGAATAAATGATATTTGTTCTCATGGCGATGGAAGATCAATTTCCTATCATACAAGTAAGGACTTCCCAACACAATACCAGTTATGTCAAGCGGAACCACATCTAATTCAATTGTGTCAACAAAATGTGCAGTGATTGCAAACCGCAATATACACTTATTTGAAACCTATAAATTTGCATCCTTAAAATTCCAACTCAATGGATATGGTTTTGGATGTGGTATGGTCTCAAGGTTAAGTTTCTTGACCAAGTCTTCAGAGATTAATTTCTCCTGTGACCCACTATCAAACAATGTGTCAATCTTGGTATGTTTGGATATGACCCTCACATGAAACAATTCAATTCTTTATTCTTCATTTGGAGCATGTATGTGATAGTTTGATGTACTAGTATTGGGTTTAGTTTCAATTTATTTTCCCTTCATGTTCTTTAATACCATGGCTATAATCTTAGATTCATCACCTGAATCATCTCCTAAATCATGTTGAGTTGTAGTTGCAATTTTATGTTTCCCTTTGTTATTGTATTTCTTGGGCCTCATTTCAGGATGTAATTCCAACAATGAGTTTCATCGTGGGCCTCTTTTGAACAATGTTTACAAACCACTTTTTCTCCCTCTTTCTTAACAGATGCATTCTTCTTGCGTTTACCTTTTGAGGTCTTCTCTTTGTTTTTACCCTTAAAAGGTTTCTTTCTACCCTCTTCAGAAATGTTCTTCCCTCTAGATTCTAGATGTGTGGCCTGAACACATACTTCATCTAGACTTGTGGGGTTAAACATGAGAATAGTATGTTTTAGGTAGCTATGTAAGCCTCCTATGTACTTGAGAAAAGTATCTTGGCTCTGAAAATCTACCCCTATTAAGAGAGCTCTTCTCCTAAATGCTTGGATGTATTCTTGCACATTTTGTCCCTTCAATTGCCTAAAGTTTTTTTAGTTCATTATGGCTTTATGCATATGAGCTAATGGATAAAACTGTCATTATATTGCAGTAATGAAATCTGACCATGATAGAATAATCTTACTATCTTTCTTGATCTCCTCCTTTGTCTTGGCTTCCCACCAAACAAGTGTTGCACCTTCCATTCTCAATGAAGCTAATTGGATTTTGGTATCATCATATTGAAGGTTCTGGATTCTTAGATAGACCTCCAATTGCCTAATCCAATTATCAATATTTTCTACATTGACTTCACCATTAAAATTTAACATCAAGTTTTAAAAAAGACTTTTACTAGTGTTCTTTGACTAGCATGGCTAATGTACTAAAGATGAAGTAGAAGATGATGATGATGAGGATGAGGATGATGGCTCTCCATTGCCTCCATTTCCTCCATTTCCCTTCTTTGACTTATCTTCATCATTGTAACCTCCTGAAGATCCCTGTCCTTCCTTGTGAAGTTTGGATCCTAATCCTTCTATTCTCTCATTCCTTTCTTGATAAAGGATTCTAACCATCTCAATCATGTCAAGGAATGCTTTCCTGAACACTCTTTCTTCCTCTTTGGGATCAACTTCTTCATGGATTTCTCCTTCTCTATGAGGCATGCCTAATGCAGCTTCTGCATCCTTAGGAGGTGAACTAGGTGGTGAAGATTATGGATATCTTGCTCTCCTTTTCTTTGGCTCTTCTTGAGACCATTCTAATCCCACTAATTTTCCTTCTCCTCTTTTGAGCTTGAGCCTAGTAAGCATCTAAAAAATTGCAAACAGTTAAACAATTATTTGCACAAAATAACACCAAAGAATAAACTCTAGCTCTGATACCAATCTGATCTGAAAGGATTGTATTAGTTTTGTTGTACTAAGTGTCTTTTCAGTTTATAAACATGTGCATACTTGTCTCTTTAGTTTTCTTAAGGATTGAGGATTTTAACCATGAAATGTAGTTGATTTTAGTGAATTAGAATCATGAAATAAGCAAAAATAACACTGAACAGCTGTGCAAAATAGATAAATAAGTCACAACATAACATTTACACCGCAAGCATGATGAAGCAGTTCACCCCTCCTGGGCTACATCTGCTAGTCCAGCTCCCAATGGCATGTCCATCTTTCATTATGCTCAAAATTTTGCAAATTCATGTAGTTACAGACCTCTAATGGTTATTTTCTCTACACCAATGGCTCCAGATTGCTCTAATTAGCTAAGAATGACTCTTCATTCACTATGAATGGGCAAAAATTGAGTCTTCTACTCATTTTCCCAGTTACAGCTAGAAAAGCTCCACTAAAAGTGGAGGACTCCACTTAACTTGAGTCAATTTGGAAAATTCCACCATAAAAACGCGCCTCCAAACCTCCGCTAGTCTTAACCGCCGCATCTAATGGTTATTTTTTGGGGTGGCCACAAGCCAACCCCAAACCATGGCTTACAAACCGTGCTGTCGACGGAACTCCAGGCGGTAACCATGGTGGTTAGTCGAAACTTCAGGTTGAATGTAACAGTTAGCTGAGACCGCGCGATAATGGTCACAACTTTAAACATTGCATGTGATATGGTTTTCGGATAATACTGGCAGTTGCGGTTGGAGGTTATGTTTGTTGCGACATAGGTGGTAATTTTGACATCTTCCATGTGAACAACCCGCGAGGACCACTAGCGATTTGGGACCACCGGTGGTCCCCAACCCCCAAACACCATTTCATACAATTTCAAATAAAACTCGTGAACTATAAAGGTTAAGTTCTAATGTGTAGCGTGGGTGGTGTGGCGGGTGCTTGCTCTGTCGTAGGTCATAGGGTCGAACCCTGCAGACCTTCCAAAAATTTTAATATGCCATTTGAGGGATAGGTGGTGGCCTCAAGGCTGGCCACGTGTCACCCCCTGATTGGCCCCAAAAATACAATGTACAACCTCAACCAATAGAAGGTTGCCACTTGTCATCTTGTGGTTGGCTTTGAGGAAGGAATATTCCTAAGAATATTCCTTTTACTGACTATGCAATCCACCTTGCTGACTGGGCATCCCAGTTAACCTATCGCAAAATTTACCTATTTGGGATTTCGATGAGAACATGATATCTCCCTCATACGACATCGGTTTTTTGAACCATTCATGGCACCGAAATCAGGAAGACAAGATCTACGCAACCATCCTAGTTTCAACCCAATCCTGTAAATTTGAATTTTGAGCAAAATTTATGAACCCCTAATCACTAATCCAAAAAGGAATTCATTACATTGAGAAAAAAAAAATGTTTGAAAGAGTTTGTTATCTAAAAGGACTCTATCTCTATTAACTTCATCAAAAATAAATTTAACGACCCATGATAATGATGGCTATCAAACCAAACAACCTTATTTAGGTGGCAAACAACCATGTTCAAGTGGCAAACTGTTATATTGAATTTCAGGTCCTGATAAAATGAATTTGATGATGAGTTGTCCATTGATGAGGTGGAAAAAGTGATGTGATGTCAGCCATGTCAACCTCATGAAGTGTATTGTTGAGTTGTCCTCATCAACAGATGTCCCAATGACACTTCACAATTTATTTTGATGACTCACCTCCTTCCTGAAATGCATTAAACGCCTCAAAATACCAAAATTTTAGCACACTTGAAAAACAACGTATTTAGGCAAGTTTGTAGCCTAGTTTTTGTAGCATTTTCACTACACCACCTTCTGCAACTTTTTAGAATTTTCTGCCTCTCAGAGGGTATTCATTTGGTTAAATAAGTTAAACACATGCCTTCATTCACCCCTGACATGATATTTTTGGAACCTTTTACCTTAAAAAAAATTGCAACGAATTCGTAGCGAAAACTTGACTTCAAGCCCGGAGCTCACTACAAACTTGCCTAATTTCACCAGATTTTGCAAATTTTTCTCTTTAACTCCAAAAAACATGCTTACAACCTTGTAAATGACTTGATATGGTATCCTAAGATAAAAAATGGCCAAAAAGGTGTGTCTTACCATCATTTAAGGAGCAGCAGGGTCATCTTCCATCACAATCATCTTTAAACCTTTTTTCTTCAACTCTGCTTGCACCATCTCCATTTGTATTTATAATTATCTCACTTGGCCTTATAACTTCCTTCTTTCTAATTGCAACCACCTGTTCCTCCTGAAGAGATGTTTCATCATCCTGTGTAGAGGTAGTGTCCTCTTCAACATTTTCCTTGACCCCTTTGCAACCTCATCATAAAAATCTATCTGTTTGCTCACTTCTTTTTTGAAATTTATGATCTCTTGCCTCTCTTGTTTAAAGTCTGCCAATTCCATCTTAGCTTCTAAAATGTATTTTCTAGCTTCCTTCAGTTTTTCTTTTGAAAGCTCCAATTCAGACTTTATTGAACTTTTTCTTTGCCTTTCCTTGTCTTGATCACCTCTGCCTCTGTTGGAGATAACTCTATTATTTCTTCTATTGATGGTTGTTTCTGATTTTCTGGTTCCTTATGCAACTTCTCAAATTTTTCTCCCTTTGATAATCGTGACTTAGTGAGGGGATTCTTAGGTCTAAAGACAAAACCTGAGTCTTGTTTGGAAAATTATATCTTATTAGCTCTAAGACTATTTTTCTTGGCTTTTTCTCCTTTAACTTCTACAGGCTTCACAACATGAGATTCCTCAATTTCAATTTCCTGAAAAAATATCTTCTATCTTTCCTTTCCCCTTTGTCTAACTTCTAGTTATCCTTCTGTGGGTTTTTATATCATTTTAACTTTACTGTTGGTAGGGGTTTGTTTAGGCACCAATGTTTCCTGTAATTGATCAATTTCTACTTCCATAGGCTCCACCATGGGTTGTACCTATGTTTGCACTTCCACCTCATGTTCAACCTCTGTTTGAGCCCTATATTCTCTATCTTTCCTTGGAGTATATCTCTTTGACCTAGGTGTCTTTCTAGGAGTGATGAAATTGATCCGAATTTATGCAGGAACGCAACAGAATAAACACATAACCATAAATACAAAGATACAGCGGAAATAACACTTCATTTCATTAATATAAAAGAACTGACATTTGCTTACAAACAGAATGGAAATCAACTAGCTAGGGCGTTGGTAGCTATCTCTGAGAAGAGATGTGGCGGCTACAGGACTCTGAACTGAGTTACAATGAGGCTCGAGGACCTATTTATTATTTAGAAACAATGGAAAACCCTAAACATCCAAAACCCTAACCCTAGGAGATGAAGCGCCAAAACTATGGGTCCCGTTTGGGTAAATCGATGTTTCAACTTACCAAGGACATAAATTTGGCATTCGATCTCCGTTTGACGCAATCAATAGCTTGTTAGAAATATCTATCCGAGGACTACAACTTTTGAGTGAGAAACATCAATATATAACCCATTTTGCTCCCTGTTTTCCCAAAAAACGTAGTTTAGGGCCTCAAAACGGCTCCAGAAGTTCAGGACCTGAAAAACTGCTAAAAATATTAAGTTGTGTTTAAACTGAAAAACTGAAAGAGAGAATGGTGGGGCCCCAAGTGGAATAGGCGAGTGACCACCAATATCCACCTAGATCATTCCTCCCCCCTTAGGAATAAATGGTCCCCATTGTGTTAAGTTCTTCCATGAGATGAGGAAACTTCTATTGAACTTGGTCCCTAATGAACCACTTTCCTTGGTGTAGGAGTTGGCTAGCTTTGATACAATCTATGGTGGCCCGTTCCATGCAGTCTGGGTTTAACTCTGTTGGTGTGAGTCATTCTGCAATGTCAGAGGTGTCCAGTAGAGGTGGGAAGTAAGGATGAAGGCAGTCCACATTGAATATTGGGTGCAGACCAAGGAATGGTGGAATACTGAGCTCAAGGGCATTATTCCCTACAGCCTTGGTGATGGTGTACGGCCCGTATCAGAGCAGGCGAAGCTTGCGGTGGGGTCCAGTGAGGTGCTCCTTCTGCAAATGTAACCACACTTTGTCGCCCACCTAGAAGTTGTGTGGCACCCGATGTTGATCATGGCGTTGCTTGTACTTAGCATTAGCTCTGTCCAATATGTCATGAACCTATTGGTAGATGTGTTGAATGTGCTCGATGGAGCTATTTGTTTTTTCAACTTCAGACTGGACATGAGCTAAATCGGCCTGAGTAGCCGCAAATGGCATGGCTACGTCAATGGGACATAGTGGATGGAATCCCAATCCCACCTGAAAGGGGTTGTGGCCAATTGAGATGTGGAGAGCCCGGTTATAACTGTATTGTACATAGGGGACGCTCTCATCCCATGTGCGTGGATGCTTGGAATTGTACATGCGCAGAATGTGTACAATAATTCTGTTGACGACCTCTATCTAGCCATCTGTTTGGGGATGGAAAGCTGTGGACTTGGTGAGCTTGGTGTCCAGCATTGACCACAGGCTGGACCAAAATGTGCTAAGGAACCTGCTATCCCAATCTGATATGATAGATTGTGGGATCCCAAAGTGCACCCACACTCGTTCAAAGAAGATTTTAGCAGTGGCTTCTGCTATGATATTCTTCTTACAGGTTGCCATAATGGCCATCTTCAAGAATCTGTCGACGACCACGAAAACATAGTCATTTCCATGCTTAGTAGAAGGAAGACCCGGCATGTAATCCATGGAAATGAATTCCCAAGGTCGACTAGGGGTAGGTAGCGGAGTATATAGGCCTTGCTTCTTGATGGTCGATTTGGAAATGGCACAAGCAGTGCAAGATCTGATGTGCTTCCCGACATCCTCTCGAAGGTTCAGCCAATAGAAATACTTCTGCAGTACTGCTACTATTTTCTCAACCTCGAAATTCCCAGCGACTCGACTGTAGTGTGCTTCCCATGTCATCTTGGCACGCTCGCTTTAAGGAACACAAAGGTGTCCCAGGTGACATAAAAGTACATCTTGGAGGTGAAAATTTGGAACTTGCGTACCCCCCAAGAGTGCCTTGTATGTGTGGCCAAATTCTGGGTTGCTCTCATAGAGAAGCGGCCAATCAGAAGTCTCGTGCCCACAAGAGTTGAGAACGGTGGTGAGAGCCATGATCGGTGGTCGACTGAGACACTCTGCAACATTATTGGTGCTACTCTTCTTGTACTTGATGTTCAAATGAAATTGTTTCAGACATGTGGACCACTTCTGATGGCGATCATTCTGCAACTTCCCTTGTGCCTGTATGAACCACAGGGGCCGGTGGTCTGTGTGGATGATTGTTTCCTTCCCCAAAATGTAATGCTTCCATTGTCGACAAGCTTGCACAATGGAATACATTTCTTTGTCATAAGTGGGATACTTGCGAACTGTGTTAGACAATGTCTCACTGTGATATGCCACTGGATGTCTCTTTTGAGTAATAACTTCCCCAATATCATAGTCAGAGGCATCTGTCTCGATCTCTAATGGCTATTGCAAGTCTAGTAATGTGAGCACTGGGGAAGAACAGAGGCAATTTTTCAATTCTGTAAACGCCTTCTGTTGAGATTCCGAGAAAAATAATTTTGCTATCACTCCTCCCTTGGTGACTTGACTCAAGGGCCAAGTGATATGAGAGAATCCCAACACGAACCTACGGTAGAAATTAGCAAGACCCAAAAAGCTGCGAAGCTCTGTTATAGTGGTTGGGGCTGGCCAATCCCAAATGACTTGGATCTTGGTTGGATCCACATGCACCCCCCTTTCGCTAAGCAGTATATCCCCGGGTATTGAACACAGAATTCGTACTTAAAATTTCACTTCTCCCATCAGTAAGGACAACTTGTATTGTGCCCTTGGAGTGTTTGGAGGGGGACTTGTTGTATGTGGTGGAGGTGCTCTTCCGAGGATGAGGCGAAGATCGAGTTTTCATCCCGAAGTACACCACTAAATGAGCAAGATGTCATCCATCAACCTCTTGAAGGTTGCGGGAGCATTCATCAACCCAAAAGTCATGACTAGCCATTTGAAAAGGCCCTCCTTGGCTTTGAAGGAAGTCTTCCACACATCGAACGGTTCGATTGGTACCTGGTGATACCCAGACTTCAAGTCGATCTTGCTGAAATATTTCTCCCCTTTGAGTTGGTCTAGAAGGTCATCAATCTGTGGGATCGGGTACCTATTCTGGACAGTGATCTTGTTCAGTGCCCGATAGTAAATACAGAGTCTCCACGTCCCATCCTTCTTCTGTACCAACACGATCTAGCTCCCACAGGGTGATGAACTTGGTCGGATGTGACCTTTCTATAGTAGCTCTTGAATCTGCCTCTCTTGATTTCATCATTTTCCAGAACAGAGCGTCGATAGATCGGTCCATTGGGTAGTGGCGCACCTGGGGTCAGATCAATCGGGTGCTTCACCTGGCAGTGCAGAGGAACCCCTGTGGGTGAGGTGAAGATGTCCCCGTACTCCTCCACGACCTTATCCATTTGTTGTTGTCGTGCAGAGGGGCCCTGTCTGGAGGTCGTGGCCACAGTCTTCTTCTTGCCCTGGGGGCGGATCATCAAGAAAACGAATTTCCTGGTTTTGGAAATGAGCTTGCTGCATTGTTTCGCAGTAACCAAAGAGATAGTCGTAGGAGGTGGTACCTCTGGTATCCTGTACAACTTATTTCCCAAAGTAATAATAACAGCACGAGGTTGAGACTCATACACAGCATGACGCTTCCACAAGTATGGTTGTCCTAATAATACATCAGAAACATCAATAGGAGCAACGTGTTATCACTCAGGTTTTCCTAGAAGTTGTGTAAGAGGAAAGTATGCCCGAGGTAACCACAAACCAACCTTTTAGATGCAGAATCTAGCCAATCTGCATCCAGAGAGGGCTCTCTCTTTATGATTTAGTTATAGATTCAAGGGTTTGTTTGGAAATTGGTGGAATCCGCAAACTAAGGGCAAGGCTGAGAGCTTTCAGTCCATTGGGCTATGGAGTCAAAGGATGGCTTTACTGGACTTCTATTCTACGCACAAGATGGTATTACAGGGCAAGATAGCTAGACAGAGAACAATCCTTAAAATTTAAAGTGGATGGGATGATCTTGAAGGGATGAAAGGCAGCTAAGAATCTTTCACCATGTTCAAGAGAAAGAAGTGAAATGACTACAAACAAAGAGCAATGAAGAATTCCGTGTTATAGTAATCAAACAATGTTTAAATTAGCAAAGCAGGAGCATTTAAGAATTCATGCTTATAGCTAATTTAGAAGAAAACATTTAAGAACAATCACATTTGAAAAACTAATTTAGAAGAAAACATTAAGAACAATCACATTTGAAAACAGAGTACAATTAAGCAAATTCTGTTTTAAACCTTTATGTAAATTATTCAGATATGGATATGATGGTATTATAAACTAATATAAAATTTCAAACAAAGGGTAGAAACACTTATTGAACTGTAGTCCAACACATGAATCCTGCAACAAGTCCAGTGCTTCAAATCGTCATCCAGTAAGCCACAAGTAAATTTCTCCAAAAGCTTTTATTCTGAAAATCTCAGTGTTACAGCAGAGTAATAGAATCCACCATCAACTCTCTCTTTGAGGGTTTATTTATACAAAAAATAATCCTAACAATATTACTCTATCCTAGCCAATAATCCAGGCTGACTTAAAGCATATTTACAAACAAACAAGAGACACATGGTCTCGTAAAATAGAATAATGAGTAACGGTTGATGTGATGTTCCTTTCTTCATGGACGTGCTAAGGATAAGTGCTTAAAATAGGGCTCTGTGTTGTCCTTTGCGTATTCCTTTGACTTGTTGAATACTCTTTCTTCTTACGGATACTCTTTAACCTTTCATCTGATACTCTTTCATCTGCTTTTCTGTTTTTTACCATTTACTCAATAGTAAAGATAAACTTTCATCCTGAAAACATTTTTTACAAAACTTCCAGCATTTCCTTCCACCACTGATCATCTGGTATCATTTTTCTTCTGAGTTTCCTTAAAGTTTCATCTGCTTCAGTAAGTTTATAAAAAGTGGGCTCGTTCGGAAATAGATACTTTAGTTCATGCTCCAGATGAAATAGATTCCTCACTTTTCATAAATACTTTTCCCGGTTGGTAATACAGGTTCTGATGAGCTAGTAGAACCTATAGCTGTATTTTTAGCATGAGCTTTTATTCTTTTCTCATATGTTTCCCAGTCTACTATTTGATCCTCTGTGAGCATGGGACTTGGCAATTCACTGTCCAGCAAAGCTTGAAACTTCTCTCTGAAAACGTTGATATCAACCAAAATGTCAGTACACTTTCTTTCTAGATTTTGCATGAAAGTCCTCTTGGCGAAAACTCTCTTTGCTTCCAAAACTACACCTGTTCTGTCATCAATTCCTAACAATGCAAGCTGTTGTTTTGTTCTGGAATTCAAAAATTGAATGATCTGCTGGGCCTGCTCCGGCTTGCCTCTTAATTCATGTCTAGTTTTATTTATTTCCTCTTGTGCTACCTTGACTAACTCATTTTGCTCAAAAATAGCTTGAATGGAGGACCAAATACCTCTTATTAATTCAATGATGTTGCACCAAAGAATATCATTTATTTCGTTCAGAGGCTTTTCCAGTGAAAGATCTTTTTGCAAAGCCTCAACCATTTTTTCCAATCTTTTTATTTCCCTGAGGTTGTCAGCAACTGTCTTTTTGGATGTGTCATATTTTCCCTCCAATTTTGTTAATTGTAATTTTGTTTCTTGGAGTTCTGTGACCTTTAGCTGCAAACTCTCCATCTGTTTAATTAAATCCTAAGAATTCAAATTAGAAATGTTTACCTGAGATGGTTGTTCCTGCTGTCCTGTAGTTGTAGTACCTGTTGTTGAAGTCCGCTTGATAATTTCTTGTTCCTGCAATGCTTTTTCCAACTCCTTCTCTGTTTCATTTAGTCGCTCTGTCAAATTCAAGAGCAACTCCATCATTTCTTCTTGTGAATTTCCTTTTATAACTTCCTGTGTCTGAGGGTGCCTCGAGGCTGGTATTTTCAGCTGTTTTCTGAGTGCAGCTATATCATTCTCTTTCTTTTTTACCAATGCCTCAATACCTTTAGTGTCTTTGGGATTGTGACCCAAACCAATGATGATCTCTTCTAGAGACTTTATTCTATTGTCCTTGGCTTGTGAGGAGGCCCTTTCAATCTTCAATGTTGCAGTAGTATTATTCAAGGAATCTTGCAGCGTTAAAGCTGCCATGGCTTTGTTGGTGAGAGTAGAATAAACCATTTCCCCTGTTTGTCTATGAAGCTCTATCTGATCCAAGGGATGGATATCCTTTGCTAACACTTCAAAATTTGTTCTGATGTAATCTGTTGCTGAAGTTGGCTTTGGCACCTTAGCTTTGAAGTGGCTCATTTGCATTTTACCTTGTGAAAGATCAAATGCGGACATTAACCTTTGCTGATTGTGAGGAGCCATCTTCATATACTGATCGTAGACCTTCATTTTCAATGGTTCATTCTTTGTTTTGATATTAATGAAGGTTTTCTTAATGTCTCCAGTATCTGTCTTTGGCGGTCTGAAAGAAGATACTTCAGTGCTTAATTGCTTTTGTATCCTTTTCTGGCTTATGTTTGTTTCACTTGCTGTACCTGTTTGCTGACTATCTTCCCTACCATCATCAAATACTTCATCTATAATCTCTACATCTGGAGGTGGATCAGACTTGTGTTTTTTAGCTTGATAAACTTGTGGGGCTCCTTTTGAAGGTGTGGTATCTGGAGCTAGCCTCTTTTTCCCTATTTCCACATTTAGTGGAGTTTGCATCTCTGGAACTTGGATTTGCTTTGCTGGTGTTTGAGAAGCCTGAGATTGTTCTGGT
This sequence comes from Pinus albicaulis, assembly GCA_034641835.2. Taxonomy (NCBI): domain Eukaryota; kingdom Viridiplantae; phylum Streptophyta; class Pinopsida; order Pinales; family Pinaceae; genus Pinus; species Pinus albicaulis. The sequence goes on along the minus strand of JAXQQM020080632.1, from coordinate 34,780 downwards.
GCTTTGGAACTCTGTGATTTTTCTGCCATGACCAGGGTTTCAATGACCTGAACTATAGGTTCTTTTCCTTTACCCTTGAGCTCTGCTGCTACTGATGGACTATCTTCCTGTAGAGCTTGTTGTAGAGTGGCTGCTGATGATGTGCCAATGTAGGGTACCTGCATTTGATCATATGTTTCTAGGTCAAATTTCTTCTCAACATCTTTCATAAGTTTATTCAATTTGGCGGCTCCACTTCCCTCTTCAACCAGTGTTCCTTTAACCCATTCATCTTGATTTGCATACTGTTCTATGTCAGGAATTCTGTGATGTACATAAGGAGATGACTTATTTTTTAACCTTCTTTCACAAATGAAACCAAAGGGGTCATAAGGGACCCAACGGAAAGATGTCTGGAATTTTTTCTCTAATATAAGTTCTGCATCTCTCTCGGCTTCTCTAGAATTGCAAATGAAAGGACCTAACTGGCTTTTGATCCTTAACTGTGCTTTCTTCTTTACATTGCAGAAATGGATTACATCTGAGTTATTCATCTGTCTAAAGTATTCCAAAGCAAAAATTCTCATTGGTACATGTCTGGGTAACTTGAATGGATGTAATTCACATCCATAAATCCTGATGACTGTATGGTTTTGGTACAAGTACCAATCCCCAACTTTATAACTCTTTGACAATTGCAAGGTCTTTCTAATTTCAGTACTAAGCCTGGGAGGATAAACTCCTGTTAACAAAGTTGTAGCAGGATGTACAAACTGATCAATGAATTCTGAATAAGAGTAGGGAGAATCAGAGGACAAATGAATGATGGGGGACCAAAAAATAACAGACCTGGGATTACCTTTAGCATCAAGTTTCTGAACAGGGAAAGGGAATTTGTCTGAGTGATAGAAGACTATGAGATGATAGATAACTGAGGAGTACTTGAAAACCTTTTCATCATCTAGCCTTAAAAATTGATCATGGATTTTGTTGGCAATGAAGGAAGCATAATCATACTTAATCTCAGGAGGCTGCCCAGGGGTAAAGATAGATAGCAAAGCCGGAGTTATCTCATCTACATACTCACTGGTATTGAATCCTAAGACAAAGGATATTACATTCACAATAAGCCTTCCCAATTGATTGAAAAAGTAAAAACCATAGGGGGAGTCCCTTTTGGCTGATGTTTGGGTAACATGAAATACTGACACATTGCTTTCAATTTCTCTGGAGTTAACAGTCTGGTTTTCTCAATCAACCCTTCCATGGATAGAGGTGCTAATTCTTGTTCTGGCTCAAATTGTAACATAGCATTGATAGCTTGAGGTGTGATAGGGAACAAAACACTTTGATCAGGAGCTAATACAGCTCTTTGTGTGGGATCATAATTTGCATGACAGTAATGAATGATTTCAGGGAAAACGTGAACTGTAGGAATAAAATACCTTGGGAGATTGGATTCCCACAACCCTATAAGATCTTGCCCCTTTGAGTGTTCGTCTCTGCAGCGACAGAAACTCAAACGGGGACTTTCATCAAAATGTAGGTCTTTTATTTGGAAATCTTCATCTATCAGAGGTAAATAGTCCAATTCACGGTGAGGAGCATTCAATGGAGTGATATTTAGAGCTGCCGGGGCCTCCATTTTGGTTCTTGTGGATTCAAAATGGAGGTTTTTGGTTTTCTTCACGGGCCGGGCGGAATTCTTGAAATGAAGGAAATTGGAACAATTTACAGGTTCGGGGAGCAATTTCACAGGTTTTAAAATCTCCAGGGAGGACTCAGTGATGATTTTTAACCACTTTTTCAGCGAAAAAAACAAAGGAAACTGAGTTTTACTTGCAGTCGGGGCGTAAAGGATAAATACCTGCTTTTAGACGGAAACTGGTTCTTTAACAGGTAACAGGCAATGGCGGGACTGTTCTTCAACACGGGCGCAGCGGAATCTTGGAGTAAATTGGTCAATTGCAATGGAAATTTGAAAATCGCAGCGGGAGCTCTGTCGTTTTCAGAATAACGAAAATAACAGGAAAAACGTGAAAAATGGCTTATTTACAAGTAAAAAGGGTTTTTTGTCTTTTTCGAGGTGATGACGTCATTGACGTACGGGGTGACGTAGGAAAGTGGGGCCGGCGGTATGCGGTAAGCGGTAAGCGGTGAGCCCGCACCGCTTATGGACGAAGGCGGTAAAAGACGCGAGGGGAGCGATTCCATAGCTCTAACGCCACGTGGATGGTCTGACTAGTCAAAACCACCCATTCCCCGCTGGGTAAATAACTCACACGGGATGGGCAGCGGGATTGATCATGACCGTCGATCAATGGAGGGATGATCCGACGGCTGAAGGAAAGGGAAACATGCGGGGGATTGAAAAGTGGGCCCGGCGGGATTTACATTCATTTAACTGTATTTTAATCGCCCCGGGAGGATTTCGATTGGTAAGCGAAAGGTTATTAATTAGTTCAAATAACTAATTAATCCCATATGCAAAGGTAAAGGGTCGAGGCGGAGTTTGGCCAGGTGGAATGCTACGTGGACGGAATACAATGGCACAGGACTCTGTCGCTTTTTATTCTTGTTTTTGGTGTTAAACACATATATTACATGTCTAACGCTTTTTAGATATATTTTATTATACGATGAATTAATTAATACACAACTAATTCACCATAGGGCGGGGATTAATGTATAAGGCTATAGTTTTAACCAAAGGGCTTTATAAAGCGGGGTATTTATTTTAAACGAGCGGGAATATATACTTTGGTAAAACATTATAATAAGAGGGTTTTTGGGGATATTTATTAGAAAAGGGAGTTATATACTTAGGAAAAGGGGTTTCACTAGGGTTTTAATATAATAGAGTTAAATGTTAATATGAAAAAGGACAAGGAAAATCAGTACATCTTTGTACATCTAAGAAAGTGAAAATTTATGAAGTAAATTGCAACATTTTATCTTCAACACTTAAACTTAGAATAACAAGTTGTTTTGAGGAATTTTATGGAATATTGCATCAGTTTCCTAAGTAAAATAGGATTTTACTTAGGAAAAAGTTAAAGATAGAAGATAATCAATGATGGATTATTTTAAGTGCTTAGGTCTTTTTGATCATTAGGCCGAGGGTCCGGTCCCTCCAGAAGTCAAGGAAATGCCTTGAGCCCCTTTGATCTCCAATTACCTTAGTACTTTTGGGGAAATTAGTAAAACTCTTGAGGGGGAAAAATGATGTGGGAGGTTAATGAATTTGACTTTTGCTTGCTGTGATTTTCCAGTGTATTTCCTGCCTTAGTACTTTTGATGAAAGTAAATGATTAACCAACATGTAGCAGCACCATTCATCAGATAACACTTTGCAGCACCATCTACCTACCCTATCTACTTAACACTACCATTTTCTCTTCTTTATTAGGGTGCATTTAGACTTGCAAACCCTTTTCAATCTTTTTTCTTTTTACATGATAAATCTATCTATTTCTACCCTTATTACATCCAAGGGCTCAGAGTAAACTGTTGAGCACCTTTTATTCACTCTACCTATCTACCTATCTGCCAAGATTAAACTTTTTGGTCAGATATTTATTCTCTAATCTATAACATGAAATTGAAATATGAGTAAGCCAAGTTTAAACAGTTTGACTTATTCATAAATTGTGGCAAAAGTTTGACAAGCTGCACACAATTGATTTATTACAAAAATGAAATAGCAGTGGCATTTGGATTTTCACACTTTCCTTGGTCTATTTTTACTTGGGGTTCATTTCTTTCACTTTTTTGACCATTTTATTCTTTTTACCCTTTGATATTTCTTTTAGGGTATACCCTCTTTACATTTTTTAACTTTTTTGATTTTTTGGTTTTTTAAGAATATGGAACACCTTTTCTCAAGTAAGAAGGTTTGAACATATTCCATAATTCAATCAAGACAATCATGAAAGATGAAACCTATTGGTATAGGAGGCTAACACTGGCTCCACTTGGGGATGGATTTTCCTTGTGAAAATTCAAGAACAACAGGTCAGATGCCTCAAAATGTCTTCAAACTGAAAGTATGAAATCTTCCTTCTTCTGGTAGCTTTATTTTACATATGATAGTGAAACTTTTGAAGCTTAGGGCCTTCACTTCGGGCTTCAACTTCAGTAAGTCACCATCCAATCAAAAATGTGTTTCCCAGTTGGAAATCTTGAATTGAATATAGTCCTTTTTCTGAAACCTGAAATCTGATCTTGAAACTAAAACAACACACAAAAATTTCAAACCAACTTAATGAAAAACTAACTGAAAATTGAAAACAAAAAAATGCTCAAAATTCTAAGCTTATTAGCACTCATTTACCTACTTTAATCTACTAAAAATCTTATTGAATCAGGTAATACAAAAATGCCAATGAAGCCAATCAAGTAGATGTAAAAATAAATGGATAACTTGATTGCTTGTGATCAAAATTGGAAGTATGTTATGATCATGTGCCTTTATAATAAATCATATGATGTGTAAAGGCCATTTTTGATGTATTTGATCCTTATAGAGAAAACATGTTTGCATATTTGGGCTTAAAAGATTCTCCATATAATCTGATATAGGATCAATAAAAGCATGATGTATGTTATTTACTTCTAGGCCTTCAATGACTAATTGTTCAATTGAATTATGAATATTAGACCATGAACTTATTTCTTCGGTCTTGTGTTTGAAAGAATAATCATCTTCAATATGCAAGTCAAAAGATAATACAATTTCCTCTTGCTTTGGAGAAGGAAGATTTTCAAAGAATTCTTTAGGATTTCGGAAATTGTATGACTGAATTTGAGAATGCAAAAGTTTGATTTCATTTTCTTAATTTTCAGAAATTATATCAAGAAGCCATTTTTTAACTTGAGGAGAACATTTTCTTGTTTTCAAGAGAAGAAAGAAAGCTCTTAGAAAATCCTCATCAAACTGAATTTTTGATAACTCATCCCTGAATTCATTTAAAATTTCATCAAATGAAAGATTTTTCACAAACCCTGTCATCCAGTATCATTATTAATGCTTTGGACTATGGATTATTTGGTTGTGGAATTTCTATGAAACTTGAAGCTCTGGATCTCTGATCTACAGTGTCTTGATTGGAAAATGATATCAAAAGAGTCAGAAGAATGATGCTCGAATGTGCATGGAGATTTTATATTTACAATTTTCAAAAGAGATAAATTAAAAACTACTCTAAGTTCTTCTCTAAAATACAATATACATTGGAAAACTCTATCAATTTAGAAAGAACATAATGTCTTGGATAACAATCCAAGTTGAAAGCCCGATCTTTCCATATTGTTCTTCCAGGTTCATTCCTCCAGTGGAGTCTTAGTAGTGAAATTGATTTTGGAGTCGCCAGGTGGATGATTTTAACCTTTGTGTGTCTGATCCCTGTCCACCATCATAGATCAGATCTAAACCTGTAAAACAATTCTGAAGAAAAAGTTAGTTCTTCAAGAAACCAAATTTTGAATATTTTATGATTATTTTATTTTTTGTGAATTTTCAAAACAACTTCTATGATTTCTTTAAGAAATTTAAGATTTTTAATTAAAATTTTCTCAAAGATTTATTAAACTAGAGAGTCTGATTGAATGTTTGAAACTAAGGTTCAATGTATAAGCTAAATCAGAGATAGACTGAAGCAGCTTTTATTTACTTTTGCAATTGCAGAGCAAAAGCAATTTCAAAGGCTACCTGGCTGATCTTCAGACTCCGTCCATAGCTTATAAATCAAACAATAGTATCAATAAAATGATTCAGATCCCCAGTATGGTCGCCACTATGTTATCACTCAGGTTTTCCTAGAAGTTGTGTAAGAGGAAAGTATACCCGAGGTAACCACAAGCCAACCTTTTAGATGCAGAATCTAGCCAATCTGCATCCAGAGAGGGCTCTCTCTTTATGATTTATCTTTGTTCTTGGAAGGTTTTAGGCTAGCTATAGATTCAAAGTTTGTTTTGGGAAAATGGTTGAATCCACAAACTAAGGGCAAGGTTGAGAGCTTTCAGTCCATTGGGCTATGGAGTCAAAGGATGGCTTTACTGGATTTCTATTCTAAACACAAGATGGTATTACAGGGCAAGATAGCTAGACAGAGAAAAATCCTTCAAATTTAAAGTGGATGGGATGATCTTGAAGGGATGAAAGGCAATTAAGAATCTTTCACCATGTTCAAAAGAAAGAAGTGAAATGACTACAAACAAAGAGCAATGAAGAATTCTTTATTAAAGTAATCAACAATGTTTAAATTAGCAAAGCAGGAGCATTTAAGAATTCATGCTTATAACTAATTTAGAAGAAAACGTTAAGAATAACCACATTTGAAAACAGAGTACAATTAAGCAAATTCTGTTTCAATCCTTTATGTAAATTATTCAGAAATGGATATGATGGTATTATAAACTAATATAAAATTTCAAACAAAGGGTAGAAACACTTATTGAACTGTAGTCCAACACATGAATCCTGCAACAAGTCCAGTGCTTCAAATTGTCATCCAGTAAGCCACAAGTAAATTTGTCCAAAAGCTTTTTATTCCGAAAACCTCAATGTTACAACAGAGTAATAGAATCCACCCTCAACTCTCTCTTTGAGGGTTTATTTATTCAAAAAATAATCCTAACAATCTTACTCTATCCTAGCCAATAATCCAGGCTGACTTAAAGCATATTTACAAACAAACAAGAGACACATGGTCTCGTAAATAGAATAATGAGTAACGACTGATGTGATGTTCCTTTCTTCATGGACGTGCTAAGGATAAGTGCTTAAAATAGGGCTCTGTGCTGTCCTTTGCGTATTCCTTTGACTTGTTGAATACTCTTTCTTCTTACGGATACTCTTTAACCTTTCATCTGATACTCTTTCATACGCACCATTTTTTACCATTTACTTGATAGTAAAGATAAAATTTCATCCTGAAAACAACTTTTACAAAACTTCCAGCATTTCCTTCCACCACTGATCATCTGGTATCATTGTTCTTCTGAGTTTCCTCAAAGTTTCATCTGCTTCAGTAAGTTTATAAAAAGTGGGCTCATTCGGAAATAGATATTTTATTTCATGCTCCAGATGAAATAGATTCCTCACTTTTTCATAAATACTTTTCCCAGTTGGTAATGCAGGTTCCGATGAGCTAGCAGAACCTATAGCTGTATTTTTAGCATGAGTTTTTATTCTTTTCTCATAGGTTTCCAAGTCTACTATTTGATCTTCTGTGAGCATGGGACTTGGTAACCCACTATCTAGTAGAGCTTGGAATTTTTCTCTGAAATTGTTGATGTCAACTAAAATGTCTGTACACTTTCTTTCCAAATTTTGCATGAAAGTCCTCTTGGTGAAAACTCTCTTTGCTTCCAAAACTGCTCCTGTCCTGTCATCAATTCCTAACAATGCAAGTTGTTGTTTTGTTCTAGAATTCAAAAATTGAATGAGCTGCTGGGCCTGCTCAGGCCTACCTCTTAACTCATGTCTGGTTCTATTTATTTCCTCTTGTGCTATCTTGACTAACTCATTTTTCTCAAAAATAGCTTGAATTGAGGGCCAAATACCCTTTATTAAGTTAATGATGTTGTCCCAAAGAATATCATTTATTTCGTTCAGAGGCTTTTCCAGAGAAAGATCTTTTTGCAAAGCCTCAACCAATTTCTCCAATCTTTTTATTTCCCTGAGGTTGTCAGCAGCTGTCCTTTTTGATGTGTCATATTTTCCCTCCAGTTTTGTTAATTGTAATTTTGTTTCTTGGAGTTCTGTGACCTTTAGCTACAAACTCTCCATCTGCTTAATTAAATCCTCAGAATGCAAATTAGAAATGTTCACCTGAGATGGTTGTTCCTGCTGTCCTGTAGTTGTATTACCTGTTGTTGAAGTCTGCTTGATATTTTCCTGTTCCTGCAATGCTTTTTCCAACTCCTTTTGTGTTTCATTTAGTCGCTCTGTCAGAATTCAAGAGCAACTCCATCATTTCTTCTTGTGAATTTCCTTTTATTACTTCCTGTGTCTGGGGGTGCCTTGAGGCTGGTATTTTCAGCTGTTTTCTGAGTGCAGCTATATCATCTTCTTTCTTTTTTATCAATGCCTCAATACCTTTAGTGTCTTTGGGATTGTGTCCCAAACCAATGATGATCTCTTCTAGAGACTTTATTCTATTGTCCTTGGCCTGTGAGGAGGCCCTCTCAATCTTCAATGTTGCAGCAGTATTATTCAAAGAATCTTGTAGAGTCAAAGCTGCCATGGCTTTGTTGGTGAGAGAAGAATAAACCATTTCCCCTGTTTGTCTATGAAGCTCTATCTGATCCAGGGGATGGATATCTTTTGCTAAAACTTCAAAATTTGTTCTGATGTAATCTGTTGCTGACGTTGGCTTTGGCACTTTTTCTTTAAAGTGGCTCATTAGCATTTTTCCTTGTGAAAGATCAAATGCAGACATCAGCCTTTGCTGATTGTGAGGAGGCATCTTCATATACTGATCGTATACCTTCATTTGCAATGGTTCATTCTTTGTTTTGATATTAATGAAGGTTTTCGTAATGTCTCCAGTATCTGTCTTTGGCGGTCTGAAAGAAGATACGTCAATGCTTAAGTGCTTTTGTATCCCTTTACGGCTTATGTTTGTTTCACTTGCGCTATGTGCTGTTCCTTGTTATCTTCCCTCCCATCATAAAATACTTCATCTATAATTTCTACATCTGGAAGAGGATCTGACTTGTGTTTTTTAGTTGGATGTGCCTGTGATGTTCCTTTTGAAGGTGTGGTATCTGGAGCTGGCCTCTTTTTCCCTATTTCCACATTTAGTGGAGTTTGCATCTCTGGAACTTGGATTTGCTTTGCTGGTGTTTGAGAAGCCTGAGATTGTTCTGGTGCTTTGGAACTCTGTGATTTTTCTGCCATGACCAGGGTTTCAATGACCTGAACTATAGGTTCTTTTCCTTTACCCTTGGGTTCTGCTGCTACTGATGGACTATCTTCCTGTAGAGCTTGTTGTAGAGTGGCTGCTGAAGATGTGCCAATGTATGGTACCTGCATTTGATCATATGTTTGTAGGTCAAATTTCTTCTCAACATCTTTCATAAGTTTATTCAATTTGTCAGCTCCACTTCCCTCTTCAACAAGTGTTCCTTTAACCCATTCATCTTGATTTTCATACTGTTCTATGTCAGGAATTCTGTGATGTACATAAGGAGATGACTTATTTTTTAACCTTTTTTCACAAATGAAACCAAAGGGGTCATAAGGGACCCAACGGAAAGATGTCTGGAATTTTCTCTCTAATAAAAGTTCTGCTTCTCTCTCAGCTTCTCTAGAATTGCAAACGAAAGGACCTAACTGGCTTTTGATCCTTAACTGTGCTTTCTTCTTTACATTGCAGAAATGGATTACATCTGAGTTATTCATCTGTCTAAAGTATTCCAAAGCAAAAATTCTCATTGGTACATATCTGGGTAACTTGAATAGATGTAATTCACATCCATAAATCCTGATGACTGTATGGTTTTGGTATAAGTACCAATCCCCAACTTTATAACTCTTTGACAATTGCAGGGTCTTTCTAATCTCAGTACTAAGCCTGGGGGGAGAAACTCCTGTTAACAAGGTTGTAGCAGGATGTACAAACTGATCAATGAATTCTGAATAAGAGTAGGGAGAATCGGAGGACAAATGAATGATGGGGGACCAAAAAATAACAGACCTGGGATTACCTTTAGCATCAAGTTTCTGAACAGGGAAAGGGAATTTGTCTGAGTGATAGAAAATTATGAGATGATAGATAACTGAGGAGTATTTGAAAACCTTTTCATCATCTAGCCTTAAAAATTGATCATGGATTTTGTTGGCAATGAAGGAAGCATAATCATACTTAATCTCAGGAGGCTGCCCAAGGGTAAAGATAGATAGCAAAGCCAGAGTTATCTCATCTACATACTCACTGGTATTGAATCCTAAGACAAAGGATATTACATTCACAATAAGCCTTCCCAATTTATTGAAAAAGTAAAAACCATAGGGGGGAGTCCCTTTTGGCTGATGCTTAGGTAACATGAAATACTGACACATTGCTTTCAATTTCTCTGGAGTTAACAGTCTGGTTTTCTCAATCAACCCTTCCATGGATAGAGGTGATAATTCTTGTTCTGGCTCAAATTGTAACATAGCATTGATAGCTTGAGGTGTGATAGGGAACAAAACACTTTGATCAGGAGCTAATACAGCTCTTTGTGTGGGATCATAATTTGCATGACAGTAATGAATGATTTCAGGGAAAACGTGGACTGTAGGATTAAAATACCTTGGGAGATTGGATTCCCACAACCCTATAAGATCTTGCCCCTTTGAGTGTTCGTCTCTGCAGCGACAGAAGCTCAAACGGGGACTTTCATCAAAATGTAGGTCTTTTATTTGGAAATCTTCATCTATCAGAGGTAAATAGTCCAAATATCGGTGAGGAGCATTCAAAGGAGTGATATTTAGAGCAGTTGGGGCCTCCATTTTGGTTCTTGTGGATTCAAAATGGAGGTTTTAGTTTTTCTTGCAGACCGGGCGGGATGTCGGATAAAAGAGGAAATTGGAACAATTTGCAGGTTTGGGAAGCAAATTCACAGGTTTTAAATCTTCAATGAGGACTCAGAGAGGATTTTTAACCATTTTTCAGAGAAAAAACAAAGGAAACTAAGCTTTACTTGCAGTCGGGGCGCGAAATGATAAATACCTGTTTTTAGATGGAACTGGTTCTTTAACAGGTAATGAACAATGGCGGGGACGTTCTTCAACACGGGCGCAGCTGAATTTCGGAGTAAATTTGTGTATTTGCAGTGGAATTTGAAATTGCAACGGGAGCTCTGTCTCTTTCAGAAACTAAAAATAACTGAAAAAACACGAAAATGGCTTATTTACAAGTCAAAAAGGGTTTTTGTCTTTTTCGAGGTGATGACGTCATTGACGTACGGGGTGACGTAGGGGAGTGGGGCCGGCGGTATGCGGTAGGCGGTAAGCGGTGAGCCCGCACCGCTTATGGACGAAGGCGGTAAAATACGCGAGGGGAGCGATTCCATAGCTCTAACGCCACGTGGATGGTCTGACTAGTCAAAACCACCCATTCCCCGCTGGCTAAATAACTCACACGGGATGGGCAGCGGGATTGATCATGACCATTGATCAATGGAGGGATGATCCGACGGCTGAAGGAAAGGGAAACATGCGGGGGATTGAAAAGTGGGCCCGGCGGGATTTACATTCGTTTAACTGTTATTTAATCGCCCCGGGAGGATTTCGATTGGTAAGTGAAAGGTTATTAATTAGTTCAAATAACTAATTAATCCCACATGCAAAGGTAAAGGGTCGAGGCGGAGTTTGGCCAGGTGGAATGCTACGTGGACGGAATACAATGGCGCAGGACTCCGTCGCATTTTATTCTTGTTTTTGGTGTTAAACACATATATTACATGTCTAACGCTTTTTAGATATATTTTATTATACGATGAATTAATTAATACACAACTAATTCACCATAGGGCGGGGATTAATGTATAAGGCTATAGTTTTAACCAAAGGGCTTTATAAAGCGGGGTGTTTATTTTCAACGTGTGGGAATATATACTTTGGTAAAACATTATAATAAAAGGGTTTTGGGGATATTTATTAGAAAAGGGAGTTATATACTTAGGAAAGGGGATTTTACTAGGGATTTAATATAGTAAAATCAAATGTTAATATGAAAAAGGACAAGGAAAATCAAAACATCTTTGTACATCTAAGAAAGTGATAACTTATGAAGTAAATTGCAACATTTTATCTTCAACACTTAAACTTAGAATAACAAATTATTTTGGGGAACTTCTTATGGAATGTTGCATCAGTTTCCTAAGTAAAATAGGATTTTACTTAGGAAAAAGTTAAAGATGGAAGATAACAATGATGAATTATTTCAAGTGCTTAGGTCTTTTTGATCATTGGGCCGAGGGTCCGGTCCCTCCAGAAGTCAAGGAAATGGCTTGAGCCCCTTTGATCTCCAATTACCTTAGTACTTTTTGGGGAAAATTAGTAAAACTTTTGAGGGGAAAATGATAAGGGAAGTTAATGAATTTGACTTTTTGTTGCTGTGATTTTCTAGTGTATTTCATGCTTCAGTACTTGTGATGAAAGTAAATGATTAAGCAACATGTAGCAGCACCATTCATCAGATAACAATTTGCAGCACCATCTACCTACCCTATATACTTAACACTACCATTTTCTCTTCTTTATTAGGGTGCATTTAGACTTGCAAACCCTTTTCAATCTTTTTCTTTTTACATGATAAATCTATCTATTTCTACCCTTATTACATCCAAGGGCTCAGATTAAACTGTTGAGCACCTTTTATTCACTCTACCTATCTACCTATCTGCCAAGATTAAACTGAAGGTTCATCAAGCAAGGAGAAACAATCAAAGCGAACCAATCATAAACGGGACAAGGAAAACCGGACGATCCCCATCGGAGTCGCCGATTTGTTGAGGAGGTAAATCCCCTCTGCGGACAGAGGCGATCCCTACTAGCCCAGCAGGGGTCTAGCAACAAACAAACAATGCTATGACGCAAGCTCCTAGTTACGAATGAAAGACTTGGGATAAGAGCTTACCTGGATTCCAACGCTAGATCTGAAGAAGAGATGTCCCCGTCCTTCAGCCCTGGCAGATCACAATCCTTCCGCGATCTCCGCGGATGAACACCTGCACACAGAAGAAACGAAAAGATACAAGCATAGGAACCAGCATACGTAACTAAACATCGGTCAGAAAAGATATTACTCGCATTAACATGATGGAAAAAGGAGTGGAACCATAATCATAGTCATCTATTAAAATGATAAACGAATAGAAATTACAACCAAGTTCTGACGTCGCAGCTTCCTTCGAACGGGTCTCCGGTCGTCCACGTCTCGCAAAGCTCGCCAAGGAAAGGGAAACCTCTCCAGAGTCTCGTAACAATGGTCTCCTCGCTTGAATGGGCCTTAAGGGAAAGAAGGGATTCTTTACAACACAAAGGCACTTGGGAATAGGGAGATGCAAAGCTTCAGCACTTCAAGACTAGCTTGCCATTGATTTGAGCAAGCTTTTATAGATGGGGAAGGAGGAGTTGGGATCCCTATTATTATGGGATTGGCCCTATCAACAAGGAAGGTTCCATGGGAGGTGGCAAAACTACTTCCCTTCCATAGAACTCCCGCAGCCAACCTCCCAACTCAAGATAGGTGATGGTTTGTGAATTTGTTTGAAGACTCAACTTCGCCATCCATATTTAAAAAACAGTCCTAAAATGGGTGGCGCGTTGCTCTATGACGGGCGCGAGTGGCGCGACCTCTTTCCGGGATTTCCCGATTGGGCGCGAGCAACAGACATCCCTGCAGCTTGTGCAAAAAGAAACATTTTCATGGATTTTGCAAGGAGATGTCTCAAGGGGAAATGAAGCTCATACTCAGAGGGATGCATTGATGATGTTTTCAAGGCATGACAGTTTTCACAGGTCACATAATGGGTCCTCCATTGTGCGGGACGGGGAATGGTAGGGACGGTGACAAATTACTGTGTAACAGCTACATCAAATCATAATGCATTTTCATATAATTTTGACCCGCGTTTTAGTTGTAACATTGACCACCATATATATATATGCCTCAAACATTCTAACATACGACTTAGGCATAAAGGTATTTGATCCTAACTGTAATGTTCCTCTCGGCGGTCTTATATGGTTTTGAGATCACATGTGATTGTGCCTAATCTTAAATATACAACGTCACCTTAGTCCATGGATGTGCGCCCACTTATAATGCTTGCACATAGTTTTCCCCACGATCTCCTATGGTTTTGAAGCCATATGATTTCTTTGCCTTTGTTTAATCACATCATACTTCAAACCATAACCTTGGTTCATACAATTGCACCACCTTGTAGCTCAGGTTTAATAGATATTGTTTCTCAAAGGTGTGGTTGATATTCGAAACTCTGTCGTTGGCTTGCCAGCACCACCATGTGTGTTTTCGCACCACTGCTCGACACAAAAACACCTTGACTGAGATTGTCGTTCAATGTGAGTCTTCTGAGTCCACTTTGTTCACCGAGATATACTTTGCGCTAGACTGGTCGGGGTGGTGAAATATGTCCCTTTGCGTGCGCCCATCGACATTTAGATGGTATGGTGTAGGATCTGGACATTTCCAATCGGAGCGCTTTTAAGCATCTGGTGCGCACTAGTGAAGAAAGCTTTTGCATCAGTGAAATAGAAGGTTCTCTCTGATCAACATGTATCACACTTTCCCCCTTTTAATAGTACTGATCGTTTGCTCCTGCTCCTCCCCTGTTCTGCAACTTTGGCCTCGTCGTTGAGCCCAATTTTATTTCCCTTGATGTCGTGACACGCCTGAGGAGTTTGTCACCCGTGGGGTCAACCTGCGTGGAATATTACAACATCATAATTACTCTTCAATAATGATGACCACAGATAAAACACATGAAACTAACAAGCTCAATGGAAGTATTCGAACAACATGCTTAATGACCTACAGCAGGAGGGCTTTTACTCGTCAATACACAAAAGGTTTCCATTCAAACGTATGCATGGCAATCTCATTACACATGGCGCGACTGCAGTAAGAATGTTCAAGCGTACGCTAGATGATCCCTCCCACATATGGCGTGATTGCAGCAATAGCATCAAGTCATGGTGATGAGACAACTCGTGAGGGGTTGGGGATAGGTCGGCGGGATGTCATTGACTACAGGTCAAGTGAAAGACTTTAACGCCTAGGCGAGTAGAGGGGGAACCCGAAATTTTAAATATACCCAAAATTTTGGGTGGTGTTGTAGCGGCTACAAGAAATGGCGAACCACTGGTAGAATCCAGCATCTCTGTCAGTATCACAACAAAATTCTGAGTCCGGATAGTAATGCAAGGGAATATTGAACAAGCTCCACGGGTACCCTTTGTATCACTTTGGCCCTTTACAGGTATGCCTAATCCTTGTGCCTCAACTAAGTCCTGCTAATCAGAAACACATCAAAGAGAAAATTCACAGACGCCAGTAGCTTGTTGATGATGTGAAGAGCAAGGCAGTGGGCTTATTATTTTCAGGATTTTTTAAAGTAAGTTTATGGTGTTGCTTCGTTGCCAGCAGGCCTCGACAGTACCCCGGCGGAGTCACTTCAAGAAATCACAAACGTTGCTCCACTGCCACTGAGCCTGGTCAGTACTCCGACGGAGTCGTTGCATCACCTCTTTGCGCAAGAAGCCTTTCTCGATCCTTTACCCTTATTTTTTCCATGTGCTTGTAGCACTTATTTTCATGTGCTCATGACACTTATTTTCATGGGCGGATGAGGGATCTCGACTTATTTTACGAGCAAGAGAGGTTGTTTCTCATGTTATAGAAACTGAAAGATATCCTGATTTTGGTTTGCCCTTGTGCCGAGCCTTCACATCCCATTTACCACAATAGGCGAAGAGTGCAAAACAGATCATTTTAGGGTGTCCAAGATGATGCTAGGCACAAGGCATAGGCTACGGGTATGGACCATTCAAACTTATTTGGTCTCCCTCAAGAAACTGGCTCGTATCTCCCAGGATAAATAATTTTGGACTCATAGGCATCTTGTTGAGAATGTTACCTCGACGACTTGACCTGAGGAAAAGCTGCCTCTTGAGATAGCCACCGCAACCTCACACAAAATAATGGGGTTACTGTTTCAGCAATCAAGGCAAAACACGACCGCAAGGTGATAGGGTTGCCATGAGGGCTCATGCAGTGGCAGGCGATATGAAAAAAATGATGTGAGAAAGAGAGTGTATGACGTGAGGCTCAAGATGCAATGCAACGCCATGTGCAAGAGAGATCAACCAGTTGTAAGTGCGAATACAAGCAATGATTATTTATGCAACAACAAGTAACTGAAAGTAAAAAAGAATAGAAAACACAATTTTAAATCATAAAGTAAAATTTTTGCAAGTAAACCTAATTAACTTCGAACTAAAATTTTTATTAACAGGTCCTAGCTAGCCTACACCTAAACCCTAGTTTAACCAATGATGCGGTTGGGTTATGTAAAATCAGTTTTCTAGTGCAACCACCGCATTAATTTGCATCTTGTAACGACAACAATGATGAGGATCAGAGCTAATATCCAAAAAAGTGCAGCAGCAACAAAAATTACCTAAGGAGCAGGTGCAACGGCAAGATGATCATAGATACTTACCAAAGAACATGCCAGAACAAATTGTGCAAGCTGAATTCCACTCTCATCCTGATACATAGCAATATGTTCTCGAAACTCAACATTATTGATAAATGACACAAATCCATTCATGCATGATCCAGGATATGAGGGGTGATGGGTGAGCCAATTCCTATCTGTAGGCACATCCACTGAATAGGTTTGGTCGAGTTGACCGGAAATCTCATCATGGTGTTGAGGACCATCAGTTTTATGGAATGGAAACAATAAGCAAGTGCTAGGCGAATTATAGATGCATGCACATCCAAGCGTAGAAACCCTAGTTTCGAAAACCCTAGTTCGGGGTTGCTCCTGGGTTTGGGGATCTGAATCCACGTTTAGTGGAGCCTGAAATTCCTCACTGCCTTGAACGAACTCTAGACCTTCGAGCGGAGCACTTCCCAACTTCAGGCAAATGGATGTGATCATGCATTGTGGTGAGTTGCAAAATTTCAGTGGGCTTTGTGTCAATTTGGTCAAATGTTTGCACGCTGACAGATTGATAGATCGATATATCAGATTCTTTAGATTTGCTAGGGTAGGGTGGATTTTCCATAGTTGTGCTAGGATGAGCGTGGTATTTGGGGATCGTCATCTGAGAAACGGTTGGCAGAAGCTGAAGTGCTTCGACTTTCTAATGGGTACTTGAAACTTCCCAAAGCAAATCATTGAATGCTGGTGTATCCATATGGTCCAAAAAGAGATGTGAGTGAAAATTCTCAGCGGTATGATTGAATATGTTTTCAGATAAGGAGTGATCGCTACAACCATCGATGTGGTCGAATTGGGTACCTAGCATGTCAGGCTCCCTGGGAGTTACCAACTGGGATGGATCAATAAAGAGGACATCTTGAGGTTGCCCAGACAGACAATCGCTCCTATGGCCGTCTAAAGATTCCGAGTGAGAAATATCAGATCTGAAAGATTCATTGATTTGGAACTGCGATTGTGAAACACCATCTGTGTGCTTATGATTGTCGCCAATACCAGTATAAGGAAATTTTGAATGTCTCGAAGAAATTACTGGTGTGGCGGGATCGGGAAACCAACCGGGGAATAATGAACGAAAATATTGAGTCGCAGGGGCGTTAACCTCGCGAGGCTTTTCAACACGCGCATCCGTGTTATTCAGAGAAAATAATGATCTGGAAGGCTTCGTAAGGGAATCAACTTTATGCGGGGTAGGAGTCGATTCATAATCCATATGAGAACCAGACTTAGGTCTATGTCCAGGGAGACACCGAGTAGGCTTGAGGTAGGATTTATGTACCGAGATAATGAGCCATTGTGGTTCTCAAAATCAGATTCAACATGGTGTGTGAAATATTCAAAGGGAGTACCGTAGGCTTCATCCCCATGCACCCATCCATCATTGCTCAGAACTTTCGAGGTCATACCTCGGCTATCCGGAAACTCAAGAGGAGGAGAAAGAATGTCACACATACCAATACTCTCCTTGGAGGCCTGAATGTGGTCTGGACTCGGGGAGATGGACAACGCAACATTAGGGACAAAATTGGAACAGCCGGTAACCTGCGGGTCATCATAGGGAACACTAGGATCTAACTGAAATTGTTCAAGGGAAACGAGAATCACATACTTGAACTGTTTGCTTAAAAATTTCCAATCGAAATCCCCCTCAGGGAACTCAAAACAATAATGAACGAATCTGATAGCGAACTCATCTAAAGATTCCTGAGGTTCCATTCTGATGTCATTTAAATTTATCACTACACTTTTCAAATCGTACCTGTGGAAAGCTTGCCGCAATTCACTGGCAAGTTGTTCAAATGAATGGATGGAAGCTTTCGGCAATGTGCGGCACCATTTCTTAGCGCGACCTTCGAGGGTGAGGAAGAAAAGGAAACAAATCAAACCTTCATCGTCAATTTCATAGTACTCACCAAAGTCACAAAAATCTAAAAAGTGTTGGGTTATGGACACCCCATTTTCACCATCAAATTTTAACTGGGACAAGTGATACATAAGTTCATCAGGTATGAAGTATCGAGGCTCATAAAACTCCGACAAACATCTCGGGAGAATGATTTGGGAACAAGCCATTACAGATATGAGATTAACTGTAGGCTCTAAGGGCTCATCTTGTCATCTGGCCTTCCTTCTAGTGCCAATTCTATTGACGGGAAAATTTTTCTAGCCAACAACAGGGGATCTCCCCGGTAAAAGGTCCCAATTAGACCTTGAACCATTTGGATAAGGGATCCCGTCCGGGGTGTGGGTCTCGCTACCACTGATTTCTCCTTTGCTTTGGGTCTCGCTTAAACTCAATAAAACAGTGAATACACACCTAATCGACTGATACAAGACATATGCTTGATGCATTAAATGTACATACGACACTATGAGTAGCAAGAGAAAAATAATAAAGCATGAAGACCGAAGGAAGTGTTGTTAGCAACACTTCATTAGGTTCATGCCTGTAAGCTGTTCTGACCATGAAACAAATAGTTCCTCATGGCGAGAACACCCTTCACTTCCTAAAAGCTTTAAATGATAACACAAACGCAGATAAAAAAAGTCATCAACATTCGCTAAGAAAGTGAAATAACTCAACCACCATTAACATACTCAGCAAACTGTTATGTAACTGTGAACTAAATTAAAGATACAGTTCCCTTAATCTAAATATGTTCAGAACTGAAAATATAATACTCAAGAGTGCTCATACATAAAACAACACCAGATCCACAAAGAGATTTTACAAAATGCTTGTATTCATCATTAAATGTATAATCTACTGGTAATACAATGTGCTCAGCTCGAGTCCCAAACAAAAGATCCTTTCTTACAAGCTCCTGAAGGAATATTTATAATACGAAACCCACCCTTTGGGCTTCCTTGACTTTTCATCTTCTTGACCGTTGGGCTGCCTTGCGACCCAGTCTTTTATGTGACCTGCAACCTGAGCTGTTGTTGCAACCTGCGACCTGAGTTGTTGTCGCGGGGTCGTAGGTTGTAAGAAAATGTCCAAGGTGCGACCTTGCGACTAGGTCGCTGGGTCGTGGATCGTGAAAACAGATGCACATGTGACCTCGCGACGTTGTGACTAAGTCGCTAGGTCACAGGGTCGCGGATCGTGAAAACAGATGCACATGCGACCTTGCGACCTTGTCAAATTTGCGACGTCGCGACCTCGGCAGACATGCGACCTACGACCTGGCCAGTTCTGTGACCTGTGACCACCTGGGATTTATGACTTCGCGACTTAGGCAGATATGCGACCTGCGACTTCAAGCAGATATGTGGATTGTGTAGCTATATTCCTCATCTCACGTGCTTTGAAAACCGGTCCTCTTGCATCGTGCAAATCGACAGCTTCCACCTGCAATCACATATCTTAGGTTACATGTCTTCATTTCTTGAATAAATTTTTTATGAGGCGCATTTAATTAATTACACAAGTAAAATGAAAACTTTGGACCCCTGTGTGGTCAAATGTTATGTCGGAGCGTGGTCCTTATCAAGTTCTCTTGGGATCAGAATGTTTGTAGTGAAAACCCATTGATGAGGCGAAGGGCTTTTGCTTGTGCCATCTCCCACTGCATGTGATGCGTTTCTGGTTCCCAGCTTTTGATTTAGTAGGGGACTATGAATAACCAACACACATGCCATCAATGTACCAACTCTCTCGCTTGCTGGAAAATGCTCTGTTTCCTCCCAATGGAATGGAAGTGTTGATTTGGTCAAAATTCTGCTTGTGTTCTCCACAACGAAAACTATGCGGGCTCTAATGATACTTTCATCATGTTCGAAAGTTTGCGCCAAGATCGTACTGAGGGAACGCCCCTTCGAAATGGGGTTGATGATTCTGCATGCTGTCATGACAAATAAGGTGAGGGCGCTGCTCCTTAGTGAAGTTGCAGGAAGGAACGCACTCCGATAAATATCTTGCCCTTCGAATAGCTTGTCTTCGTGGTGGCAAGTCAGGTTATAAGCAGACCAGCACCATTGCTATGCTATATTCACACGATGTTAAGAAATCCAGTCTTCCAAAGGAAATCTAATAACGTTGATCTGCTGGACCTGCATGAGATTTGAGTTAGTTATTTCACGCCCTCTTCAGAGGCAGTGATGGTCATGTCAACAAAATCGTTTTAACTTTCAGCTGTTCCTAATATACCGATTTAACATCGAACCCTAAGCCTTCTTGAATCAACATCTTCATCATAATTTTCAAGGTGGGACTCTTGCGCTTGCAACAGAGCATTTTTCATCTGCTATATCGAAGGATTTGCCACTGCGGAAATACATCCCGTAGTCGTTATTGCACTGGTCAAGATGAGCATTTCGCTTCTCTTGGAGGATCTGTATCCTACGGCAATGGCAGAAACGATACAGTTGAATCCGTATGCAATTCAACATGCATTAAAATAAGAGCATGCAGCTTCGAATACCATTTTTGGTCGTGCACTTCGATCCCACCTCCAGAAACCAGGTCTGTCGTTGTGCAAGGCTAATTTTATGTGGTTTCTTCTCCTCTAAGTCGAAAAAAGTCTCTTACACGTATGTATGCCTGCAGAGAAATGGTTTAGGGTTCTATTTGCATGCATGCTGATGCTGTGAGCGACCTCGAAGGTTGTCTAATAGAGATAACTTTGCAGGTCAACCGTGCTGACTAGATATGCGGAGGATTTTGAATTATCTTGGTGGATTTAGAATAAATCAAAAGGTTGCTCTTTCCGTGAGCCCATTTCTTCTTTGGTGAGCTTATCTTTCCTTCACGGGCCTGCAATTGAACGTGCTGCAAACAGTCAGGAGTAAATCTACGTGGAATGCGAGATCTGGTCAGTAGTGGCAGTCTCGGAAATTCAGCTTCCAACGAGCATGTAATGATAGCATCTTTCTAAACGGGACCAGCGTAGGTTATTAATAGAAAATTCGAAGCATGATTATATCCTGGAATATCACCCTTGGGGATACGAAATCGGATTTCACGCTGGCCATTCAGTCCATGACTGCAGTCGTAACGCATAAATCATTCAACTTCTATTCCAGCACGATGGTTGCCATGCAGACTGGAGATAGATACGTTGTAGATTCATCCATGCAGTTTCAATGTGTTATAACATTCAGCTGCCACGTGTAAACATACCTTTGGACCATATATACGCTCCAAACCTCCGACATCGAACCTTTGCACCGCTCCACGTTTTTAAAAAATAAGACCGTTGTATGTATATAGTTGCTGTCAAACAAAAACCCCGCCATTGACGTTGAACTCCATGCAATGTGTCCATGCATGTTTTGCGTTGGGTTTCAAACGTAAGGTTGACCGCTCCATGCAACGTAAATATTGCACGTTTGACTCCATGCAACGCCGTTGGACCATTGAAAATATATATATATATCTACTCCCAAATATTTACCATAGGCAAAAAAACTACCTTCAACCTTTTCCCCCATGGGTAACGCACCATAGTCATTACAACACGTTACTATGGGTTTGTTATGATTCTTGCTCCATGTTAAAATGCAAATTTGGACCAAATCTTATATATCTATTTTCAAAGAATAAAACTCGGCCATAGGAATGGCTACGTCGAATCATAATGCATTTTCATATAATTTTGACCCGCGTTTTGGTTGTAACGTTGACCACCATATATATATATTCCTCAAACATTCTAACATACGACTTAGGCATAAAGGTATTTGATCCTAACTATAATGTTCCTCTCGGCGGTCTTATATGGTTTTGAGATCACATGTGATTGAACCTAAGCTTAAATATACAATGTCACCTTAGTCCACGGATGTGCGCCCACTTATAATGCTTGCACATAGTTTTCTCCAAGATCTCCTATGGTTTTGAAACCATATGATTTCTTTGCCTTGGTTTAATCACATCATACTTCAAACCATAACCTTGGTTCATACATTTGTGCCCACTTGTAGCTCGGGTTTAATAGATATTGTTTCTCAAAGGTGTGGTTGATATTCGAAACTCTGTCGTTGGCTTGCTAGCACCACCATGTGTGTTTTCGCACTGCCGCTCGACACGAAAACACCTTGACTGAGATTTTCGTTCAATGTGAGTCTTCTGAGTCCGCTTTGTTCACCAGGCTATAATTTGGGCTAGACTGGTCGGGGTGGTGAAATATGTCCCTCTGCGTGCGCCCATCGACATTTAGATGGTATGGTGCAGGCTCTAGACAATTCCAAACGGAGCGCTTTTAAGCATCTAGTGCGCACTAGTGAAGAAAGCTTTTGCATCAGTGACATAGAAGGTTCTCTCTGATCAACATGTATCACACTATCCCCCTTTTAACAGTACTGATCATTTGCTCCTGCTCCTCCCCTGTTCTGCAACTTTGGCCTCATCGTTGAGCCCAATTTTATTTCCCTTGATGTCGTGACACGCCTGAGGAGTTTGTCACCCGTGGGGTCAACCTGCGTGGAATATTACAACATCATAATTACTCTTCAATAATGATGACCACAGATAAAACACATGAAACTAACAAGCTTAAGGGAAGTATTAAAACAACATGCTTAATGACCTACAACAGGAGGGATTTTACTCGTCAATACACAAAAGGTTTCCATTCAAACGTATGCATGGCAATCTCATTACACATGGCGCGACTATGGTCAGAATGTTCGAGCGTACGCTAGATGATCCCTCTCACATATGG
This sequence comes from Pinus albicaulis, assembly GCA_034641835.2. Lineage (NCBI taxonomy): Eukaryota > Viridiplantae > Streptophyta > Pinopsida > Pinales > Pinaceae > Pinus > Pinus albicaulis. The sequence goes on along the minus strand of JAXQQM020080632.1, from coordinate 11,885 downwards.
CATGATTGCAGTGACAGCTTCAAGTCATGGTGATGAGACAACTCGTGAGGGGTTGGGGATGGGTTGGCGAGATGTCATTGACTACAGGTCAAGTGAAAGACTTTAACGCCTAGGCGAGTAGAGGGGGAACCCGAAATTTTAAATATACCCAAAATTTTGGGTGGTGTTGTAGCGGCTACAACGGGGAAGGCCATGGCCCAACAGGGAGCCTCTACACATTAGCACAAAAATATTTAGCCCTAGGGGAGTCATCAAAAACCATCCCAAGATAGAAAAGGATGATGCACTTTTAGAAAAGTACCTAAGCATACAAGCACAAGCCATGGCCCATTTTGATGATGTTTCTAGGTTGTTGGGAGATGAATGCATAATGGCTAGTCAGAGGAGATGGAATAGCCTCCCTCACAATATTAGAAACATGGAATACCACGCTAGAAATATTGATAAGTTATCTAGAAAATGCACCACTATACAAAAGGGAAATGAAGACAAGGAAGATTTAGTGGATTGGTTTGAAAGTCAGTCCACCCTTGCTATTGGGACTGAGCGATGGGAAAAACCAAGATGAGCACAATAGAGAATGGGAGGAAGTTGAAAATAATGATGGTGTTTACCCTCCTAAAGGGACTCCCACACTTCTTCCTTGGGAAGTCGAAGGGTCCATTAAAGCTTTGAAAGAGATGTAGAAGTTGGACTAAGTTGCACAGAGGATGAGAAACCATTTCATAGGTGGGTGATGATGAGCTCCATGATTAGGTATAATTGGAGGAGTTAATTGTCACTTTTTTAGCCTTATGAAGTCTCTCTTTCTCACATCTAAACTATATTATGGTATTATATTTCTATATTATATGGTGATTAAGGCGTGTCATACATTGAATGCCTAATATGGGTTAAATGCAGGATAATCATGAATATATTGCACTTTTGATCAAGATTTTTCAATTAAAGCTCAGAGTAGACAACAAGGAGATATTCTAGGGGGATTTTCCACCTCCTTAACTACCAAAGGAAGATAAGGGATCCTTGAGATCCCCTCCAAAAACTAGAAATCAAAGGTATCCAAGCAAGTGGTAGATCAAGTGTACTAAAGCTCCACATCTCTTGTAGTCAGAGAGGACACATCACCTAATTTTTCAAGATTTTTTGTTAGCTACCCTCTCGGTTAAATAGGGCTGAGGAAGATATCATTAGGATTCAAACTTGGAAAGAAGATAATAGACTCTTAGCTATTGTAATAGGTTTTTGAGACTTTTTATGATTATGTAATGAGACTATTTTCTGCAATAAGATGAGTATTTAGATTTTCTTTCACTAATTTAGTTTCAGAGGGCTAGGCTTGCGGGTTAAGGCCCAATCGATTGGCCTTAGTCTGTATTGTGTATTCATGCTTATTTTTATGTCATTGTAGCTAGTTTTCTTTATGAGTTTTAGCTAGTTTTCTTACATTTCAATTCATTGTTTTTAGTTTGCTTCCATATGTCTCTGTTTTAGTTAAGCTTGCGTAAATGTTGGTAGAATAGCTTATAAACTCATAAAGCTATGTGTCAAGCCTCCCTCTCTCATCTCTTTCATTCGAGCTTTAGGAGGGCACATATTCACCACAAGCCAATTTTTTTCTTTAGTTTGTGATTCCTTGGAAAGGATAGTTAGGTCATTCTAGTGTCATGAACATTTCTAGAATATTGAGTCAGATTTTTTTTTGAATTCTTAAGTAGGTATTCATTATAAATTCAACTCATATTTTCCATTTCCTTCATCATAGATTTTCCAATTTTTTTTGCATGAACAGGTATTTTTCTTGCAGGTCCAAGTAGCAGAGAAAAGGAAGAATTCACCAATACCCTTAGCTTTATTTCTCACCAATGATCAACCTTCATTCCATCAAATCGCCTTCAACATTGTTTTGAATATTTTCACCTTCACACCGTGAGCAACCCTAGAAGTGAAAGACAATATTTTCAAGAGGTTATGAGCCTGACCAAGGATTTGGACACATTCCATTCATCCAAATGCACCTTCATTCCACCTCACCTCGTCGTTTCTCCATCATTTTTGGCCTCGGATTTCCATCAAACTATTTCCTGTAGAAATTCAGGACTTTCCTGTAGCACTATAGGAAACCTATATCAGCACCTGTAGAAGCGCTAGTGGGCCTCTCCTTAAGCCCCAAAACTATCATCCACCTCACCTAGATCTGCCAAAACCATCCAGACATCTTCAACTCTGCACCCATGAGTTAAAGACTTTCCTAAGCCACCTTAATGCTTTCTCTTCCATCCAGCAAAATAGTGCATTTTCAAGAATAATTAGGTCATGATTAGATGCATGAGTAAGAGCATGATAGCTAAAGCATGTAGTAGATAGAGTGCGTTTAGCCACTTGGCCCAACAATGTGTGATTAGATTAGTCTTCTTTCTAAAATTTGAGTTAAAAAACTTACTTCATGAATATGCCTAGTTTGCTTTAATTTATTTCCATAACTTAATTTGTATATTTATTTCCTTACATAGTAGCTAGATGTACTTTATTGTTGTAGAATAACCCTTTGAGTGTTGATCAAGTAATGTCTTTCAATCACTTGTATCTCTAGGTCTAAATTCAGAAGTGTGAAAGACTTCACTTAGAAGCCCTAGAAATAGAACCCTCTCATAGGACTCAGAAGAGGATGACATGAGTAGAATGCATATGCTATGTATATAGCATTTTCACCTCCAAGTTTGTACAAAACTAAATTGATAAAGTAAAGTAGAGTAGCCTCTGGGAGTTGCAGCATTCTTGGTGCAATACCAAGGCTCACCACTTTGTTCAAGCCATTGCTCCATATCATAGTTTCTCTCAGATCCACGGCCTCTTGGCACCATTAATCCTCGATTTCATGATGTTAAAATTCGAAAAAACTCAAGGAATCTCACCAGTACAGTGTTACGCTCGGGCCTATAGTGAGCTAATAGTGCGTGGAGCGTAGTGGTATGAATATGTGTATGATGTGTGGGGAGTATGGAAGCAGTGTATGAGTCGTGGGGATTTGTATGATATCAACGCATTGCAGGTGAAGAGCACTGAGGAGGGATTAGAGAGCAGTGGTGTTGCACCACGATTTAAACCCAATAGTGTATGTAAACTACCTTTGGAGACAAAAAAAATGTATGTAAAATACCATGGGTGATGATGTGTTTGATGCTCAAGGGGCTTCAGTTGAAATAGCGTAGAAACAATAGAAGAAACTTGACCAACGATGGTTTTTTTGAACTTCTTTGTGGTTCAAATTTCATGACAGAATTGTGACAAGATTATTTTGTTGAACCAACCATTGACGTTGGACCGGTAATCTTCCTTCAGTCGTTGGGTCCAAGAAACTCCATCCTTGGGGCCTACCTTGGTATTAAAGAAGTTTTTTGCAGAACACAAGAGCCTCTACAGTCACCTGTAATGCATTCCTACCTTCAGCTTGTCCTATGCTTAGACAATCTCTAAAAAAATTCCATCTCATGTCTTATAAAATCTATATCAAGGCTAAGCATCTCTGCCATCTTTTCTAAATTTTTATCATGTCCCTTTTATTCTCTGCCTTCACCAAAATGGCCTCCTTCCTCCAAAGGTATGCTCATCTCTCAAGATTGTATGTGCTTCTATATAGTTCTCTCCGATTTTTGTCCTCGAACATGCTCATCCCAACTCTCCTTGAGACAAATTGTATCTCTATCAATACACCAGAAATGCACGTCATATCAGTATTTCAATTCATTTGGATGTGAAGCCCTGTAACTCCGTAAACGTGTGTCTCAATCTATTCGTTCATGTTCTTCAAGATTTATTTTGATACATTCAGTAAAATGTGAAGTAAAGTTAATCACTCGTGGACGATCTCCCTCTAGCTACCAAAGATTTCTAACAAGTATGTGAAAACTTTGTCATCACATATGACTTCAGAATAATTCTATATATTTAACATGTATTGACTGACCCGTTCATTATCACTATTTGTGACTATGACGAATGGTGTGAATACAAAAATAATTCTCCTGCAGTGGATATACATTGTAATTTTTAACACTATGCATGATTTGAAGGCTCTTGAAAGGTCATGCTATGTCAAATTTGAAACAATGAGCACACAATCAAATATGGAGGGGAATTTTGAAATAAAAAATACGAACAACGTGCAGTCAAAGGGATACAATTTTTTTTTCTTGTTAATAACACAATATAAATTTAGATAATTTTTTATTGGCAATGGTGCATTGGTTGTATGCATTGGTTCCTAGCTATTTTTATTTTTTCATAACATTTTGGTGGGCTTGTATGAAGGTTGTGATTATTTTCTCAATTAAAAGCAGGAAAGTCAGAAAATATTGCATTCTATATACTGGTAATGAGTGAACAGTTATGCATATGTAATGGATTTTCAACACATTATAGTAATTATTTCTTGTTGGTTTCACACAAGTTATTTAGTGCAAAAAGGATATTGTTGTGTCTTTATACTGTGAGTGGGTGCTACTTTTCCTCATTAGGTCATAGTTTTGATCAGTTTTTAAAAAGTGTAATTTTGAGTAAGGAGAAAATGGCTCTGAATACTGAAGTATTATAGTTCCTGAAAACTATGATACATTCCACTGATGACGATATAGTAAAGATCAGCAAGAACACTGTCTGTGATATTAAAACTAGTATGCGGAATACATAAGAAAAACTAGATTTTTTGGGTGCTTGAATATCAGCTTCAACAAGAAAAGTTACAACAATGGACTCATCATTCTAAACATGTTCTTTTCAGAACATTGAGACAGAATCCCTCAACAACAAATCAATATTGTCGATCTAGTATCCAATGAAAGAGAATATTTTCAGAAGGAAGGAGAAATTTAGTGTACACTTCCCAAGTCCACCATCAGACCTGTGAAGAGATTATCCATAATAAGCAGAAAAATGGTCTCAAATATTACAATGATGTGTCCTTTTATATTCAAGATTACTCAAAGCCCACACAGTTCCATAGTGCTATATTTATCTATGACAGTTCACCTTCAATTTTTCCAGATTGTGCTCCTCTTCCACAACATATCATGAAATTCCAACACTCTGACCGAGTTGGCCATATGAAGGATCACTATTTTGATCTTCATCTACATGAGCACTATCACAAAACCACTCATTCTTCACATAGATGCTTCAGAAAAAATCCTCCTGCAAGAACATAGATTCTTGGCAATGGGCATAAACAACCAAGAATTTATTGCGGTCATATGTCAAAATTTCTTCTAGAATATTAAAATGTTTTGCAATTTAGTTTTCTCCATCATCTCACCTTGTATCTGATAGGGGGCGAAATTATGGTCATATACAAGACTCAAAGCTACATCAAGTGAGCCCGAGCCACAACCTTATGTACTAGATTTAGAGTTGTAGCCAGAGACACAGAAGTTCAAGCGAGCCCGAGCCACAAATTGCCATACTAGATGCAGAGTTGTACCCAGAGACAAAAATGCCCATGATCATGCATTTGGTTGGTGATCATCCTTAAACAGAGTCCATGGGGCACTCTAACAATAAATTTATTTTATTATGAATAATATTACATCTCTCACACTTATCTTCATATACTGGTTTTCTTATCCATGATTTTTTAACAATTTGAAATATTAAATTTATTTTTGAATAACCTAGATAGAAAAATAAGCTTACCTATTGGTTGAAAGTTTCCATCCCAAATGAGAGTAGTTCTAGTTTTGATTTTATATAAACAAACCCTCCCATTTTTTGATGGAATAATTTCTCTAGTTATCAAGAAAACCATATTAGACCATCGTCAATTATAGTCAACCATAATAAACTATGGCAAACCATAGCCAATGATAGTTGAACTTATTCAATGTTACTAGGAAATGGTTAACCTTAATCAAGCATGGTTATACATGGTCACAATAGCCAAACATGAATATACCTAAGTCAATTGTAATTAAACTTGGTCATTCGTATTCAATTATAATTAAAAAGGGCCAATGAACAACATTCATCATCATCCATGGTTAAAGAAATTAAACCAAATATAAGCACTGTCAACCAAAGGAAACCATGATCAAACATGGTCATTCAAAATCAAGCATGGTGAAACATATTCAACCATGGTCAACCATAGAAAATCATAGGAAATCATTTTCAGTGATAGTTAGTCACAATCAAACATGATTAACCATAGGAAAACATGGTTAACCATTTTCAAAGTGTAACCATTGATCAAATATGAAAAACCATAATTTAAACATAATTAACCATGGTCAACCATAGTCCACAGTGATAAAACATGGTCAACCATCATCAAATCTACTCAATTATGCTTATGCATGGTCAATTGTTTCCAAACATAGTCAACCATAATCAATCATGCCTATCCAATATACATGATGTTTAACATAGTTTCTCAAAATCGACCATAGTTAAACATAATTAGGAATAATCAACCATGTCCAAACATGGTCCAAAATAGAAAACCATAGTAAAACGTGGTTAACCTTAGTTAACCATACTAAAAAATCATTAACCATTATCACCGATTTATCATAGTTAATAATGGCTAACCATAGTCAATCATTGTTTACATGGTCACCTATTGTCTACTATCACTGTCATTTATCAACTATGGTCATCTGAGTCACCCATAGCTAAACATAGTTAAACATAGTCAAACAAAAAAAATGATACATAAGAATGGTCAACCAAATTCAACTATTATGAACCAAAATAAAATATAATCAAACATGGTTAAACATAATCAAATATTATAAATATTTTAATATTATTTATTCTAATATTTTAATTCTAAAATTTACTATTCATAATGATCATGCCAACCATAAGTTATTTATTAATCATACCCAATATGCCAACCATTAGATATTACTTTAAATATGTTATAGGTTGATTTGGGCATCATCCCAAAACAAAGATCAATATTCATTAGGGTCCATCATACTCAAAATTGGTTGCTACATGCCCTAAAAAAATCATCACATTGATGGTATTCCTTCATGAAGGTTTCACTCCTTAGATGATAGCTGAAGTGCCCCATTCAGCCATCAACTCCCCCCTAGGACAATTGTAACTTCTTTGCAGAGCATCTACTCCCATGGAAGGATCCATTGCAGAGGATGTAGGCCCACTTTGGAGTGTGTTGGTCGACTAGGAGTGGATTTTTCATTAGATTTCTAGAACCTTCCCTACGTCTAGTGACTTCTAAAATTTTGTTCCAGCTTTCATCTCATATGATAGCCTTGAATTTGGAACCGATGAAGTCGTTAAAAATATTATCCTCCTATTCCCATGAACAAGGAAACATATTCATCCATTTTTACGAAAGCCATTCAATAATTCACTTATGTCAAACTACCATCATATACTTATAAATAGAGCACTAAACATAATGAAAAAGGGAGCAAGAATTTTTGTTAAGTAGATTTATGCTGGTGAGATATCAACTCTTGAAGGTATTGTTTATGTACTGTGATGGTGTTGGAATGTTGATGCTGGATGTGATGAGAATGGGAATCAAGATAGATGAGTGACAACGAATTGATCAACTCGTTGTACTCTTCCTTATACTTCATAATAAAGACGGTTGTTCCTTTCCTAATGCACGTATCCATGATGTTATATGTGTATTAATGAGTTTAATTGATTCAATTTGTTTAACTTGAATAGATCATATTTCCTTTATCTTGTTTTTTGTATTATGTTTTCCATGGCAGGTATCGATCAAGCGAGTTAAGTTGGATTGAGAGCGACGAAAGTGATGAAGGGAGGTGAGGGAAAGCAAACATATTATAGGTAGGTTTCTCTCCCATTATCTATTCATTTGAAGGAAAAGGTCAGATATCTTTCTTTCTATTGTTCTAAGTGAACCACCCACTTAGGGAAAGAATACTTATCCGTAGGTTTGTATTTCCATGAAAAAAATTGGCGACCATACTGGGGATGGACAGATTGTCCTTGCTGGTTTTTTCCTTTCCCGTCAACATCTAGTAGAATTTACCTTCTTATTTTCAGTCATTGGAATGTTTCTTAGCAAAAGTAGTGTGATTGCTTGCTTTTCGAGAGAGTCGTTTGGCACCAATGCATTGATGGTCTTGACACAGTGATCTACATAACACTGTTGGCTTAAGGAAAATGCTCTTTAATGCACTGTCTCCCACTCAGAGGTGCATTTCCCCTGTGACAAACCAAAATCTATCTAATTTTTCTTTTGTCAATTCATGTCAGTGTTTTCTTGCTGAATTTTTGAGTGATTGATTGCCTCTAAAGACCAATTCTCCTTTACTCTTCTTGCCTCACTTTGGATTTGTTTGATCAATTTTCTTTTTGTTTTAGTTATGATTTTTGAATAGTTCAAAGTTAAAATTTTACATTTAATCAATTAATTATTTTCGAAAGGATGAATTTTTGTTTCAGTCTTCACTTCCCTTGAATGTTTTCAGTGATTTTTTGTGCATTAGTTTCTTTTTATTTCATCTAAAATTAAAGGAAACTGAAAATTAAAACATGCATTTTCATTTAGGGATTGTGAGTGCTACATGAGGAATAGTTTAAAGGGAAAATTTTCATTTATATGTGCTCATTGATGATTGCAAATTATCTTATTTATCTATCGTTAGTAGCTATTTTCTCATTATCAAAAATTAATTCAAAACGAATTCTTATGATTCTAATTTAATTATTAGAATGTTCAATACATGTTGCGGTGAACCTGAGATATGAACTCATAATAAAGATCAACATAAATTTATTTGAATTTGTGTAAGGTGTTGAAAATGCAACAAGATGATGGAGCTTAGTGAAAAGAAGTCGCCTTCACTAAGTGGGCCCGCAGGCTATTTTTGGCACAAAGTCTATTTTTAGACTATGTCTATTTTTAGACATAGGGATCATGGTCTATGAGTTGCAGGATGCTATTTATGGATGATTGGTCAAGTTGGTAAAAATAGATGGACCTCTATTTTTAGACATTGGGTGGTTTCTATTTTTAGACTGTCGAGCTAAAAATAGAACAGTCAAATATTATTAACCCTTAATAATATTTAGACTATAAACATTATCTTATCCTCTTGGAGCACTTCAGTTTGATGCTTGGATGTGGCATATGCAGCTGACAGAAGGAATTACGCTATTCCTAGGGGTTAGTTGAGCTATTGCATGGTTGACTTCAGTTAGAACTCATGTGGCAGAGTTTGGTGGAGTTGATGAGACAGTTGGTGGAGTTGTGTTTTGTTTAACTTAGTTGAACTAGTTGTATTTAGTCTAACTGAAAAATACACTAGTGATGAGTGGTGTGAATTAATTATTAATTAATTCACTAATTATTAACTCATAAATCAACTAATGAACACATCAGTTAACTGCAATGCATGGACAGTTCAGTGGAGACCAGTGTTAGAGGTGGGTGAAAGGGTGTGATTGACTATCAGTTGTGACCATGATTGTGCATGAGATTTGCACACACATTGATGGAGATTGCCAATGAGGATTGTGCAGTTGGAGCTAGTGGGATTCGAACTTGGATCTCACTCATTACTCACTTGGATTGCGCAGTAGAGGCAGGCAGACTTGTGGAGGAGATTTGAACCTGTGACTTGTTCATCTTCCGTGCTAGTTTGTGTGTAGCATGTGAGATAGTGCTGAGAGCTGTGAGAGCTTTGTGCTATGTATTGTTACATTTTATCTATCATTATAATATACAGATAGTTGGGGGTTTTCAGCTGTATGCTTTCCCCATTACATACTGTGTTATATGTGTGCTTGATTATGTTTTAATGTGCGCATGCGACTGCTTCTATTTCCGCAAATTGATGATCAATTGTAGACGAGGTTATGTATTATGCATGAAGCTTAAATAGTGTGTAATCAGGATAATCTCGGTGAATAATTCAGCTATTATTCAAATTTCTACATGGTATCAGAGCAGAATTGATCATCGGATCTATTACAGTGATTACAATTATTTTCGGTAGACAGAGTCTGTAACGGGCCAGGTAGCCTCTAGATCCATCCTTTCTTTGAAAGGTGATATATCCAGTAAATGCCCTTACATTCGATCTCTGTGCTAGAAATATTTTTTTCTCACAGATCCAGAAGCAGCTGAGTTTTGAGCTTGGAATTCGAATTTGCAGCAGAATTTGGAATTCGAATTTGCGGTAGTTTTTTCTTGGTGCCAAAGTTGAAATGTCTTTCAACGAATTGCGACTGGAATATGCCCTTGAGGGCAGTTCGAATTATGTTGCATGGAAGGACCGGATGGAGGCGGTATTAGATGATAACGGGCTGAAGGAGTTCATAGAAGCTGAGATCCCAAAGCCTACTGATGTTGCTCAAGTTGAGGCTTGGCAAAAGAAGATGGCGAAATGTCGAAGAATTCTGTTGGAGGGCGTGAAGGATCACATTGTATCCAGCATGCATGGAAAATATTCTCCATACTTGATGTGGAAAGTGTTGACAGATTTATTCCAAAGCAAGAGCGACCAGAGGAAGTTGGCGCTCAAGGATAAACTCAAACACATAAAGATGGAGAAAGGCGACAGTATGCCCAAGTACCTCACGAAGTTCATCCAATGCAGGGATGAGCTGGGAAGTGTGGGGCTGACTGCCGATGATGAGGAATTGGTGAGCTTGGCTCTCCTTGGTCTTCCGAATAGTTGGCATGCCTATCAGGATTCTGTCAATGGTCGGGAGAAATTGCCATGATGGGAGCGACTTTGGTCGGATCTTGTGCAAGAGGAGATAAGGTGGAATACAAGAGATGGATCTTCATCAAAGGCATATGGGAAGAGAAATAAATCTTCTCATTCTAGTGCGAAAGGCAAGAAGCGGAAGGGACATGTCTAAGGTGAAGTTTTTTTCACTATCACCAACACGGAAATTATGCCACAAATTGTCCCTGAGAAGAAGAAAAATAAGCAAGTTCATGGTTGCGATGGGAGAGGCCAACCTTCCTTGATTTGAGCTGGATTTTTTGGCGATCGCATGCTTGGTCTCAAGTGTGATGGGATCGGTATGGTTGCTGGACGGTTGTGCGTCTTTTCACATAATTTGGAGATCGAGATTTGTTTTCAGATCTGGATGAGAAAGATCTTGGAGTGCACATCGAGATGGGCGATGATGGTAGATACAGTGCGACCGGTATCAGTACCATTTCCTTTGAGAGAGAGTCTGGTAAACCCTTCATATTGAAGGAAGTGATGCATGTTCCGGGATTGAAGAAGAATCTGATCTCTATGGCGATGTTAGAAGACAAGGGGTATGATGTTGTCTTCAGCGAGGGAAAGGCTTTCCTGCGCAGTAAGATAACTAGAGAAACCCGGAAGATAGGGGTTCGAGTCAAGTACCTTTAGCAATTGCATGTAGATGGCTGTGTAGCAATGGCATGCAAGGTTGAAGGAGTGGTGAGCCGGGATGATGGCGAGTTGTGGCACCGGAGATTGGCCCACCTTCACCATGGAGCTTTGAAGATATTACAGCAGATTTCTACTGGGCTTCCTAAAGGAACTCTTGCACGGTAAAATCGGTGCAAGGGTCTTCTAGGAAAATAATGTGGCCTTTCACGAGAGGATAGTCGTGCCACGACAGTCCTTGGAGAATTCAGATGTGTGTGGACATTTCTCAATATCTTCAGCAAGCCAAAGCACAAGTACTATGTGATATTTGTTGATGATTTCTCTCGGGAAAGTCTTGAATCTTCTTCATGCGAAATCTTCATGCGAAGAAGAGCGAGACACTCTCAAGATGCAGTTCAGAGTCTTGGTTGAAGGAATCGGGGAAGCATGTGAAGGCTCTTAGGAGCGACAATGGTGGTGAATTCATCTCTGCTGAATTCAAGGACTTTTGCAGTGCAGAAG
>JAXQQM020091321.1:0-39369 GCA_034641835.2 Pinus albicaulis | reverse complement strand
TGTGTCATTGTCAGCCACGCCACTCATACTTGCCTATAATTACCTCACCTCAAGTCCATGGTCAATGAGTCATTTTCAGAATCTGATATCCCAGAGGTATATGTCACTATACCCGATTCAATCCCGAAACTCAAACCATTGCGTGAAAATCACCCTTGTGCTTTATGTGATTTCCATGGCCATTACACTCACCTGTGTCCTCGCCTCAAAAAGTATCGTTCCTATTTAGAAGCCTTACGCCAATTCTAGGCCAAGCGCCATGAGTCACCCGCTCCCTTATTTTTGCATCTTTCTTCGGCAATACCCAAGGACACAGATGCTCCCATTAAATTTTCCACTTACGTTGTTGAGATAACAGGGCCTTGGTCAGAATTCCACGATGAGACCTCCCCTGATGTTTCACCTGACCTCCCTTCAACCCCCTCCCTAGTCTCAACATCGGTGGATCCTCTGTCTACTCACTCTCCCACTACCCCTTTTGACGATGCGCATATGAACCTCTCCTCTCATGATGAGGAGTAAGTTTGTTTCACCGCGTCAGGTGGCCTTTCTTCCATCAGTCACCCCATATTCTATTATGATGATAATGTTATGGAAGCAACTACCACTCCTAACTTTATCTATCCCCCTTACATCGAACTCATGCATTCGAACCACATGCACCGTGTAGCCATTACATTGACACCCAATGTTTGGGTAAGTAGGGCACCCATATTGGAAAGTCCAAGAGAAGCAGTTCTTCACCACTCTCCTAGTGAATCTAGTTGTTGACAACTCTAGTCCCATTATTCTTCCACCTTTAGAAGAACTTCTAGAGTCCCATATCACTTCAAGATCACTCTAGGAATGATACCCCTCATCATTCCTTCATTTTTCATTAGCAACCTAGTCCCATAGACATTGTGGTTGACTAACCTATAGGGTTTCTGGGAGAACATCAGTTCATTATCCCAAATACTATCTTTGGGATATTAGCACCATGTATGCCAACCTAGAAACTTAAAGTCCATTTGATTCATATAGGCAGTACCAAAAGAGATTGGTAATCATCTATTTCCTTTCTCAAACTACGTAACCATACCAAAAAAAAATGGCGCACCACATCATTAAATGTGTTTAGATTTCCCTTTTTCTAAATACATTTTGGCATGTCCACAACATGCTTGGGGGCACCTATGCCCCTCAACCATAAAAATCCCAGATCTCCGCCAAAAACAACACTGAAAATCCCTTTTTCTGATAGGTCACACTATTCAGGTCATTTCCTGGGACATGTCGCAGTTTTCTGCCCAGAACCTGCTACCTAGGTCACAGAAAAGACCCCAAAAAGTGCGACCTGGCCTATTCATGAGCTCTGGGTACCTAAATTGAAATTTCAATCCACTGAAATGAAAGAGTAGGATTAGGCCTCTCACCTACAACTAATAGATCTAAAATTCCAACGGTCGGTTTATTCGCTACAACTGCCACAAGTTTTAAGGCCTCCTCTCCCCCAATATTCACCACAACTCCACCAACAAATAAGTGACTCTGGAAGGAAAATGCCTTACTAAAAGAAAACCCCTAATTTTTCTTTCACTTACTGCGACCAAACTATATCTCAGTTTGAAAAACCATATATACCATTGGAAAGATCTCACCAAGCCCTCAAATGGGTATCTATTAGCTTTTTTTTTATACTTCACCAGGACACATTTTGTCCAAAAAGCACCACTTCACCCCTCCTCAAAATAAAATTTCTTCACTTGCAACACTCGTACTAGGAGCACCATGTTTCCTCCATACTTTTCCACGCTCATGTCGAATTTCGTTGTGAGTTACCATATTGTACTCCTGCTTTTATGGTCCCCATTGGACCCTTTACATATGTGGCAACACCATCGAGTCACCCTTGTTTAGAGCATCAGCGTGGAGCCATCATTGCATTCATGGAGTCTATCCCGAGTCCCTTTGCATCCTGCTATAGTCCTCCATCATTCCTTGCTTGGTCCCTCCCTCGTGTCACACATTATGGCCTTCAGTCCCACTGTCCCCTATCCCTCATGATATCGTGTTAGTCTCTACCAAGTCATTCATTCCATTTATGCTCTAACAAGGGAAGTCATCTATTCGCTACTCAGTCCCCCCCCATTTCATCATCATCATTGGTGTCAGTTTGTCAGTCACTCTACTATTTTCTCTCGTGCCTTAGTTGAGGATCCCTTATTGCCTCACCTATGGCGGACCTCCTTCTGTCGACATCAGCTCATTCATTCCATAAGACAGGTCTAGTGGGCAGTGTACCTTGGCTCCAACTTCCACTCTTCTTTGGTGCCTCAGATCAGGAAAAGGGACTCCTTATTTCCCTTTGAATTGACTGTTTCTTAGCTCCATCTCCTTTCAACATGATCGAGATCCGTATACTTGATGGTTAAGTGATGCAGCAGCTGACATCGATGATTCCCGGGTGTGTGTGAGATGTCTCAGCCCTCATGAGGGGGTGGCCCTACAGGTGGCCCCCCACACACTTGGATGACCTATTCATTACAGCCTTCGAGGTAGCTCCATACATCTGATGATGTCAGCCTTAGCCGCTTGCAGCACCTTTTTTGCATGTATTAGTCAGATTTTTAGAGCCCTTTCCTATTTTCAGGGGCATCTGGGTTGCATTTATATCTCATGTACTTAGATATCATTGTACAAGTCCTGGTTTTTATCCTAGGTACAATATGTATGTGGGATTCATTATTGTGTTATTTATTTGGCTCATGTTTATGCCAGCATATGCTTTATTATTGTGTTCCATGGTTTTTCGGGCGCCTTATTTTTTGTACTATTTCCTCGATAGGCATAGGTATGCCTCCCCTGCCACTTATAGCAGGTACTCACTCATCAAAAATACTTGTCGCACGTACAAGTCACCTCCTGAGGGTATAGTTCTTTCATCACTTTGGTGTACCTTACAATCCTCTCTTGTTGACTTCCCCTTTGTTGTCTAGTGATTGAGCTCTTACAACGTACTTCGGTCATACGATTAGCTCCTAACGCTCACACGTTGGGGGGCAATCTATTACACTGTGTTTTGGTCATCTAATCCATTGTTATTAGATGGACCCAAGTACACCAAGTGAGACCAATTTTACCCCAAGTAAAATTGCATTCACTATTAAAAATAACTTAGTAAACCATCTTTATTAAGTTGTTTATGGTCTAAACAGGAAACCCCATGGGAAAACATTAAATAAATCCATAGTTGTTTGATTTTCCTCAAGGAATAATTAGTTAAAAAACATTTTAATTAATATTCCTGGTTATATTTAACCCAAAACAAGGAAATTAATTAGATAAATCATTATTTATCTTATTATTTTCTAAGAATAGTTATTTGAACATTACTTAAATAATATTCTTTGTTAAATATGACTAAATCTCCCTTAAATAATGATGCAGGAGCATCAAGGGCATTTTTTTTATTTGTAAATATGTTAGAAAAGGGGGTGTGACAATTTTTAATATTTTATTAATTAATTTAAATAAAATAGGAGAGGATTTTGTAAATATCCTTTTAATTAATAAAAGGATATAAGAGAATTTGGTTAGTTAAGGATATGAAGGGATAAGATTCTAGATAATAGGATTTGTTGAGATATTCTAGTGGTGTTGAGATATTAAGGGGATTGAGCATTTAATTAGATCATTTTAAAATTGTATAAATTAGAAGGCCTCAAAGGCAATTAGGAAGGTAGGGTAGAATAGAAAGGAGAAGTAAAGCTTGGGCATCCAAGGCTTGTAAGCCTCCGGCAATTGTAAGGCCATTACTGTTGAAGATCCGGCAAAGACAAAGTCTGTAAGTGCTTTCATTGTTAATGAAAAAATGTTTTCAAGATTGTGTGGTTCGATTTCTGGAGTGGAGTAATTTTTCTGCAATTGGGTTCTAAATGGATAATGCACATTTTATATAATCTGGTGGTGAAATCATTTTTAATACCATTAAATGAGTCAAATTTTGCAATGTAATGGGAAATCGATCTGAATAATCGATGTTGTAATTGGTTTGTATTGTGAGTCTGCACCGGATTGAAGGAATTGGTATTGTAAATATCAATATTGTAGTGTTGATGGAATGCAGTGATGGAAAATGATTGGGTTTTATGAATTTATGTTTTAATACAAGAATTTAAATCTATTTCTGAGAATCGACTTACAGTTCACACCACAGCCAGCGTTTCCAATCTGGGTAAACAAACGAGTTCTGGGTAACAGCGTTTCAGATAAATAATGAGTTCTGGGTGATCCATAGATCTGCGTTGTAAGTCCACAGGTATAGATCCAATTGAATCGACTTTCATTTTGAATTTATGGGTTGAGTGCTGACTAAATGGAGATTTGATATGCTGGATCGACGCTGATTGCAGAATGCTGGGATCGCTTTACCTCTTGAGTTGTGCGATGTAATCAAATCGATGGAGATTGATTCCAGTCTTAATTACAGTAAATAAATCGAGTTAAAACGCAGACAGTGTTATGGTAAAGTTGTGGGTTGATTTCCGTTTTATAATGCAAGTGCAGAACGATTTGATTTTTATAAGCACTGGAGAAATTGTGTTTAGTGAAAAACAATTACAGAGGTGCAGGCATTGAGAATCATGTGATCGAGAAGTACAATTGTAGAAGTAAAATTGCGCTGAGATGTGGAATAGCTTTTGAAAAGTCGATGACTGCAAGTAAGTGAAGGCATCTTATGGGTTGCGTTCATGGGAGGTAAGAAATTGCGGGCAGATTTCAATTATGTCAGACTTTCATTTTTAAACAAGGTGAAATATGGTTGTGAACGCCAGCCTTTTTTTAAAGCACATATCATCTCATTGGTATTGAATCAAATTAGCTTGATATATATTTGAATTGGAACATTTCCATAAGCGTGGTACTTTATTGTATGATGTTAATGTTGGTTTGGTGCTATATGAAGTGCGTAGTATGAGTTTGCCAGGGCGCACACTTTTTTTTATCAGAATTGGTATTTTAAAATTCCAGAAATAAAAGCATATGAGAATGAGATATTGAAATGGATATGAAGATGAAGGAGTATTATTGCATTTGGGACTTAAGGGTGGAAACTTGAATTGAATAAACAGTAAAGACTTGTGCTAGTGGAGGTAAGTTACTTTGTTAATTTGAATTCTGGTCAATATAAATTGGGAGCATGGTTATCAAAACAAGCAAGTTGAGTCTTGTTTACATTGTGAAGCAGTGATATTAAACACATTGGGGCATTTGTTTTGTGAGTTTTAATGGTGAAATGAAATATGATATTAAAAGCCCTATGTAATGGAAATAAGTAATGATGTTATTGGATGAAAGCTTGAGAGTATGTAATGGAAGTTATGATTGAGAGTTTGGGATGATGTGTATTGAGTTTAATAATCATGGTTTTATAACCATTGTTGTTTTGTAACAAAGAAGCTTCCAAAAAGAGTTGAATTTTCCAGAAAGGGGATTTTATCAACAAGAATCAAGAGTTGCGTTTTGATATGCATAGTTAGTGTGATTCTGGGGATGAATGAATGAAGAATCATGCAGGTATTGTGTTTGTTTAATTTTGAATTGAGTTTCACTGACAAGAAATATATTGAGGACTGATGGTTGCAGAAATGAAGTATCTCATCAAAGGAGATCAAGGCATAGTAATGAAAGAAGCTGTTAATGATTTCTGAGTGGAAGAAACTCAGCAAAGAAGGAATTATTGCTGACAGCTGAAGTTTGCCAGATAAAGCCAGAAGATTGGAAGAGAGGATCAGATTTTAAAATTTGATTGACAGTAATTGAATATCGAGAAATTGTGTAGAGGAAGCATAAAGATTTGCTGAAACAGATTTGCAGGAATGATGAGATTCTGAAGGTAATTGAAGTGCAGGTGAATGGAAGGACAAGATCAGACGAGATCTTGGAGGTAAGATGATATGGTTTTATTTGGATTTGAAGAATAGAATATTGTAGTCTTTGCATTGAAGTATTATTGCAACTCCCAAAAGGCAATGTGGTTAAAATTGCTTACAGATAAAGGAAGCTAGTGAAAGCTCTAAGTGAAAACAGATATGTAGCAGAACCTTGGGGAATTCCAATAGAGATTGGAAAAGGAGGACAGTTGTGTTCTTAAAACATGCAGATGAGTTGAAGCCAGAAAGAGCAAAGAGAAGTGCTCAAAGGAGGTTCCAGAGATAGAGAACCAATTTCTTGCCAAAAGACTGAGTGAGGAGAGCTTGGTAAGGTAAGTGGCGGCAGGACAGGACTTGCTGCTAAAGAGGCTTTAGTGCAACTCATAGTAAAGTGAGTGAGGGACTCATAGAGACGGAAAGGATGATGACTAGTGACAGTCGTAACAGAGGTTCTGAAATAAACCACAGCAGAGGACAAAAGAAGAAGGATACCAAGGCAATTGGCATACAGAGACAGTTAAGCAAAGAGGAATATGAGAGGGAGAAGGCTGAGATAGCAGTTCAGCTTGAGGTGTTAATGGAGATGTTGCAAAGAAATGAGGAAGACCAGAAGCATGGTTATGTCATGAGAAAGAAGCTAAAGTGGCAAAGGCTACAAGAGAAGAGGAATCATCAGGTGAATATGCAGTTGATAAAGGAACTAAGGGAACTTGAACAGGTTATAGATGCCAGACAGAGGATAGAGAAGCTCGAAAGAGTTGAGCTACAGCAAAATGAAGATGTTGAAGTTTCGATATGTTACCCAGAAAGTGGACCATTAATTTTTGAAAGTGATGAAGAGCTAGAGGAGTTGAATCATATGAATGATTCGAAGTAGCCCGAAGACTTGATGACTGAAGCATCAAATAAGACCGTAAGGTCTTGTGATTTTAAAACTAATGATTTGTGTGTGATTGCAGGTTTGGAAGAAGATAGGCAGTCTTTTGAAGTTGTCAAAGATGTGAAAGAGTACCTTCCAGAAGATGAAAGTTTTGAAGCAGAATATGATAAAGAGGCTGGGAAAGAATCAGTTCACTACAGTGGAAAAACGCTGGAAGACATCATTGAAATAGCTGATGAGAAGGGGAGACTAGCTGATAGTCTCAAGAGTTCTTTGAGTTTGGATCAGCATACTAATATGCTGATAGAAGAAGAGAAATCAACACAACATACTGAAGTGTTGCTAAAGGGAAAAGAGGTGGATAGCCAAATGAAAGAAGGAGAGGAAGAACATCTACTAAAGGATGTTAAGGAGAGATTGCTGAAGAAGGATGACAAAGCAGTTGTCATAAATGATAATCAAGAAGAAGTTGACAGATGCAGAAAAACAGAGACAAGAAATTGTTCTAAAAGACAATGTAGCAACAATAGAAAAGGTGCAAAACAGCAGTAAGGGTGAAAAGGAAGCGATCAAAATAAGTGAAGAACAAGCAAGAATGAAAGTTCAGCAATCAAGAGATGGAAACAATCAGAAAACAAAGGATATACTGGACAGAGAAATTGATTTGATAAGGAGGTTAATGATAAAAACAACCCAGAGAAAGACGGCAATAAGAAAGAAAAGGAGTGACAACAAGAGAAAGACAGCGAAAGATTGCAAGAGCAGAGCAAGTGGAGCATTACAGCACAAAATATGGAAACCTGGAGGACAACAGCAGATAACAACAACAGTAAAGCAATTGACAAGCAAGGAAAGATTACAAAATAAGATTTGGGATCCAGGAGGAAATAATGATCCAGACTTATGACCAGGTGGTCATGAATTTTCTTACATAGGGAGTCTGATGCAGGAGCATCAAGGGCATTTTTTTTATTTGTAAATATGTTAGAAAAAGGGGTGTGACAATTTTTAATATTTTATTAATTAATTTAAATAAAATAGGAGAGGATTTTGTAAATATCCTTTTAATTAATAAAAGGATATAAGAGAATTTGGTTAGTTAAGGATATGAAGGGATAAGATTCTAGATAATAGGATTTGTTGAGATATTCTAGTGGTGTTGAGATATTAAGGGGATTGAGCATTTAATTAGATCATTTTAAAATTGTAGAAATTAGAAGGCCTCAAAGGCAATTAGGAAGGTAGGGTAGAATAGAAAGGAGAAGTAAAGCTTGGGCAGCCAAGGCTTGTAAGCCTCTGGCAATTGTAAGGCCATTACTGTTGAAGATCCGGCAAAGACAAAGTCTGTAAGTGCTTTCACTGTTAATGAAAAAATGTTTTCAAGATTGTGTGGTTCGATTTCTGGAGTGGAGTAATTTTTCTTCAATTGGGTTCTAAATGGAGAATGCACATTTTATATAATCTGGTGGTGAAATAATTGTTAATACCATTAAATGAGTCAAATTTTTCAATGTAATGGGAAATCGATCTGAATAATCGATGTTGTAATTGGTTTGTATTGTGAGTCTGCACCAGATTGAAGGAATTGGTATTGTAAATATCAATATTGTAGTGTTGATGGAATGCGGTGATGGAAAATGATTGGGTTTTATGAATTTCTATTTTAATACAAGAATTTAAATCTATTTTTGAGAATCGACTTACAGTTCACACCACAGCCAGCATTTCCAATCTGGGTAAACAAACGAGTTCTGGGTAACAGTGTTTCAGATAAATAATGAGTTCTGGGTGATCCATAGATCTGCGTTGTAAGTCCACAGGTATAGATCCAATTGAATCGACTTTCATTTTGAATTTATGGGTTGAGCGCTGACTAAATGGAGATTTGATATGCTGGATCGACGCTGATTGCAGAATGCTGGGATCACTTTACCTCTTGAGTTGTGCGATGTAATCAAATTGATGGAGATCGATTCCAGTCTTAATTATAGTAAATAAATCGAGTTAAAACACAGACAGTGTTATGGTAAAGTTGTGGGTTGATTTCCGTTTTATAATGCAAGTGTAGAACGATTTGATTTTTATAAGCGCTGGAGAAATTGTGTTTAGTGAAAAACAATTACAGAGGTGCAGGCACTGAGAATCATGTGATCGAGAAGTACAATTGCAGAAGTAAAATTGCGCTGAGATGTGGAACAGCTTTTGAAAAGTCGATGACTGCAAGTAAGTGAAGGCATCTTATGGGTTGCGTTCATGGGAGGTAAGAAATTGCGGGCAGATTTCAATTATGTCAGACTTTCATTTTTAAACAAGGTGAAATATGGTTGTGAACGCCGGCCTTTTTTTAAAGCACATATCATCTCATTGGTATTGAATCAAATTAGCTTGATATATATTTGAATTGGAACATTTCCATAAGCGTGGTACTTGATTGTATGATGTTAATGTTGGTTTGGTGCTCTATGAAGTGCGTAGTATGAGTTTTCCAGGGCGCACACTTTTTTTTATCAGAATTGGTATTTTAAAATTCCAGAAATAAAAGCATATGAGAATGAGATATTGAAATGGATATGAAGATGAAAGAGTATTATTGCATTTGGGACTTAAGGGTGGAAACTTGAATTGAATAAACAGTAAAGACTTGCGCTATTGGAGGTAAGTTACTTTGTTAATTTGAATTCTGGTCAATATAAATTGGGAGCATGGTTATCAAAACAAAAAAAGATTAGGTGTTTGCATTTAAGCAGTGATATTAAAGCACATTAGGCATTTGTTTTGTGAGTTTTAATGGTGAAATGAAATATGATATTAAAATCACTATGTAGTGATAATGTGTGTTGTTATTAAATGGCTTAAGTATGTAATGGAAGTTATGATTGAGAGTTTGGGATTATGTGTATTGAGTTTAATAATCATGGTTTTATATGCTTCAGTGTTTTCGTAGCAAGAAACTTCCAAAAGAGTTTGAATTTTTCAGAAAGGGATTTTATCAACAGATAAAGTTGCATCTTTGATATGCGATGGTTGATGTGATTAAGGGATTTGCGGGGTAACACTGCATCAAATAATTAAATAAATCATTATTTATTTGATTATTACACAAACATATCCTTACAATGATAAATAAACCATTTATTTATTTATTATTTTTTAACCACATCCTTAAAATGATAAATAAATCATTTATTTATTTATTATTTACAAATAAAGGGATTTGACTCAAGTCAAATTCCTTTTCCCTCCAACAAATATAATAAAATATTCCATAAAAGTTGGATCTTGATTTGGTTAATAATATTTTAATTATGCACCAATATCTAGACTAACTCAATATTGTGTTATAAATGGAAGGGTTTTCCCATTCATTTGTCACCTTTTGTTGCCTAAAGATCACTCTCGATCTCAACCCTTGGTCTGGATATTGATCTATTATCATAGCCATATTTTTCCACTTTTGTCTGGGTTTTCTACACCATCAAGAGAGAGGAATTCTAAATCTGAAGTGCTGAGGACTTACAAGAACCCATCCCATTGAGGAGAACAGGGAACACCCTCTTGTGTTTTCCTCCCAGGTGCCATTAATAAAAATTTCATTGGATATATTATTCTCTTGTCTATTGGATCTATGGAGTAAATCTTATCTTTCTACTGTTTAATGTCTTCTAATGCATAGATCTAGATTTTTTCAACATTTGTCTTGATCATCTAACTACAGATCTGAAGATATTAGTAGTCATTTCTGATGTTAGGGCTATTTGTTATGTGCAGCTAAAGTGGTATTTTTTCATACACCTCGAATCAAGATTCATACTAACATCTATATATCATGGATCTCTCATATCCAATCCATTCTTATTTTAAGGAAACCCATCTTGGGAATCAATAGTAAAAGAGGAGTATAATCCTTTAATGGAGAACAACATTTCAGAATTGGTACCTATATTTCCCAACATGAAACTTGTTATATGTGAGTCGGTTCATGTGCACAAAATAAGAGGGAAAATAAATATTGGAGTCATTGACATGTATTATTTCCATTCTTCTAAGTGGAATACATGCATCTTCACGAAGAGTTTTACTCAGTAAGATTTTTTATGAGTGAAGGGCATAGTTACAATTTTAACATAAACACTCTTATTTGGGGGGGGAGGGGGGCGTTTGTTGTGTTTTGTTTCTTCCCACTAGTTTTTCCCTCTTTACCTCTCTCTATATTTTATTTATGTTTTACATGAGTACATGACATGGTTGAAAATTTCCAAGACTTTTTAACCATGATTTTCCCCGGTTCCCCTTTAGTGGGGATGTTGGGGTACATTGCACTTAGTAGTTGTTACACCATTTTTTGGTCATCTAACCTCTTATCATTAGATGGACCCAAGTACACCATGTAAGACCAATTTTACCCTAAGTAAAATTGCTTTCACTATGTAAAATAACTTAATAAACCACATTTATTAGGTTGTTTATGGTCTAAACATGAAACCCCAAAAGGAAATATTAAACAAACCTATTTTGTTTGATTTTCCTCATGGAATAATTAATTAAACCATAATTTAATTATTATTCCTAGTCATGTTTAACCCAAAACAAAGAAATTAATAAGATAAACCTTCATTTATCTTATTATTTTCTAGGAATAATTACTTAAATCTTATTTAGATAATATTCCTTGTTAAATATGACCAAATCACCCACAAACGATTAAATAAATCATTATTTATTTAATTATCCTTCAACCACTTCCTTAAAAAGATAAATAAATAATTTATTTATTTATTATTGACAAATAAATGGATTTGACCCAAGTCAAATACTTTTTCCCTCCAACAAATATAATAAAATATTCCATAAAAGGTGGATCTAGATTTGCACCAAGATCTAGAATAACCCAGTATTTTGTTATAAATAGGAGGGGTCTTCCTACCATTCTTCACCTTTTGTTGCCTATTAGATCACTCTCGATCTATACACTTGGTCACATTTTTCTACATTATTTGCTGTGTGAGCTCCCTTTGAGTTCTATCTTTGTGTGGGTTTTCTACACCAACAAGAGAGAGAGATTCTAGACCTGAAGTGCTGAGGACTTCCAAGAACCCATCCCATTGAGGAGAATTGGAAACATATTCTTGTTTTCCTCCCAGGTGCCCTTAATACAAAAAATTCTTTCAAAAATTGTTCTTGTCTTGTCTATTGGATATATGGAGCAAACCCTTCTTTTTATTGCTTAATGTCTTTCTATGCATAGATCTGGGTTTTTGTAGCTCTTGTCTTGATCAACTAACTGCAGATCTGAAGATATTGGAAACCATATTTGATGTTAGGGCTATTATTTATGTGTAACTAAAGTGGTCTTTTTCCGTACACTTCGACAAAGGATTCACACTAAAAATTGGCGACTCCACACGGGTTTTCAATTACGACCGCTGTCGTTTTTCATATTACTGCATATCCAGCTGCTTCAGACCCTAGGGTTTCTTTTTAGCTTTTTGTTTTTCCTATTTTCATGGTTTTTTTCCCCTATAACACCATAAAACATTAAAATTTCTAACTTCTACGTGTTTCTGGCCCTATTGCGTAGGTGACAGACATCAGCCGCAACTGAGACAGCAACTTTTCCACAAATCTGCCGCCGGGACAACCGGAGTTGGAGGTCGCACTTTTCAACCCATAAACTGCGACTTGGACCTCCAGGTCACACTTTTCAGCCCTTTTTCTGTGACCTGCACTGAAAACAGGTCAGAACCTTCGACCTGCCCATTTTTCTGTTGTTTTTCTGAAATTTTTCTGGGTTTTTCTGAAGCTTCTGTCAAGGTTTTCCAGCCTCTGTCTCAGCCCGTTTCGACCTATTTCAGATCTGCTTTTGCTCATCTAAGTGGGAACCTAGCCCCCAAGGGCTTCAGTACCCTCCACTTTTGGTGGAAGAGTTTTAGCTGTTTTAGGTGTCTGTTTTTTCAGAGTTTCAGCCTTCCCTTTTTTCAGATCTGATACCTCATCCTAAGATCCCTTTAAATTAGCTTTTCTTCCTTTCAAACCGCCTCTTGTAGTTTTGTTTGGACCTCCTTTTAGGGCCTCTTCCTTGCCCCTTCTACTTTTTTCTGATTTCCTCTTTGTTTCCAGCCACCTTGCCTCTGCCTCTTGGTTGTGATCTGCACCTCTTTTCAGCAGCTCTTCCCTTTAGATCCCTGTCCCTTTTTGACCCTAGATCTATTGGCCTCCCTTTAGTGTGTTTTGACTAGATTTTTTCCCTCTTTTGGATTAGTTTTGAGGGACTCGCCTTGTTGGGTTGAATCGATGCACTAGTAGCTGTTAATTTTCTGTTATTTCAGCATTATATACTGTTTTTGCAGCATTATTTTCAGTTACGTAGCACACTTTTTCTCTTGCTCTCAAAACGAAAAGGGTTTAAAAATTAAAATTAACGCACGCCACACACTCACCCTAAGCGAAGAAGAGCCTGGTTTACACCGCTAGGAAAATACTTTAAAATCAATTGACACTGCACCTATCTGCCCTTGTTTCGACATTGTAATCACTTGATTCTGCACCTCCTTGCCCTTGTGGTCATTCTTCTTCCCCTTGTGTCGTGTTTGTGTTGTCATCATTGCGCCCCCAAGGCGCACTTCCCAGAGACTTCTTGGCCTTCACCCTCACTTTCCGGTCGATCGACCTGCTCCGTCCCGCCGTCGTCGAGCCAGTCCTCCTTCGAGTCCGTACTCCGACTCCTCTTATGATTCCTTGGGTTCTCCTTTTCTTTCTGGTTCTCCCCCTGTCACCTTCACCATGTCTGGTCTAGGGCCTAACGCTGGTGGTGCTCCAGGCCCTAATGCCGGACCTACTACTAGCGGAGCCACCACGGGAACTACCTCAACATTCCCCTTCTGCCATACATTGCAGGCCTCAGCCTCCCCGATTTCAATTAGTTGATCAACGACCCTATCCGCCACGATGTTGGTTGGCCTGCTATGCCAACCAAGCTCCCCTCCGACATCCCTAAGTTCGAAGGCCTTGCTGGAGAAGATCCAACCAATCATGTCAGATCTTTCCACATGTGGTGTTCCTCCAATTCCATTACCGATGACTCCATCCGTCTTCGTTTGTTCCAACGCACGCTTACCGACGAAGCTTCTAAATGGTATGTCGACCAAGCCACCTCTTCCCATACCACCTTTGTGACCATTGCCCAAGCCTTTTTATCTTACTTCCAGCTCCCTCTCCGATACGATACTGGTACGGAGCTTTTGACCTCTTTCAAGCAAACCTCTTCGACCCGCCTTTCCACTCATGTCCAGGAATGGCGACGAAGACGAAGCTTATGTCGAGCTCCCCCCTTCGAAGATCGGGTCTATATGGACTGGTTCCTTCGCTCTCTCTTAGCTCCCATTGGTAAAGATGTCGCCTCCCATTTCCCTCAAACCGAAGAAGCCGCCCTCCAAATAGCCTTGAAATATGACCTGATCTATGCTCAGTCTGGTTATGTTTATACCGTCCTCCCTGATCTCCCCAGGCCCGGTGGTGCTAACGCCCCGAGGGCATCTCATTCCGCCGACAGTATCGTTGGAGCCCTCTCTCATCCATATGCTCAACCTCCTATCGGCTATGGTCTCCCTCAAGGAGGGGCCAGCACCTCTAGCACCTTTCCCCCTCCAGGTAGCATGTATTCAGGATACGGCATGCCTCATCCTTTTTCCCAACCTCCTGCTTACCTCAATGTTGCCCAACCTAACCATTACCCTTATCCGCAGCCTGGTGCGCCAGCTCCTCCAGCATATGCGCTTCCACCTCCCTTGCCTCCTCAACCCCAGCAGCAGCACCTACAGCCCCCTCTAGAGCAAGTATTTGCACAGCAGGGTGCGACTAATCCTCCTTCTTCTCAAAGAAGGCGGAGAGGTAATCCAAACCAATCTACCCCTAGTACTCGTGGACCCAATCCTCAAGGTCTTGACCCTAACACCGCTAACCAGCAACAGGGCACTCAGCCCAAGCCGGACAGGCCTCTTCGCACAAATAAGCCTTGTTCATGTTGTGGTGTTTATGGTCATTACACCCACGATTGTCCCCTCTTACCCCAGATGCGGCAGATGTGGGAGTCTCAAGCCACATTGCACGGACAACATGCCTCCCCTAATGCTCCCCCTAATGTGGCCACTACTCAACCAGCTGTGTTTACTGATCCTTTCCCTCAGCAAGGATTCGTGGCTACCCAACCACCTGACGGACAGGTCGCCACTCCACCTTCCATTTCTGGTTCCTCCGATTACCAGATCCTCATGATGAACTCTGATCCATCCCCAACCGTCGATCTTCACCTTCAAACTCGGTCTCACCAGTACCCCAAGCCTCCCGCTCAGTCTGCCCCCGAGTCCCCTTCTTCAGGTTCTACAGAGCCTCTTTCGACATCCAATGGCCCCTTACATATCCCTCAACCCAAAGTTGAGGTTCATACCAAGATTCCTAAGGGACCATTACATCGAAATGCTGCTTCTGGTCGAGCTGCTCATTCGTATAGCATAGTAGATGATTTGGCGCAATCTCCTGCTGCCATTTCCACATTGGAACTCCTCCAATCGTGCCCTTCCCAAAATAAGGCTCTGCTATCTTCCGTGGGCGCTGTAGATCCTGCTGACGACCAAATGATTTTTTTTTACGCCCATCAATCAGAGCATCCTCCTCTTCCTGCTTCCGTCGCCTTCCAAATCCCAGTCAAAATCCGGAACGCCAACGTTTCTCGGTGTATAATTGATGAAGGGGCATCCACTTGTGTGATGTCCGCTTCGGTTTGGAAGCAACTCGGATCTCCTGAGTTGGCCCCTTCCACGATCACCCTTAGAGCATGGGACGGCCACGCCTCCCAGCCCATTGGCCTATTTCGTAATTGTCCTATCACCCTTGCCGGTAAGACTATTTGCGTTGACGTCGAAGTCATCGACACCCCTCTAGATTACAACATTCTATTGGGGTGAAGCTACACCTATGCCATGTCTACTGTCCCCTCTACGGTTTTTTGCAAGATGTCTTTTCCTCACAATGGAAAGATATTCACCATCGACCAATTGACTTATCATGAGCCAAAGTCTTAGACTTCCCCTGAGACGACCATCTCTTCTGTAGCCAATAAGAAAACTGTCGATTCCTTGACCAGTGTCTCCCCCGGCGTCTACAAAGATTCCTCCTTGCTTGGAACTTTTCCTGGTCTCCCCCCTCCTCACATCTCTAATCCCAACTTATCGAATGTTTGCATGATGCAATCATCTCGGGCTGCCCTTAAGCGACCCGCTTCGGCTAGCCAGCAAACTCAGACTCAACCTCGCCCACCGCAACCCGCTCCTAGCCCTTCATCTCCGCCAGCCGGACCTCCTCCTTCTGGCCCTTCTCCTACAGCTGGTATCCCTGAACCCCTTTATCCCCCTGGATCAGTTCCCCCCAGCCTTAACCATCTCAGAGCCGTTCCTCCTGGTCATTATCCCGCTGGTCAGATACCGTTCCTGGCTCCCCCTCCCGGAGTCTATTCGGTCCCCGTCATGGCCACCCTCTCTCTCCCTAACCTAACCCTAGGTATACCCGTCTGGTACCTTGATCCTCCAGCCGCTACCCCTCCTGGTCACCCCAAACCCTATCTTGCTTTGACACCGGTTCAACCGGTCCCCCTCACTTCCTCCGTCGCTACCGTACCCCCTGCACCTCCCAAGGACCCTACCCCTATGGTGACAGCTCTAGGAAAGAAAGGCAAAGCTCGCAAGGGGGCATCTAAAGACAAGGCCACTCCGACTGACCCTCCTCCTCCTCCGCCCGCCAAGCCTTGTGCCTTGTGTGATGTCGTCGGTCACGCCACCCATACTTGTCCTGAGTTGCCCCGCATTCAACCCATGGTTAAAGTCGCGTTCCCTGAGTCTATGGTCTCTGACCCTTCTCTTCCATCCTCGTCCGTAACCAAGAACCCAAAAACTATTCGCACTAGCAAACCCTATGCTTTGTGTGGTGTCCATGGCCATTACTCCCACCATTGTCCTCACCTGACGCATTACCACGCCTCTTTAGAAGTAGTTCGAGAGTATGAGGTTGAAAAAAATCAATCCGCCTCTCCCATACTGGCGCAGTATGCTTCGGGCCGGCTTGAGGATCCCCCCGCTCCCATCGACATTCCCCCCCCTGATGTTCAGATGATGGAGTCTATTACGACCATTCTTTACCTATCCTCCTCTGTGAGGCCTTTGGAGCCCAGTCCCCTTGCATCCTCCCCTGTTGTTTCGCCTGACCCCCCTTCAGCGACCACCCTTGACCCCCTCTTTTCTACCCATACACGAGATCACTCCACTCGTATCTCTGTTGACCTCCGCAGCCCGAGTCCCCGCCATACCTCCTATAGCCCTCATATACCACCCTCTAGTTTGTATATGAGTCATAGCCATCCTGCTCATTGCACTCCCTTCCATAGTTTCCGCTCGATGTCTTCTGTACACTCACGCTGCCGTCATTGTATCTCCTCACCACATTTGTTGTCTTGTAACACCATTCTGCAGGACCTCCCGTCCCCACCCTTTATCGGTTATGCCGATGGTGCAAGTCGTTCTCCCAGAATCTAGCCTCGGCAGGTTGGGCCATTTTCACCCCTTTGCATGCCCTTGTTCTCTCAAACGAGGTCTGCATTGGTACTGCCACCAACAATCAGGCCGAATATGATGCAGTGCGTAGTCTCTTAGCCGATGCCCTCTTTCATCGCATCCTCCATCTGCATATTCGTTTGGATTCCCTACTTATTGTCATGCAACTCAATGGTGTTTATCGTGTGCATAACCCTGTGCTTTTTAGACGATATTTACGAGTGAAACTCTTGATACGTGAATTTGAAACCATAACTTTCAACCATGTACCTCGAGAACAGAATCACTATGTAGATAGCATTGCAAACCATGTTCTAGATTGGCATTTATCACATGCATTTCATACAAGACAATAACATTCATAATCATTAAAAATGATGCATATCCATAATATGTGTCGCAAAACGTGTGTTTAGAGTCCATCTACTCTGATACATATGCCATGCCCATAGCATGTTACAAAAACTCAAAACTGGGGGCACCACCTGCCCCTACATACACACTAGGGGCCACCACATGCCCCACACCTACTCACTATCTGGCGGATCCCGAGCCAATGGCTCTGCCCCTGCAGCCCGTAGATCACGTATGCCTTGACCAGCCATCGCCATGCACCGCATGACACCTCGCCATTCCGAGGGAAGACCAATGCATGGCTCCACGTACTAGTCGTCTAAGTCTTGCCACCCGCGCTCTGAAACTCCGGTCAACAACCTCTCGCATCTACCGCGGATGTCCTCCAGAAGGGCGGCCGCATCCTCATCGTGCACTGCTCTCGACCCACTCGACCCTGCAGCTCCAGAGGCTGCCGGGCGTCCCATATATCCAGCCAGTTTTACCGGAGCTATATCTGCATACCAAAAGTACATGAATCAGTACCATATCTACTATTCAATAACTTTAACATGCCCATACAAGAATAGTAATCTGTCACTTACCATCGGGCCCCCATACTAGACCAGGCGGAAGTGGCAGGTCTGGATCTCCACAATAACTCATCCCACTATAGGGATAGTCGTCAATGTATAATGGCATCTGATCCCAATGGGCAAAGAACTCAGGTCGAAACACTCGCCCGACTGCCCCTCCTCCTCCTCTGCACAGTAGCCGCCCCCACCGGCGCATCCTAGGCTCTCTCGGGCCCCCATCTGGGAGCTGTATACGAGGTCGTAAGGTCAGGATCTTCTGAAAGAAGAAGGCACACAATAAAGTCCCATACGAATAGTCGTGGTTCACTTGCCGCTTGCAGAGCGACAACTGTCATTTTAACGACACCAGCATCATTTGGGCCCACCCATAGTAGGTCCCACTCAACACACTCTCCACAATCATCATCTGCCCCCTAGTGATGTGATGGAGCACCTGGTTGCCCAGGATACGCAGCACCGCTGCGGCCACTGCACGGGTCTCTAATCTCTCTAGATCCCCGATCGGTATCTGAGTCCCCTTGATTTGGAGACCTGGTCGACAATGTCGCTCCACAAACTCCATGATATGCCGCCCCTACGGTAATACTGGCTGTGTGTCTCCCACCATCCCCAGTGGCAGGAGACCCATCAAGAAATACACATCCTGGACTGTCAGTTCGATCCGGTGCCCCTGCACTACAAAGACCTCATGCTCTGGGTCCCAGTAACTGATAATCCGAGCCAACAACGGCTCTCCCGCTCTCATCAAAGGGTTCTCCAAAAACTTTAGAACCCCAAACCTGGCCAACACACGACGGACACCCTGATCTGCCTGGATCTCTGCCCGTAGTGTACCCAGGTCTCTCTCTCTCCAGTTAACTCATATATCTGCCATATCTGCACAAAAAATTCATCTTTGTCAGCATACAGATAGGGAATACCATAACCAAACACAAAAAACCCAATTCTCAGCCATAAAACAACACTAAAACCCCCTCATCTTCCAGGTTGCACTTTT
Organism: Pinus albicaulis; assembly: GCA_034641835.2. Classification (NCBI taxonomy): domain Eukaryota; kingdom Viridiplantae; phylum Streptophyta; class Pinopsida; order Pinales; family Pinaceae; genus Pinus; species Pinus albicaulis. The sequence goes on along the minus strand of JAXQQM020091321.1, from coordinate 20,050 downwards.
CTGCCCAATTCTGGGATAGGTCACAGTTTTTTCCCTGAAACCTACTTCCCAAGTCACACTTTTTGGCCCAAAAAGTGTGACCCGGCCGTAGAGATGAAGGAGGGTCTGTTACTGAGATTCTGGGCCCTAAACTGAACTTTCAATCCATCAAAATGAAAGAGTAAGGTTAGGCCTCTTACCTGCAACTGACGGATCTCGATTCCAATGGTCGGTTTGTCTGCTACGCTCACCGAAAGATTTAGGGCCTTCTCTCCTCTCTACATTCACCACAGCAACACTAGCAAATGAGTGAATTTGGAGGGAAAACTGCCTTATTAAAAGAGAACCCTTGTTTCTTCTTTCGCCTGCTGCGACCATACCGTAGCCCCGTTTGACAAACCGTTTGCACCGTTGGAAAGCTCTCACCGAGCCCTCAAATGGGTATCTGTTAGTTTTTTGTGATTTGATACTTCACCAGGACATATTTTGTCCAAGCAGGGTCACTTCACCTCTCCTTAAAATCGCATTTCTTCACTTACGACACTTGTACTGGGGGCACCATTTTGCCTCCTTACATGTCTTTGTTCGTGTCAATTTTCGTCATGAGTTACCATCTTGTACTCATGTTTTTATGGTCCCCCATTGGGCCTTTACTGTGTGGCAGCACCACCGAGTTGCCCTTGTTTAGAGCTTCCAAGTTGAGTCATCATTTCATTCATGGAGCCTATCCCGAGTCCCTTTGAACCCCGCTATAGCCCTCCATCCTTCATTTATTGGTCTCTCTCTTGTGTCGCACATTATGGCCTTCAGTCCCACTGTCCCCTATCCCTTATGATACTGTGTCAGTCACTGCCATGTCATTCATGCCCTTTATGCTCTAACAAGGGAAGTCGTCCATTCGCTACTCAGTCCACTCCATTCCATCATCATCATTAGTGTCAGTCTGTCCGTCGCTCTACTATTTTCTCTCGTGCCTTAGTGGAGGATCTCTCATTGCCTCACCTATGGCGGGCCTCCTTCTGTCGACATCAGCTCCTTCATTCTAGAAGACATGTCTAGAGGGCGATGTACCTTGGTTCCAGCTTCCACTCTTGTTCGGTGCCTCGAATCAGGCAAAGGGCTCTCTCATTTCCCTTTGACTTGATTGTTTCTCCACTCCAGCTCCTTTCAGCATGATCGAGATCCGTATACTTGATGGTTCAGTGATGCAGCAGCAGCTCTTGGTGATTCCCGGGTGTGTGTGAGATGTCTCAGCCCTCATGAGGGGGTAGCCCTGCAGGTAGCCCCCCACATGCCCAGATAACCTCTTCATTGCAGCCCTTGATGTAGCTCCATATATTTGATGATGTTGGCCTTAGCCACTTGCAGCACCTCTTTGATTTGCATGTATCAGTCAGATTTTGCGAGCCCTTCCCCATTTACAGGGGGCATTTGGTTGTATTTGTATCCCATGTACTCAGATATTATTGTATAAGTCCTGGCTGTTATCCCAGGCACAACATGTATGTGGGATTCTTCATTGTATTTTTATCTGGGTTGCCGGATGTACTTTATGGTTCGGTCCCTTGTTACTGGACACACTATTCTTTTGTACTTTGTCTCGGTGGGCATAGGTATGCCTCCCCCGCCGCCTTTAGCACAGGTACCCTCTCATAAACAGAGACTTGTTGTACCTGTAAGTCTCGTTTCCTCAGGGTCTAGTTCTTCAGCACCTTAGTCTACCTCACATTTCTCTCTCTGACTTCCCTCTTGATGTCTGGTGATTGAGTTCTTACAACGTACTTCGGTCATACGATTTGCTCCTAACACTCGCACGCTGGGGGGCAATCTGTTACACCATTTTTTGGTCATCTAACCTACTATCATTAGATGGACCCAAGTACACCATGTAAGACCAATTTTACCCTAAGTAAAATTGCTCTCACTATGTAAAATAACTTAATAAACCACATTTATTAGGTTGTTTATGGTCTAAACATGAAACCCCAAAAGGAAATATTAAACAAACCTATATTTGTTTGATTTTCCTCATGGAATAATTAATTAAACCATAATTTAATTATTATTCCCAGTCATGTTTAACCCAAAAACAAAGAAATTAATTAGATAAACCTTATTTATCTTATTATTTTCTAGGAATAATTATTTAAATCTTATTTAGATAATATTCCTTGTTAAATATGACCAAATCACCCACAAATAATTAAATTAATCATTATTTATTTGATTATCTTCTAACCACTTCCTTAAAAAGATAAATAAATCATTTATTTATTTATTTTTGACAAATCAAGGGATTTGACCCAAGTCAAATACCTTTTCCCTCCAACAAATATAATAAAATATTCCATAAAAAGGTGGATCTAGATTTGGTTAACATTATTTTAATCATGCACCAAGATCTAGAATGACCCAATATTTTGTTATAAATAGGAGGGTTTTTCCTACCATTCTTCACCTTTGTTGCCTATTAGATCACTCTAGATCTATACACTTGGTCACATTTTTCTACATTATTTGTTGTGTGAGCTCCCTTTGAGTTCTATCTTTGTCTGGGTTTTCTACACCAACAAGAGAGAGAGATTCTAGATCTGAAGTGACGAGGACTTCCAAGAACCCATCCCATTGAGGAGAATTGGAAACATCTTCTTGTTTTCCTCCCAGGTGCCCTTAATACAAAAATTCTTTCAAAAATTGTTCTTGTCTTGTCTATTGGATATATGGAGAAAACCCTTCTTTTTACTTCTTAATGTCCTTCTATGCATAGATCTGGTTTTTTGCAACTCTTTTCTTGATCAACTAATTGCAGATCTAGAGATATTGGCAACCACTTTTGATGTTAGGGCTATTAGTTATGCGTAGCTAAAGTGGTCTTTTTTCATACACTTCGACAAAGGATTCATACTAACAGTAGGTATAAACTATGAAAATTTCTACCAAAAGCCCCCACATCCCCAGACATTCAAATTTCACTCTTCTTCAATGGATGTGAGTTATAATACCCTCTAGGTGAGCACCATGAAAACTTTAAAGAACCTATTAGGGAAGAAGAGGAACCTGCTTCACATGTTCAAGCTATGGCTAAGAACAGAAACTAAGAAGTATTGCCCATCAGAGAAACCAATGGAGAGACTAAGATGAAAAACATCAACCCTTCAAACCTTCCACGCTTCCATGCATTAAATTCTATGGACCTTGAAACTTTCATGTTTGAATTTGCTATTATCTGTAGGACTTATGACTCTTCCTCAGATGAAAAAAAGTTGAAATCCCCTCCCTTTACCCTCAAGGATGCAGCCTTGCACTATTTCATGGGTCTTCCTGGGGAAAACATCTCTACCTGGGCCAAAATAGAAGAGTCCTTCAACAACAAGTAAAAATACTATTGTAGGTCCAAATAAACCAAGGAAGAAATCCTTAGGATGATCCTGGTGGTTGATGAATCTCTAGAAGACTATCAAGAAAGGTTTCAGCTGAACTACAAGAGGGAAATTACACCCTTGATCCTGGATCACTCAAGTTAGTTCTTCTCTAAAGGGTTAGGGAGGAAGTGTCGGAAACCCTCAACATTTTATCCGAAGGATATATCTATTAGTTGGCCTATGATGGCATCAAAACTTTGTTCAAAATCCATTCTAGGGCAGCCAGAAAAAAGGGTAGAAGTAACCAAGGCTTGGACAATACTTCTTCCTAGATCTCATCCATCAAAAGTGAGATAGGGAACATGTTATAGTATTTCAAGGGTGAAATTATACATATCTTTTCCTTGCAAATGGATATCATGAATATCAAAAGGAAACAAGAGGAGGCAGAGAGAGCCCTAGCTCTATTTTTCCCTAGATGCACTAGAAGTCACCCTAGGAATGAATTCCCAATGAATGTAATAGAAATATGCTCGGTATATGAAGAAAACCATGCAATAGAAAAATCCCCTTCCTTTCCTAGCCTAAAATCTATATACCATGGGGTGGAAGGTGGACAAAAGAAATTCTGCTTTATAAATCGAAGGAGGCCTCAAGGACCTAGACCATACTAACAGGGCATGCAAGGTGCACCTTATTCTTACTACAATTCAAACCAAAATGCACACTTGTAGCCTTGTTATTCTTCTACTGTTGGCTTGAGGGGTCTTGACCCAGGTTCAAATTCATTGCGCAACCAACAAACCTATAGAAATTTGAATAACTGATATGTTATCCACCGAGATTCTCCTGATCACACACTATTTGACTTCATGCACAATACAGAATCTCTTCTACCATTGATCATTACATGCGGAAATAAAATCAATTGCATGCACACATTAAAGCCATAAAAATTCACACATATGAACACAGTATGTAATGGGAAAGCTTAAAGCTAAAAACCCCCAACTATCTGTATATTATATATGTCATATAGATCATGTAAAAATAATTGTACAAAGCTCCTCACAAGCTCTCATTACAATCTCCAATTGCTACACACTAATCAAGATAGATCTAGCAAAACACATGCTCCAATCTCTGCCACTTGATAGCCTGCCTCTATTGCGCAATCACTGCTGAAGAATGGATTTGGATGAGTTTAAATTACCCCAGCCTTGCTCACGCAGTCTTTATAGGCATCTCTACTAAGTGTTGGATGCAAACCATGCATCACTTATAGTCACAACTGATAGTCATACTTGCCCTTTCACCTATCTCTCCACTGGTCTCCACTGAAACTGCCATGCATTGTAGTTAACTGATGTATTATTTAGTTGATTAATGAGTTATTATTTAGTGAATTAATTAATAATTAATTCACACCACTCTCACTAGTGTATCAATCAGTTAGACTAGATACAACTAGCTCAACTATGTTTAGATTAGTTAAACTGAACACAACTCCATTAACTTCCTCAATCAACCCCACCAAACTCTGTCACATGAGTTCTAACTGAAGTATCCATGCAATAGCTCCACTTAACCCTTAGGAATAACATAATTCCTTCTGTCAGCTCCTGTGCCACATCTGTGCACTTAACTGAAGTGCTCCAAGAGAATAAGATAATGTTTATAGTCCAAATATTATTAAGAGCTAATAATATTCGACATATCTATTTTTAGACTGGCAATCTAAAAATATATTCTGCCCAATATGTCTAAAAATAGAAATCCATCTATTTTTCCAACTTGACCAACCATCCACAAATAGCATCCTGCAACTCATAGAATATGATCAACATGTTTAAAAATAGACATAGTCTAAAAATAGACTTTGCGACAAAAATCATCTGTGTGGCCCCCACCTAGTTTTGGTGATCACTTTCCAACTAGGATCAGGAATGATGTTTCAGGATGCCTCCTTCACTGTTTCTTGTTGCAATCTTCAACAAAACCCTCCAAGTACTGGGCCTTTCAGCAATGACTCGCTTTTGGAAATCAAATTCTCACCCGAAGCAATATTGGGGGGGTCCTAGAACCAGGTTTCCCCACCCTGAGGAAGAATTTGATGTGATGGCCCTAAAAAAGCTTACAACATAACTCAGAACATATCATAAGTAGATGTGCACATAAATAGATCAATACTTTATCAGATCAAATTTATCGCAGATTCTTTCAGTATGTAGTAGATATATCATTGACCATAGTAACAGATACACGTAATCATATCTATTCATAAATCATGTACATAACCATCAACTAATACTCATGCATAAGATATGTAATCTATTCGTGGAGATGAATTTGGTCATAAATAGAAGTAAAAGCGCAATCACAGAACCAATTCTGATCTCAAAGTAATAACAGAACAAATTTACAGTAATCAGATAAGTAACACATCAAACACATAACAGATTTGATTCAATTCACCAAAACAATCTTTTGCATTAATAGATCCAAAAGTTCCAATACATTTAGACTTCCTTTATAATTCACCCTTCTGTGCACATAGCCAGTGGAGTTTGCACATAGCCAGGACTATGGTCTCCGTGCACATAGCCAACAAGACCCTTTTCTACCCAAAAATGTAGACTTAGACTAAAATCCTTACAAAAATTTCATCAACATAGGCATCAAATTACTTACTCTACTTGACTCGATATATCTATATTTATATCAATCTTATCGCATAGATACTATGGTCTCAAACCGTGGTTTGAGACCCATAGTTTTCCCTTAAAACCCATTTACATAAAATAGGGACTTTTACCCACCCCAAATCCCCTTTGACTCTTCTGCATAGCACGCATAACAAAAATATATACAAAAAATTTAACAAAACTTAGCCCAGGGGACCTTGCTCTAATAGGCCCCCAACACAAACTCATTACTTGTCCCGAGTCACTATGGGGTTGGCTCCTTCAAACGGTAATGAGACCATTTGTTGGTTGGAGGGGTCCTGACCTAGGTTGAGATTTATTGTGCAACCAAAAAACCCTCCAACTACTAGCTCTTTCAACAATGACCCACTTGCGCAGATCAAAGTCTCACCCGAACCATTATGGGGGGGTGCTAGAACTAGGTTTCCCCACCCTGAGGAATAATTTGATGTGGTGGACCTAAAAAGACTTATAACAGAACCCAAAATATATCACAAGCATATTCACATGTAAACATATCAATACTTTATCAGATCAACTTCGTCCTATATTCTTTGAGTATGTAGGATTGTAATGTTCCCAAATTGGGATTGCACAACAAGCTTGGAAAAATAACACACTCCTTGGGATATTGATGTAAATAAATGAGTTTTTAGCCCTTGTATCCCTTAGATCATGATCTGGAGTCTAAATCCAAAAGGGGAGCAAAAAAAAATAGGTCTCCCACAACCTAGTCTAGCTGGAAAACACCCTACAAGAGGGGCTACAGTTATGCACAACAAACAGCTTCAAGAATAATGTAGTATTTGAAAATTTAAGTAGGAGGCCATCAAATATAATTAATAAATTAATTTACAGCAGAAAATCAGAAGTAAAGTGAAGCCCCTTCAATATATAGTAGATTACATGAGACAAGAGAGCAAGATATCTCCAGAAAAGAGAGCTGCAACATATATATATCAGCAGAAATGGCTCAACAACGTTATTTTCAGGAGCTATAGCAGCTGGATATTACAACTCAGATCTAGGATAGATCTATGGACAAAACATTAGATCTATATCAGATCTGGAAACTAGATAGTTTTCTCTATAAGATCCCCTTGGGGTTTTGACCAAATCATGCATAAATAAGAGTAGATCTGAGATACAAGTTGCAGATCTGTAAAGTACTGCAGTAATTTCTGAATATAACATTACATAACAAAATTTGAGATCTAAACAGAACATGGATCAGCAAGCTAATCCATGGATCACCAAAGTGAAAGGCAAAGCCCAACACCAAAAATCTCTGATCAAAACTGGAATCGAAACACCATAGAGTAACTCATATCAAACTAACACATTCTATCCATAGAAACAACATTGTAGCTCAATATTACATGGATGGCCACTGTCAAGTTACAGATCTGAAGTAAAAACAAAAGAGGCACTCTTGCAAGAGGTTAAAAGACACACTCCATGAGAAGAGGCTCCCAAATTACACTAGATTTCTGCAGATCTAGACTCCCACTTGCTACAGCTTGTAAGAGAAGCAAAACCCTCAATGGATCAGTGCTGAAATTGAAAGTAGAGCTTGGCCTCAAGCTTGACAGTGGATTAATTCAGCAAATACTCCTCCAATAATCCTCAAAGGAAGAGGTGAAATCCCTGCATAGGAATCCCAAGCACAATTCTCCACTAAAAAATAGAGAATAGTATTTGTCTAAGAAAATAAAATACTCAGAAATATGATCTATCAACAACCTTCTCTTGATGCCTTCCCTCTCCTTTTATAAGATGAGAGCCTTTGCAAACCCTAAACCACCTTGATGAGTTAGCTCTTTTCACATGAGGGGCCTCCTTCTAAAAATGCGCTGTCCCTTTAGGAGATACGTTAAACCTAGACAACGATGTAGATTTGGTCAAGGTTGACCCAGTCTCATAGCTCAAACCCCTTTCACACCTGCAAGTGATTATTTACATGGCCCTGATTTAACTGTGTTCACATGGGCATTGATTTATTCAGTCTTCTTAGGAGTTTTACATGTCCTCCTTTATTCATTTATTCATGCAACATAAAATAAAACAAAAATGAATATTCCTCTTAGCTTAAGCTAAGTAGGAATATCACAGTCCTCCCCTCCAAAATGTTGCTTGTCCTCAAGCAACTGATACGGTAAGAGTTGTAGTACTTCTCCTCCTTCATTTTTGGCATCATCATGGTTCAAATCCTCATCATAGACCAAGTTCTCAGCAAGCCAAAGCATCATGAATTGTTCCTCCAAAGCCAACATAATATGTGCATAGTCCATCCCTTCAGGAGTGAAAAACTCAACAGAAATAAACATGGGTGGAGCAATGCTACATCTAAAACATGTATCATGAAGTACAAGTTGAAGTTCCAAACCATGTGGTACATACACACTACCCATCCTCTGTCCATACAATCCCATAAACAATACAACTATATCATCAATGTATGGAAGCAAGACTACATAGATGCAAACTTAAATTTGAACTTGAGGAGGTGGGTCAAAATCCCACATGTGATGCCAGTGCAGTGCACCTCTTGTCTTAATTAGATCCAGGTGTGGTAAGTGACATTCCCACCACACTTTTTCTGCATAAGTCACCTTAACATGGCTGAAGGTGTTACATAAGTTTGGTGCCTTTGGGAAGAACCCATCATGAAAAGGAATCTCCCTTTGCACATCAAGGGAGTGGCCAAGTTTAGAATTTTCATTGGTCCCCAACAAACTATGAGATCCATATGATATCTCACTCCATTTAGGAGTCATAACCTGCAAAATCATGGCAAAAGAATGTAATAGATCAGAAAATACAACTTTTTTATCATTATCAAACCCCTTACCATCATAGTCCTTCACACACATGGAGTTGTGCATGAGAATTCCATTCCTCTCAAGCAAAGGAAGAGCTGGCTGAGATGACTCTTGCAAAGAGTCCATTGGATGCCCCAATCCTCCATAGCTATTGCACTCTTGAAAGTGCTGATGTAAGTCCTCTCTCATGCCTTCCCAATCAAAACTCTTCATGATCAGGGAATAGATCTTCATTGAATACATATGGCTGAGGAAGAATTCTTCATATGCTCCTTATAGGATATTTTTCTTGAGCTTGGAAGCTCTAGCCAAAAATACCTTACCATGATAATAGATGATCCCTCCTTGGACCAAGTAGCCCTCTTCTTGAAGCATGCCATCTAGTATCATACCTGTGTGGAGATATTTGGAATACTCTACAAGCAGTTGAGATTTCCAATAAAGATCCACACTGCTCAACAATGACAGCACTGTTGATACATCCATGGAAGTGCTTGTCATGTTGTTGATTTCTCTTTTGATATTACACATGCCAAAATAGTTTTTTGGAAGGCTGATCCTCCCATTCCTCTCCTCCCACAGCACAGATTTAGGAAAGTGAGAGGGAAATAGTGAAGTAGGAAGAAGATCTGCCTCATTCTTGGGCTGTCCCAAGCCTCCCAACACTGTAACTTGGTCTCTCATTTCTCCAATCCTTCTTGGATCTAGACTTGGAGTAGCACTTTGTGGAACCTTTCCCACAAGATCTGAATCTGATGGCATTCCAGGTGGCTTTCCATGAGATAAGAATGTCCCTTCTAACATCCTCATGAACATAAGAGAAGGAACTGTGAGATCCCTGCTTTCACTGTGCAAGTCCATCTATTTTGTTTGTGTGGAAACATTGGGTGAAGGATAAGTGTGCATGCCTTGAATAATTTGTGTTTTCCCACTCTTCAAGTCCACCCACTCCATTTGCAAAGCCTTCCAATTAGTGGTAACCTTCCCCAAGGTAATCAACCATTGGACACCCAAGATGATGTTGGTGTTTGGTATGTCAACTGCAAAGAAGTGATCCACCAATGTATAGGATCCCATAGTGACAGAGAGTGCTGGAACATATTGCATGTACTGCATGGTCCTATCTCCCGAAACCAAGAAAGAAAATCCCTTAAAAGTATCAGTGGGGATTCCTCTCTTTCGCACCAGATGAGCATCAATAAAGTTATGGGTTGCCCCACTGTTAATCAGTAATGATACTCTTTGATTCATAACTGAACCTTGTACTCTTAGGGTCAAGTAATTAGGAACTCCTCTCAAGGAAGCAAGAGTCCTAATGGTTGGAGCAAAGGCTCCCTTCCCATCTCTAGTGGGTGTTTGATCTTTCTCATCATCATCAACGTTGTGACCCTTCCTAGGTTCCTCATCATCATCTTCCTTTTCAAAATCTGAGAAGAATTCTATGTAGTGTGCTTTTCCAGCATCACACCTATGTCCTGGTACCCATGACTCTTGGCAAGTGAAGCACAAATTCTCTTCCTCAATTCCCTCCTAATATCAACATCAAGAGGCTTCTTCAAAGAGCTCTCCTTGGGAGGAGCGGCTTTTCCTTCTCCCCTTAGAGGAGTGAGGGGCCTTTCTTTGGAAAGTTGCCTTTGCTTTTGGCAAGGCATCTTGGAGATCTCTAGCTCTCTTGATGGCATCATGAAAAGTGACAGGATTGGTAGATTTAACCAACCCATGAAAAGGTTCCTCCAGGCCATCAATGAACATGTAGACCCTCTTGGCTATAGAAAGATCAGGGACCATGACTGATAATCTCAAAAACTCAGAGATATAAGTCTCTGTAACTCCTGACTGCTTCAGATTTGAAAGGCTTATGAAGGGTGCTTCAGGATCCTTCCTTTCAAACCTCTCCATGAGTCTTCTATTAAACTCAGGGTAGGAAGTCACATTGATATGTCCCAATGTAGATAGCCCATGGAACTACTAATTGTGTGCTTCTCCCTCAAAGTGCAGCGCTGCAATCTTGATGGCTTCAGTTTCAAGGACCTTATTCAACTGGAAGTAGTTATCTAGCTTCTCTACCCATGCTTTGGTAGAACTGGAGGAGGATCCATCAAACTTGGGCAAAAATAATATGTCCATAGTGTGGTGTCTACTATGAAAGAAACCACCATATCTATACTGCTTCCCTGGTCTTCTTCTGTCCTTGAGGTGACAAAAGTCTTGGAAACTCAAGTGATCCTTGAATATCTGACTCTGAGAATCATACTCCACAAAGTAATCTTCAAGGGAAGCTTTCTCATGTGGCCCTTCATTCTCCACATCCAAGAAGGTAGGCATAGTGGAGCGTTGTGAAGCTTTTGGGGCTGGTGGTAGATTCACTGGTTGACCAGTCCCATGGTGAGACATATCTGAGCTCTATCCCAACTGAAATATCCCAGGATATTCCCTCGTTCTGTCCACCCTCGTCTCTTTTATCTCCTTGGAAATATCCTGCATGGTCTCCAAAAGATTTTTTTCAAACTCCTTTTCTTCTTTATCATTTACAGCTTCAGGGGCTTTCCCCTTGTGTTGACCCTTATCAGGATCATCAGTAGTGTAGTCATACCTCGTATGACTCCTGTTCTGGTACCTATTCTCCCTCTCAGTAGGAGGATCATCTTCTTCTGAATGCAGCATGACTGGTGCTCCAAGGAAAGCACAGGCTATGCCAATAAAGGAGCTTTGATACCACTATAATGTTCCCAAATTGGGATTGCATAGCAAGCTTGGAAAAATAATGCAATCCTTGGGATATTGATGTACAAAAATGAGTTTTCATCCCTTTTATCCCTTATATCATTATATCTGAAGTCTAAATCCAAGAGGGGAGCAAAAACAAATCAAACTAGGTTTGGTAAACAGGTCTCCCACAACCTAGTCTAGCTCAAAAACACCCTACAAGGGGGGCTGCAGCTATGCACAACAAACAGCTTCAAGAATAACGCAGTATTTGAAAATTTAAGAATAAGGCCATCAAATATAATTAATAAATGAATGTACGGCAGCAAATCAGAAGTAAAGTGAAGCCCCTTCAATATACAATAGATTACATGAGACAAGAGAGAAAGATATCTCCAGAAAAGAGAGCTGCAACATATGTATATATATATATATTAGCAGAAATAGCTCAATAGTGTTATTTTCAGGAGTTGTAGCAGCTGCATATTACAACTCATATCTAGGACATATTTGTGGAAAAAACATCAGATCTATATCAGATCTGGAAACTAGATAGTTTTCTCTACAAGATCCCCTTAGGGTTTTGACCAAATCATGCATAAATAAGAGTAGATATGAGATACAAGTTGCATATTTGTAAAGTAATACAGTAAATTCTGAATATAACATTACATAACAAAATAATTTGAACAGAAAATGGATCAGCAAGCTAATCCATGGATCACCAAAGTGAAAGGCAAAGCCCAACACCAGAGATCTTTGATCAAAATTGGAATCAAAACACCATAGAGCATCTCATATCAAAATAATGTAGTCTATCCATAGAAACAACGTTGTAGCTCAAGATGACATGAATGGCCACTGCCAAGTTACATATCTGAAGTAAAAACAGAAGAGGCACTCTTCCAAGAGGTTAAAAGACACACTCCATGAGAAGAGGCTCCCAAAATACACTAGATCTCTGCAGATCTAGACTCCCACTTGCTACAGCTTGTAAGAGCAGCAAAACCCTTAATGGATCAACACTACAATTGAAAGTAGAGCTTGGCCTCAAGCCTGATAGTGGATCAATTCAGCAAATACTCCTCCAATGATCCTCAAAGGAAGAGGTGAAATCCTTGCATAGGAATCCCAAGCACAATTCTCCACTAAACAACAGAGAATAGTATTTGTCTAAGTAGACAAAATACTTAGAAATATGATCTATAAACAACCTTCTATTGTTGCCTCCCCTCTCCTTTATAAGATGAGAGCATTTGCAAACCCTAAACCACCTTTATGAGTTAGCTCTTTTCACATGAGGGGCCTCCTTCTAAAAATACGCTGTCCCTTTAGGAGATACATTGAACCTAGAAAACACTTTAGATTTGGTCAAGGTTGACCCAATCTCATAGCTCAAACACCTTTCACACCTACAAGTGATTATTTACATGGCCCTGATTTAACTGTTTTCACATGGGCATTGATTTATTCAGTCTTCTTAGGAGTTTTACATGTCCTTTTTTATTCATGCAACAGAAAATAAAACAAAAATGAATATTCCTCGTAGCTTAGGCTAAGTAGGAATATCACAAGTATATATATAATTGCGCACAACAACAGATGCACTTAAGTGGATATATTCGTTAATCATGTACTTAACCATCAACTAATACTCATGCATAAGATATGTAATATATTCACACATATAAATTTGTTCATAAAAAGAAGTAAAACCACAATCACATAGCCAATTCCGATCTCAAAGTAATAACATAAAAAATTCACAGCAATCAGATAAGTAACACATCAAACACATAAAATATTTGATTCAGTTCGCCAAAATAGTCTTTTGAATTAATATATCCAACAGTTCCAGTACATTCATACTTCCTTTACAATTTACCCTTCCATGCACATAGCCAGCGGAGTCCGCACACAACCATGACCAAGGTCTCCACACACATAGCCAACATGAGCCTTTTCTACCCAAAAACCCAGACTTAGACTGAAACCCTTACAAAAAATTCATCAACATAAGCATAAAATGACTTACTCTACTTGACTCGATCTATCTATATTTATACCAATTCTAGCACGCATATAATATGGTCTCAAACTGTGGTTTGAGACCCATAGTTTTCCCTTAAAACACATTTACATAAAATAGGGACTTTGACCTGCCCCAAATCCCCTTTAACTCTTCCGCATAGCATGCACAACAAAAATATATACAAAAAATTTACCAAAAGTTACCCCAGGGGACCCTAATCTAGAATCTACTCATCCATCATAGCCCACACCTCCTTCTTAGCCTTATGCTCCTCCATATCATACTCAACCTGCCAATCAACCATTTCATCCATATGCTCCCCAACTTCCTTAATGGAGCAACCCTTCAAAAGGGTGGAGGACTCAACTTAACCAACCTCCTGCTTTACTTCCTCAACCCCAACCTCAACATATACTCACTCATCATGCTCCACCTAAGCAACCTCATATTCCTACTCAACCAAATCTTAAACACAACAGGTTTACAATGGAGAGACATCTTACCCTGCCTATGCTATGGAGATCCATGAGATTAACCTTAGTTCTAGGAGAGTGCTCCTAGATAACCATCCACCATCTCCACCTGAAGATATTGAATAGGAAAAGGAATAGACTACCCCTCAAGTAAACCCACCTCCTTATCCTGATATATTGATCCATCCTAGCCAACACACCCTAGAAGAGACTAAAATTTTGGGAGAATTCAAGAATTTTTGTGTAAAGATACCCCTTCTCTAGGATATTAAGTATGTTACCATCTATAATAATCTCATCAAGGATAAATGATTCAAAAATCCTAGAAGAAAAAATATATACACCCCCACCATCAATGTTGTTGGTTAATTATCCGATTCGATGTTCAAGAGAGTGATTTGCCAAAATATATAGACCCTGGAAGTCCAGTAGTGGATGTACACATTGATGGTATCATTTTCCCTAATGCATTGATTGATATTGGGGTTGTTGTCAATATGATGACTAAATAAACCATGTTGAAGCTCAACCTCAAATGATATTTGAGAAATACCACTACAATTCTGCAACTTGTAGATAGATCCACAGCAGCTCCTGAGGGTATTGTTGAGGATTTTATGGTCTCCATTGACTCTTGGGAGTATCCCACTGACTTCCTAGTACTTAAACCAAAAAAAAAGTTTAATTTTTATTCTCTTCTCCTAGGAATGCCATGGTTAGCCACTGTTGATGCCTATATTAGTTGCAAGGTTGGAAACATAATTATTAAGAATGGGCCCTTATCAAAACAACTGGTATTATACCCTCCTGCTCAGCCTTATATTGAGAATGATCTACCTTTGTGGCTGGAAGATGAAGAAGAATATGAATTGTACCATGAAACACCATACCCAGTCTGTACCTTATATTTTGTTAGTAAAGGGGGTCAACCTGATGAAGATGACCTCATTGACCATATCCTTCAAAACTAACCCCCCACTTCCATTCCACTTGAAGAACTTGTGACAGACTTTGGAAGAAGACCTTGGAATGAGATATGATCATTGGAATTAGTCCCTAAAAATTCTAATATTGTATAATTTTACCCATCTAGAACCCTAAATATCAATCCCTCTATCTCGACAAAAGAGGAAGAAAAATTGTGCTAGCTACTGAGAGAGAAATTAGATTATTTTTCTTGGGATTACAAATAAATGACAAGGGTACATCCTGTTGGGTCTTGAAAATGTCATTCATTTCCATTACACTTTCACTATTATGTCCATTATATCACTTCCATTTCACCTCCATTTCACTACTATGTCACTACATTCATCCCACTTTCATTATCATTGGGCCACATTTATGTTTTTCCAAACTTTATTAATTCTTAGCCTTTTTAAGTGAATTTGTGGTTAAAAATTAGAAAATAATGTGCATATGCTTATACCTAACAAGTGGGTTGAGATTGTTGACATGTGTAGATCAAAAGGAGACTTCTAAAAGACCCTTATGTGGCACTCTAAGGACAAATTCGAATTTGGTTGGAGAATATCATGGGATCATGAGGATATGTGTCTCATTTCCTTGTTGTATTGAAACTCTAAGAGGATATGTGTCTCATTTCTTAGTTGTGTTGAAAATCTAGAAAGACATGTGTCTTATCATTTCCTATTTTGATTGTAACTCTAGATATGGAGGGAGAGATTCATGGACTCCCATTAATGAGATAACTCCTCATATTTTGTATAAATAGGAGAAGCTTTATCCTATCATGGGTAGTGAAAAAATAGTGAAAAATAGGAGAAGGAGAGAAAGGAATAGAGAGTCTTTTGTAACAAAGCTTAAGATGTAATGGGATGTAGATTTGTGAGTTTTTCAATAAAGAAGTTCCTTGATGGTGTTTTGATTACAATTTTAAGGAGCTGAAGCTAAGGATTCCACCAAATTGGTAGCAGAGGGCCCCTGCTATTCAAGGAGGTTTTACATGTTTTCTAGATAAGTTGTTTTCAATTCTGTTTTTTCATATTTCCTTACTTAGATTGCTTTCTGAAATCATAGCTTTTAGCATTATTTTTCATGTCATTTGCTTAGATAAAGGATCCTCATGATATTGCAGTTAGTCTCTTTCTCAAGCTCTTCCAATACATCTTTATTAAATGAATGGGATTAAATTGTAATATTTTGAGTTATTAGCATTTCGTTTTCTGTTATTTAGTTTTTAGTGTTTACATTATATTTCTTTAGGAAGAGTCAGTAAAAGGGCCAGAAGCTTATGGTTTCATCCTTTCTAGTAAATGTGAAATAACCAGTAAAAGCCCCTACTGTCAATCTCTGTATAAGAAATATTTTGTTCACACAATTTTAGATCAGATTCCTCATTATACTGTAGTTAGTCTCTTTCAAAAGCTTTTCCAACAAACCTCTAATTCATGAATGGGACTAATTTGTAGTATTGTGAGTTATTGATTGTTTTGCTTCATTGAAGATCCTTATCACATTATGATTAATCTCTTTCACAAGCTCTTCCAATAAACCTCGAACTCATGAATGAGATTTAGTTGTAATGTTATAAGTTGATTCAGCATTTCATAGGAGATCCTTACTACATTATGGTAATATTTTTCTCAAGCTCTTCCAATAAACTTTTATCAAATGAATGAGATTTCACTATAATGTTTTAAGTTACTGCTTGTTTCAACATTTCCTTTTATGTTTTAGGAGATCCTCATTGCATTAAAATTAATCTTTTTCACAAGCTCTTCCAACAAATCTTTAACTAAATGAATCAGATTAAATTGTAGTGTTTTGAGTTACTTGTCATTTCATGAATGCTCATTTGCAAGCTAGGATATCCATGGATTAGAATGCTCTGTTTTTCATCATTTTCCTAATTAGGGATAGAATTTACACTCTGTTTTGAGTCTAAGGTTTCCTTTTCTTTTCTTTTTGACATAGATTTGATTTCATCTTTTGAACATAGAGTAGCGTACTAAGTACTAAAAATACAAAACCCCCAAAAACAATAAGAAAAACACATACAACGAAGTAAGGAAGAGGTCACTTAGGAACATATAGTGCACCACACTTCATCAGTTTACTAGCCCTGGTTGATAATTTATGCTAGCAATTTAGGATGCTAAATTGACTAGACACGTCCCTCAATATGCACACACCATATTTACATCAAAGAGGGATGCACTTCTATGTTCTAGCCCCATAGGAGAATGAACCCAGACTTGAAGGACATAGTAAAGGATGAATTAAAAAATATGTTTGATGCAGGGTTCATATACTGCATCTAAGATAGTGAATGGGTGTCTCCTCTTGTCTTAGTCCCAAAGAAGAATAGGAAGTATAGGATTTGTGTTGATTATAGAGACTTGAACAAAGACGCAAACAAAGACCATTTTATTTTCCCTTTCATTGACCAAGTATTATATGGTATTTCAAGGAATAAGTTCTTCTATTTCCTAGATGGATTCAATGTTTACAATCAGATCCATCTCATCCCTGAAGATCCATCTCTTCCATTTTTCCTATGAAATGCCTCTGCTACCTTTGAAAGAAAATTTTTGAGCATTTTTGTTGAGCTTGTCCATGATTTTATGAGAATCTACATGGATGATTTCACTCCCTATGGGTATGATTTCCAAAGGGCACTCTCTAATCTAGGTAAATTCATAAGGATATGCATTGAAATGAATCTCTTTTTGTGTCCTGAGAAGTGTGAATTCTTAAGGAAGGCAGGGATTATCCTTGGCCACTCCATATCTCAGACAAGGATACAAGTAGACCCAAACAATATTGCTACCATTAAAAGGGTCCCTACTCCTTAGAAACAGAGAGATGTTAGGAGTTTCTTGGGCTTGAATTGTTACTACAGGAGATTCATCAAGGATTTTAGCAAGGTGGCTTCACCATTGTTTCAATTTTTGACCAAGGACTCAAAATTATGTTGGTCAAGTTTTTTTCAAGAAGCCTTTGAAATCATATAGGAAAAATTGACCAAATGGGCTCTGCATTTCCATATCCATATTGATGCACTAGATAAAGCTATGGGGGAAGCTTTGGGACAAATGGATGATAAGTTTTCCCATGCCATATATTTCATCAGTAAAAATATGTCTAAGGCTGAATTGAACTACATTGTCACTAGAAAGAGATTTTAGTTGTTGTCCATTCCTTGAAAATTTTTAAACATTATATTACTAGGTACCAAAATTTGGTGCATACTGGCCATGAAACACTTAAATAATTAATGATAAAACATGATGTTAATGATATAATTATTAGGTGGTTATTATTGTTGCAATAGTTTGATTTAACTATCATTGATAATCCTGGGAAAGAAAATGTAGTTGTAGTTTTTTTGTCTAAACTCACTTTGCCTAGAGATAATGAATGGATGATTGATGATCAACTTCTAGATGAGAAATTATTTTATGTCTTGTTACTCTCTCCTTGGTTTTATAACATATCCAACTACTTAGTTGTTGGGATATTTCCTCCAAATGTGTCATCCAGGGAGAAGAGAAGAATTGTGAGAAAGAGTGATCCTTTCACTTGGATTGGTGGCAATATTTTCAAACTGGGACCATATCAGTTTCTAAAGAGATGTGTCATGGAAGAGGAAGGATTTGACATCCACTCAACATGTCATGATGGGCCTTCTTGGGGTCATTTTTCTGCTAAGGGGACAACTTTCAAGGCCTTACAATCTGGGTACTATTGTCCCACTCTCCATCAAGATCCTAGAAGGTATACCAGAAAATGTGACCAATCTCAGAGGATGGGAAAACCCACACCCAGGGATGAAATTCCTATACAAACTCAAGTGGCCTTAGATCAAGTTGACTAGTGTGGTATGGATTTTATTGGGCCAATTGATCCACCATACAGAAAAAATAAATTCATCATAGTATGCACTAATTATTTGACAAAGTGGGATGATACAAACACTATCAAGGACGCAACAAAAGAAAAAGTGGCTGATTTTTTAAGGGAAATTATGTTCTAAAATTTTCAGTATCCAAGGGAGATAGGCATTGGTCAAGGATCTTAGTTCACATCACATTTTATTGAGAATCTCCTAAGGAAGCATAATATCAAGCATAGAACATCTACTACCTATCACCCTTAAGCAAATGGGAAAGTAGAGGTTACCAATAGAGCACTGGAAAGAATCCCCACCAAGGTAGTGAGAAAAAATAGGAAATAGTTGGGAAATAGATTAGTGGAGGCAACTTGGGCCTATAATACCACTTGGAATACAACTATTGGTTCACTCCATATGATCTGGTTTATGGGAAGAAAGATTTTTTTTTATTGAATTTGAATATAACAATCTCAGAGCGGTAGCCCAATTGGATTTATAGGTCACAAGAGCATAGAAAGAGAGGTTTTTTCAAGTATATGGCTTGGCTGAATTCAGAATGTAGGCCCCCTGTTGTGTAACCAACTCAAAAAGAGAAGAAAAGAGATATAAACGTCTTAGAAATGAGCCACTTCGAGGGGGCAACCTCCAATACATTACATAAATGAACAATTCTTGGATGATTCAATTTACAAAACCTCCTTTCTATATATAGGAGTCCATGGGGCCATAATGTAATCCCAGTGGGCCACAATGTAATCCTAGCCGACCTAACAATAATAATTTAGGGGCACAATACTAACAAAATGGGGGTTACAAGGGTACAATAATAATAATAAAGGGGTTACACTAACAACAATAAGGTACTATTCTAGTAATATAGGGACCTAACATGCCCCTCTCCTTCAAAAAAGCATTGTCCTCAACGCTTGAGTAGCTCTGGGTGCTTCTGTATAAATTTTTCATCCTCCCATGTAGAATCTTCAGTGGGTAAGTTCTTCCACTTGATGAGATACTCTGAAATTGATCGATTTCGTAGTTGTCGAGTTCTTGTTTCCGTGACCGCTTCAGGTTCCAATATGATTTTTCCTTCCTCATCAAGTTCTGGCAATATTG
>JAXQQM020065903.1:0-62115 GCA_034641835.2 Pinus albicaulis | reverse complement strand
GCGATTTGGTAATACAGACCTGACTCGACGACTCTAAAAATATCTTCGCCTTTTAGATGATACTCGAAAAGCTCAAGTATGATGTGGGCTACACTAAATGGGTATACTAGGTCATGAATTCATGCATGGGCATCGATGAGGGGTTCGGGTCCAAGAACAACCCTGACCTTGCGATCTTGTGGGGTTTCAGGCTCAGACTTCGTGGTTTTAATTTTCCCCATGACCATTTGAAAAGAAAAAACAGAGGGAAGTAGTGAGATGAGAAAATGACTAAATACCTAACAACAAGGAGGTGGGTACCTAGGGAAAGTGACGCGAGATTGAAAACAACCTTGCACCGGAGTTTTAACTTTATCTCGCAAGAAAAACTAGTAAATAACTAGTATTTTACAAGGTCTGGGATTAAAACAAGCTTATATTAGACTGATTTTTATGAATATGAGATGGGGTGAGGGGGGCCAGTAGGGTTGGCGCTAAAAGGACACTCCAAAATCGGATATGTGGCACCGGGTTACCGTCACGTTGTACCGGGTAGGTGGAGGAGAGCCGTGTTGAATTTAAGCAGGTATCGGCCTTCGTACCGCCACCCTAGACTTACCTTACCTCATTACTTATCGGTGCCAACTGTTTTCCATGGTGGGCCCGTTTAGAACTTCGCCGGGGTTCATAGGAGCTTTACGGTCCATTCTCCTACCCACGGAACGCTTGGGATTGGCCTACCGAAAGGTGACGTCATCTTTTTCGAGGGCCTGTCTTTCAACCTTATCGCTCTCCTTCGGGGCCGACGGAAAGTCCTTCCAATGCGCTTTGTGACTCATGGTTCTGATGCGGAGCCTTGAACGCTGTCTTCCGCCGTGTTGTGACCCCGATCAAGCCTTAGCCACCACGCTAAACCCTTTCGGAAAATTCTCTTTCTAATACCTTTGTAACTTACTCAGTCTGCCGCCTTTATAAATCTCTCGGATTTTTCTATTTGGCCACTCCCTTTGCTTGATATATAAGGTGGCTAAACAACATTGGTTCCACCGGGGACGACACGCTCATTCTCAAGGGTGTCGAGAACTTCGAAACCTTTTGGCTCGTGCATTAGTTATTTTACTTCAAGCTTTCACTAAAGCATTTCTATGATGAATTGAACAAAAAAAGATGTGGAAACATAAAATGGAATGTATATACAATATGGAGGAAATGTACAACAGGTCGTCGAGGCCATTGTCAGTATTGGAAGTAAGGCTTCAAAAACTGCCCATTCACGGGCGCTTCGATCAGATCACCTTCCAAATTCTCTAATATGAAAGTATTATTCCCTTTCACCTCAGCAATTTTGAATGGTCTGAACCATAGGGGGTCGAACTTTCCATGTTTTCCCTTGTCCGCCCTCCTGACATCCCACCTCAGCACTAGGTCTCCTGCTTGTATTTCTTTATCTTTTTCTTGTTGATCAAACAAGCTTTTCATTTTCTCCTGGTAGTCTGATAACCTGTTATTTACTTGGGTTCGAGTTTCTTCCAACTCGACCAGCTGATTCATCCTCCTGATGAGGTCATTCGGCTCTTCTTGGTTGTCTTGTAGAAATTTGGCAACAGGTAAGGCAAGTTGAATGGGAAACACTGCTTCTCGGCCATATACCAGTTCATAGGGAGACTTACCCGTGGACCTCTTACTAGTAATACGATTCGCCCAGAGTATGAATTTTAGTTGGGAATCCCAATTCTTCTGATTTTCGCTTATGGTCTTCTTTAATGCCCTCACCAAAGTTTTATTCGAAGACTTGGCCAACCCATTCCCTTGGGGGTAATAGGCCGTAGAGTGCCCCAAAGTGATGTTATAATGCTGGAAGAAGTTAATGAACTTGGTGGACTTAAAGGCCCGAGCGTTGTCTACGATGATCTCTGACCTGGGCACCCGAACCTTGTGATTATATTTTCTCCATGGATTTGATCACGAGGGCATCGCAGCATTTTTTGGCCGTATTGCCTCCACCATTTAGTGAAGTAATCAAAGGGGCGTGAGGATCCACTCGTGTTGACCGCCGGATGCAGATGACTTCGATAAAATCAATACCCCACTGCTAAAAAGGTTCTTCGATATGCACCGGTAACATCGGCAGGGGAGCGAACTTTTGCTTTTCTGCGAACATCTGGCATTTTCCGCATGCCCGAACTCAAGCATGGACATCTCCAAATAACCGAGGCCAGAAGAAACCAACTTTCAATATCTTATGAGCCGTGGACCGCCAATTTTAATGTCCCTCGCAAATGCCTTAAGTGAAATTCAACCATCACTTCCTCCACTTCCGACTCTGTAAGACATAGGAGTAGAATTCCTGAGGGGTCTTTCCAATACAGTCGGCCATTAGCTATAGCATACTTTTGAGATTTCAACCTCAGGGTATGGTACTTTGCCTTGTCGAAATTCAGGGGACATCTTAGAGTAAGGAGGTATTCTACGATATCTTTGTACCAAGCGCTGAGGAGGTACTTCATATGCGTCTTCTGTACCGTGGTTTCTATTCCAGGCTGTACTTCCATACCCTTGGGTACCTCTCCTCCTTCCATGGACAAATTTATATCCAATGCTTGACAATTTGACTCGGATAATATTTTTGCCAACCCCTGTCCCTTAATGAGCTTTGTGGGTCTGATATCCAGTTCTTACTCCTGAATTTTGGCAATCCATTTGCCCCTCTTACCTTCTCTATCTCCCTAAATTAAGATATCTTTTATTGCTGCCGTGGGAACAAAAGCAGTTATCGCTGACTGAGGCGCTTACATTTGGAAAACTTTTAGGGACTTGACTTATGTATGCTTCTGCTTCTCTGTATCGTTATATTTCCACTCGCATCCCGTGCGCACTCCGGCTGAAGAAGGCACAGGCGTTCATACCCATCTATGTTCTTTTGCGTTAATATCCTTACACTACAACTACTGCAGGAAGAGATGCAAAGGAGAAAATCGTGGAACGACCATCGTAGCTCTAGGTGTTACACCATTTTTTGGTCATCTAACCTACTATCATTAGATGGACCCAAGTACACCATGTAAGACCAATTTTACCCTAAGTAACATTTCTTTCACTATGTAAAATAACTTGATAAAACACATTTATTAGGTTGTTTATGGTCTAAACAGGAAACCTCAAAAGGAAATATTAAAAAAACCTATATTTGTTTGATTTTCCTCAAGGAATAATTAATTAAACAATAATTCAATTATTATTCCCGGTCATGTTTAACCCAAAACAAAGAAATTAATTAGATAAATCTGTATTTATCTTATTATTTTCTAGGAATAATTATTTAAATCTTATTTAAATAATATTCCCTGTTAAATATGACTAAATCACCCATAAATAATTAAATAAATCATTATTTATTTGATTATCATTCAACTATCTCTCCTTAAAATGATAACAAATCATTTATTTATTATTTACAAATAAAGGGATTTGACCCAAGTCAAATACTTTTTCCCTCCAACAAATATAATAAAATATTCCATAAAAGGTGGATCTAGATTTGTTTAATGTTATTTTAATCATACACCAAGATCTAGAATGACCGAATATTTTGTTATAAATAGGAGGGTTTTTCCTACCATTCTTCACCTTTTGTTACCTATTAGATCACTCGGGATCTAAACTCTTGGTCTGACTTTGAGCCATTATCATTGTCATATTTTCCATTATTTTCTGTGTGAGCTCCCTTTGAGTTCTATCTTTGTCCGGGTTTTCTACACCAACAGGAGAGAGAAAAGCTAGATCTGAAGTGCTGAGGACTTCCAAGAACCCATCCCATTGAGGAGAATTGGAAACATCTTCTTGTTTTCCTCCCAGGTGCCCTTAATACAAAAAATTCTTTCAAAAATTGTTCTTGTCTTGTCTATTGGATGTATGGAGCAAAACCTTATTTTTACTACTTAATGTCTCTATATGCATAGATCTAGTTTTTTGCAGCACTTGTCTTGATCAACTAACTGCAGATCTGAAGATATTGGTAGCCATATTTGATGTTAGGGCTATAAGTTATGCGTAGCTAAAGTGGTCTTTTTTCGTACACTTTGACAAAAGATTCATACTAACAACCGGCGACTCCACACGGGTTTTCAATTATGACCGCTGTCGTTTTTCATATTCCTGCATATCCAGCTACTTTAGACCCTAGGGTTTCTTTTCAGTTTTTTGTTTTTCCTATTTTCCTGTTGTTTTTCACCTATAAAACCCTAAAACATTAAAATTTCTAACTTCCGCGTGTTTCTGGCCCTATTGCGCAGGTGACAGACATCAGCCGCAACTGAGACGGAAAATTTTTCCGGATATTTGCCGCCGAGACACCCGGAGCTTCAGGTCACACTTTTTAGCCCAGAAACTGTGACCTGGACCTCCAGGTCGCACTTTTTAGCCCATTATCTGCGACCTGCACAGAAAACAGGTCAGAACCTGCGACCTGCGAATTTTTCTGCTATTTTTCTGCAATTTTTCTGGGTTCTTCTGAAGCTTTTGTCAGGGTTTTCCAGCCTCTGTCTCAGCCCGTTTCGACCTGTTTCTGATCAGTTTTTCTCATCTAAGTGGGAACATAGCCCCCTAGGGCTTTAGTACCCTCCACTTTTTGTGGAAGAGTTTTTATCTGTTTCAGGTGCCTATTTTTTCAGAGTTTCAGCTCCCCCTTTTCCAGATCTGATACCTCCTTTTCAAATCTCTTTTACTCAGCTCTTCTCCCTTCCAAATCACCTCCTACAGATTTGTTTGGATCTACCTTTAGGGCCTCCTCCTTGTCCCTTCTGCTTTTTGCTGATTTCCTCCCTTTTTCCAGCCACCTTGCCTCTGCCTCTTGGCTGTGTTCTGCACCTCTTTTCAGCATATTTCTCCTTTAGATCCCTGTCCATTTTGACCCTAGATCTATTGGCCTCTTTCTAGTGTGTTTTGACTAGATTTTCTCTCTCTGTTAGACTAGTTTTGAGAGACCCGCCTTTTTGGGTTAGATAGATGCATTGTTAGCTGTTAATTTTCTGTTATTTCAGCATTATTTACTGCTCTCTGCAGATTTATTTTCAGTTACGCAGCACACTTTTTCTTTTTCTCTCAAAACGTCAGGGTTTAAAAATTAAAATTAACGCATGTCACACACTCACCCTAAGCGAAGAAGAGCCTGGTTAACACCGCTAGGCAAAGACTTTAAAACATTGTAAAATCAATTGACACTGCACCTTTCTGCCCTTGTTTCGACCTTGTAATCACTTGATCCTGCACCTCCCTACCTTTTTTGGTCATTCTTCTTCCCCTTGTGCCGTGTTTGTGTTGTCACCATTGCGCCCCCAAGGCGCACCTCCCGGAGACTTCTTGGCCTTCACCCTCAGTTTCCGGTCGGTTGACTTACTCCTTCCCGCCATCCTCGAGTTAGTACTCCTCTGAGTCCGCACTCCGACTCCTCTTCTGATTCATTGGGTTCTCCTTTTACTTCTGGTTCTCCCCCTGTCACCTTCACCATGTCTGGTCCAAGGCCTAATGCTAGCAGTAATCCCGGCCCTAATGTCGGGCCTACTACTAGCGAAACCACCACAGGAACTACCTCGGCTGCACCTTTGCTCCCTTACATGGCAGACCTCAGCCTCCCCGATCTCGATCAGTTGACCAATGACCCTATCCGCCACGATGTTGGTTGGCCTGCTATGCCATCCAAGCTCCCCTCCGACATCCCTAATTTCAAAGGCCTTGCTGGAGAAGATCCATCCAATCATGTCCGATCTTTCCACATGTGGTGTTCCTCCAATTCCATTACCGATGATTCCATCCATCTTCGGTTGTTCCAATGCACGCTTACTGGTGAAGCTTCTAAATGGTATGTTGACCAGGCCACCTCTTCCCATACCACCTTTGCGACCATTGCCCAAGCCTTTTTATCTTATTTCCAGCTCCCTCTCCGATATGATACTGGTACAGAGCTTTTGACTTCTTTCAAGCAAACCTCTTCAACCCGCCCTTCCACTCATGTCCAGGAATGGCAGAGAAGACGGAGCTTATGTCAGCTCCCCCCTTCGAAGATTGGGATTATATGGACTGGTTCCTTCACACTCTCTTACCTCCCATCAACAAAAATGTCGCCTCCCATTTCCCTCAAACCGAAGAAGCCGCCCTCCAAATAGCCTTGAAATATGACCTAATGTACGCTCAGTCTGGTTATGTTTATACCATCCTTCTTGACCTCCCCAGGCTTGGTGGCGCTAACGCCCCAGGGGAATCTCATTCCGCCAACGGTATCGTTGGAGCCCTTTCTCATCCGTATGCTCAACCTCCTATGGGCTATGGTCTCCCTCCGGGAGGGGCCAGCACCTCTAGCACTTTTTCCCCTTCAGGTAGCATGTATCTAGGATATGGCATGCCTCCTCCTTTTGCCCAACCTCCTGCTTACCTCAATGTTGCCCAACCTAACCATTATCCTTATCCATAGCCTGGTGCGCCAGCTCCTCCAGCATATACGCTTCCACCTCCCTTGCCTTCTCAACCCCAGCAACAGCACCTACAGCCCCCTCCAGGGAAAGTATTTGCACAGCAGGGTGCGACTAATCCCCCTTCTTCTCAAAGACGACGGAGAGGCAATCCAAATCAATCGGCCCCTGGTACTCGTGGACCCAATCCTCAAGGTACTGACCCTAACACTGCTAACCAGCAACAGGGCACTCAGCCCAAGCTGGACAGGTCTCTTCGCACAAATAAGCCTTGTTCATGTTGCGGTGTTTACGGTCATTACACTCACGATTGTCCCCTCCTACCCTAGATGCGGTAGATGTGGGAGTCTCAAGCCACATTGCGAGGACAACATGCATCCCCTCATGCTCCCCCTAATGTGGCCACTACTCAACCGGCTGTGTTTACCGATCCTTTCCCCCAGCAAGGATTCGTGGCTACCCAACCACCTGACGGAAAAGTCGCCACTCAACCTTCCCCTTCTGGTTTCTCCGATTACCAGATCCTCATGATGAACTCTGATCCTTTCCCAACCGTCGACCTTAACCTTCAAACTCAGTCTCGCCAGTACCCCAAGCCTCCCGCTCAGTCTGCCCCCGAGTCCCCTTCTTCAGGTTCTACAGAGCCTATTTCGACATCCAATGGTCCCTTGCATATCCCTCAGCCCAAAGTTGAGGTTCATACCAAGATTCTTAAGGGACCATTATGCCGAAATGCTACTTCTAGTCGAGCTTCTCATTCGTATAGCATAGTAGATGATTTGGCGTAGTCTCCTACTGCCATTTCCACATTGGAACTCCTCCAGTCGTGCCCTTCCCAAAGGAAGGCTCTGCTATCTGCCATGGGCGCTGTAGATCCCGTTGATGACCAAATTATTGTTTTTGATGCCCATCAATCAGAACATCCTCCTCTTCCTGCTTTCGTCGCCTTCCAAATACCAGTCAAAATCTGGAACGGTAACATTTCCCGGTGTATAATTGATGAGGGGGCATCCACCTGTGTGATGTATGCTTCGGTTTGGAAGCAACTCAGATCTCCTGAGTTGGCCCCTTCCACGATCACCCTTCGAGCGTGGGATGGCCATGCCTCCCAGCCCATTGGCCTCTTCCGTAATTGTCCTATCACTCTTGCGGGCAAGACTATTTGCGTTGACATCGAAGTCATCGACGCCCCTCTAGATTACAGCATTCTCTTGGGGCAGAGCTACACCTATGCTATGTCTGCTGTCCCGTCCGTAGTTTTCCGCAAGATGTCTTTCCCTCATAATGGAAAGATAGTCACCATTGAACAGTTGACATATCATGAGCCAAAATCTCAAACCTCACCTGAGATGACCATCTCTTCTGTAGCCAACAAGAAAACCGTCGATTCCTTGACCAGTGTCTCTCCTAGCATCTACAAAGACTCCTCTTTTCTCGGAACCTTCCCTGGTCTTCCTCCTCCTCCTATCTCTGACCCCAGCTCATCGAATGTTTGCATGATGCAATCGTCTTGGGCTGCTCTCAAGCAACCTGCTTCGGCTAGTCAGCAACCACGCTCTCCGCAACTTGCTCCTAGCCCTTCACCTGCAGCTAGTAGTCATGAGCCTCTTTATCCTCCTGGCACGGTTCCTCCAAGCCTTAGCCATTTAGGAGTCGTCCCACCTGGCCATTACCCCTCTGGTTAGATACCGTTCCTAGCTCCCCCACCAGGAGTGTACACAGTACCTGTCATGCCCACCCTCTCTCTTCCTAACCTAACCCTTGGGATTCCCGTCTGGTACCTTGATCCTCCAGCCCCAATCTTGCCTGGTCAACCCAAACCTTGTCTTGCTTTGACTCCGGTTCAACCAGTCCCCAGGACTTCTCCCGCTGCAACAATGCCTCAGTCACCTCAACAGGAACCACCTCCTATTGTGACCACTTCGGGTAAGAAGGGCAAAGCTCGCAAGGGGGCATCAATGGACAAGGCTGCCCCAAAAAACCCTGCCCCTCGTCGACCTCCAAAGCATACCATCCAGTGTGCTTTGTGTGATGTTGTCGGTCACACCACCCATTCCTATCCTGACTTGCCTCATCTCAAGCCCATGGTTAATGTCGCGTTCCCTGAGTCCATGGTCCCGGAAGCCTCTATTCCTTCCGCGACCGCAATCAAGAACCCAAAGACTATTCACACCAACCACCCCTGTGCTTTGTGTGATCTCCATGGCCATTACACCCATCTTTGTCCCCTCCTTGAGGACTTCTGCACCTCTCTAGCCGC
This sequence comes from Pinus albicaulis, assembly GCA_034641835.2. Lineage (NCBI taxonomy): Eukaryota > Viridiplantae > Streptophyta > Pinopsida > Pinales > Pinaceae > Pinus > Pinus albicaulis. The sequence continues at coordinate 53,412 of JAXQQM020065903.1, read as the reverse complement.
GGTCCACCAATTCGAGGCCATGCGCAATGAGTCCACCTCTCCCTTATTGGCGCATTTTTCTTTGGCAGAACTACCAGACATGACTGCTCCCATTGACATTCCCCCTCCTGATGTCGAGATGACGGAGCCTTCGTCCAGCATTTTCTACCTATCATCATCCATGAGACCCTCGGGGAACATTCCCTCTGAATCCTCCCTTGTTGTTTCACTTGACCTTCCTTCAGTGATCACCCTGGGCTCAACATCGGTAGATCCTTTATCTACTTACTCTTCTGTCACCCCTTGTGACGATGCGCATGTGATCCTCTCTTCTCATGATGATGATTCAGGTAGCTTCGCCACGTCAAGTGGTCTTTCTTCCACCAGTCACCCCATCTTCTATCACGATGATGACATTATGGAAGAAATCCCCACCCATGACTTTATCTATTCCCGCTTACATCAAACCCATGCATTCACAACACATAAACCTTGTGGCCATTACATTGAAACCTAATGTTTGGGTAAGGGGGCACCCACATTTGAGAGACCAAGAGAAGCCTTTCTCCACAACTCTCCTAGTGTATCTGGTCGTGCCGACTTTAGTACCATTATTCTTCCACATTTAGAAGAACCTCTAGAGTCCCATCTCACTTCAAATCATGCTCAGGATTATACCCCTTATCATTCCTTCATCTTACATCAGCAACTCCGTCTCTTAAACATTGTTGTTGACCAACCTATAGCTTTTCTACGAGAGCATCAGTTCATTATCTCCAACTCCTCTCTTTGGGATAGTGACACCAGGTATGCTAACCTGGAAACTTAAAGTCCATTTGATTCCTATATGCAGTACCAAAAGAGATTGGTAATCCTCCATTCCCTTTCTCAAACTGCATAACCATAACGAAAACAAATGGTGCACCACATCATTAACATATGTTTAGATTCCCCTTTTTTCTAAATAAATTTTGGCATGACCACACCATGCTTGGGGGCACCTATGCCCCTCAACCATAACCCTCCTCAAAATTAAATTTCTTCACTTGCAACACTCATACTAGGGGCATCATTTGGCCTCCATACTTATCCATTCTCGTGTTGATGTTCGTCGTGAGTTACCATCTTGTACTCATGTTTTCATGGTCCCCCATTGGACCTTTACTGTGTGGCAGCACCATCGAGTCGCCCTTGTTTAGAGCATCCAAGTTGAGTCATCATCGCATTCATGGAGTCTATCCCGAGTCCCTTTGTACCCCGCTATAGTCCTCCATCCTTCATTTCTTGGTCTCTCTCTTGTGTCGCACATTATGGCCTTCAGTCCCACTATCCCCTATCCCTTATGATATTGTGTCTGTCACTGCCATGTCATTCATGCCCTTTATGCTCTAGCAAGGGAAGATGTCCATCTGCTACTCAGTCCCCTCCATTCCATCTTTATCATTGGTATTAGTCTGTCCGTCGCTCTACTATTTTCTCTCTCGTGCCTTAGTTGAGGATCTCTCATTGCCTCACCTATGGCAGACCTCCTTCTATCGACATCAGCTCCTTCATTCCAGAAGACAGGTCTAGAGGGTGGTATACCTTGGTTCTAGCTTCCACTATTGTTCGGTGCCTCAGATCAGGCAAAGGGATCTCTCATTTCCCTTTGACTTGATTGTTTCTCCACTCCAGCTCCTTTCAGCATGCTCGAGATCTGTATACTTGATGGTTCAGTGATGCAGCAGCAACTCTTGGTGATTCCCGGGTGTGTGTGAGATGTCTCAGCCCTCATGAGGGGGTGGTCCTGCAGGTATCCCCCCACATGCCCGGATGACCTCTTCATTGCAGCCTTCGATGCAGCTCCATATATTTGATGATGTCGGCCTTAGCCGCTTGCAGCGCCTCTTTGATTTTCATGTATTAGTCAGATTTTGTGAGCCCTTCCCCGCTTATAGGGGGCATTTGGGTTGTATTTGTATCTCATGTACTCAGATATTATTGTATAAGTCCTGGCTGTTATCCCAGGCACAGCATGTATGTGGGATCCCTCATTGTATTTTTATTTGGCTCATGTTTATGCCGGCTGTACTTTATGGTTCGGTCCCTTGTTTACTGGACACACTATTCTTTTGTACTTTGTCTCGGCGGGCATAGGTATGCCTCCCCCGCCGCCTTTAGCACAAGTACCCTCTCATAAAAAGAGACTTGTTGCACCTGTAAGTCTCGTCTCCTCAGGGTCTAGTTCTTTAGCACATTAGTCTACCTCACATTTCTCTCTCTCACTGCCCTTTTGATGTCTGGTGATTGAGTTCTTACAACGTACTTCGGTCATACGATTTTCTCCTAACACTCGCACGCTGGGGGGAAATCTGTTACACCATTTTTTGGTCATCTAACCTACTATCATTAGATGGACCCAAGCACACCATGTAAGACCAATTTTACCCTAAGTAAAATTGCTTTCACTATGTAAAATAACTTAATAAAACACATTTATTAGGTTGTTTATGGTCTAAACAGGAAACCCAAAAAGGAAATATTAAACAAACCTATATTTGTTTGATTTTCCTCAAGGAATAATTAATTAAACAATAATTTAATTATTATTCCTGGTCATGTTTAACCCAAAACAAAGAAATTAATTAGATAAATCTTTATTTATTTTATTATTTTCTAGGAATAATTATTTAAATCTTATTTAAATAATATTCCTTGTTAAATATGACTAAATCACCCATAAATAATTAAATAAATCATTATTTATTTGATTATCTTTCAACCACTTCCTTAAAATGATAAATAAATCATTTATTTATTTATTATTTACAAATAAAGGGATTTCACCCAAGTCAAATACTTTTTCCCTCCAACAAATATAATAAAATATTCCATAAAAGGTGGATCTAGATTTGGTTAATATTATTTTAATCATGCACCAAGATCTAGAGTGACCCAATATTTTGTTATAAACAGGAGGGTTTTTCTTACCATTCTTCACCTTTTGTTGCCTATTAGATCACTATGGATCTAAACTCTTGGTCTGACTTTGAGCCATTATTATTGTCATATTTTCCATTATTTGTTGTGTGAGCTCCCTTTGAGTTCTATCTTTGTCTGGGTTTTCTACACCAACAGGAGAGAGAAATGCTAGATCTGAAGTGCTGAGGACTTCTAAGAACCCATCCCATTGAGGAGAATTGGAAACACCTTCTTGTTTTCCTCCCAGGTGCCCTTAATACAAAAAATTCTTTCAAAAATTGTTCTTGTCTTGTCTATTGGATGTATGGAGCAAAACCTTATTTTTACTACTTAATGTCTCTATATGCATAGATCTAGTTTTTTGCAGCACTTGTCTTGATCAACTAACTGCATATTTGAAGATATTGGCAGCCATATTTGATGTTAGGGCTATAAGTTATGCGTAGCTAAAGTGGTTTTTTTCGTACACTTCGACAAAAGATTCATACTAACACGAGGCATGCCAATACCGACGCTTCTGCAAAAGTGTGTTTAATTTTATTGAAAGCCTCCCTCGACTTTGGGTCCATTTCACTTCATTATCCTTCGTGAGAATTTTTGTGATATGTCGAACTGTCTCAGCATAATTCGGGATAAATATCCTTAATAAGTTTATCCTTCCCAGGAACACCTGGTCTTCCTTTTAATTTAGAGGTAGTGAGATGCCATTGATTACTTCTACCTTTTTGGGGTCAATTTTCACTTCATTGTCCTTCTTGAGAATTTCGGTGAGATGTCGAACTATCTCAAAATAGTTTGGGATAAATCTCCTTAAGAAGTTTATTCTTCCCAGGAACACTTGAAATTCCTTTTTATTTCGAGGTAGTGATATGCCATTGATTAATTCTACCCTTTTGGGGTCAATTTTCACTCCCTCTTTTGTTACTATGTGTCCAAGCAACATCCCTTCGTCCAAAGAAAAAATAGATTTTTGAGGGTTCAGTGATAAACCATACCTGCAACACTTCTCAAAGGTCTGGCGCAGGTGCTCGATGTGCTCAGCGTCATTCTTTGAAAACATAGTGATATCATCCAGGTATATCACCAAAAGCTTATCTTGTTCCCCCACAAAAGTTATATCCATTACTCATTGAAAAGTGCGCCTTGCGTTAATTAAAACGAAGGGAATTCAGGCATACATGAAAGTGCCCCATGGCGTGGTGAACGCTGTCTTTTTCTGATCTTTGGGGAGGACTGCCACCTGATTGTATCCCAAGAAGCCATCCATCATTGACATATGGGAATATCCTACCACCTTCTGCAGGATGTGATCCATCTTGGGAAGGGGGTAATTATCCTTCAGGGAAGCCTTGTTTAGATTTCAGAAATCTACACATAGCCTCATTTCTTCGTTCTTCTTCCGGACAGGGACCAAATTGGCCAGCCACTCAAAATACCTTAGGAAAACTATAATTTTGGCCTAGAGCAGCTTCTTGATTTCTTTTTCAATAGATGGAAGCAGCAATGGGTTGATTTTCCTCAGTTTTTGTTTATGAGGCTTAACATCTCCCTTAAGAGGAATCTTGTGCTGTATGACTTTCCAGTCAAAAGTTTTTAGGTCTTGATAAGACCACATGAAAATGTCTTTATAATATTGAAACATTCTGAAGTATTGGTATTTATATTCCTCCAGGACTCCTTTAGACAACTTTACTATCTTCGGGTCTCCTTTTGTCCCTATATATCATCGATCTGCTCATCTTGTGTCATCTTGCTGGGATTAATTAGGATGTCATTTTTGTTGAACAACCTCTCCAAGGGCACAAGGCCTCTGGGGATGACATTCCATTTTAGTTGCATCACCTGGTGACCTGCCACCATCTCTTCCCACTTGGTTTGGGGCTGCTCTTCAGGCTCTTCCTCCACAACATCAATCACTAGATTAGAGAACTCCCCAAAAGTCTCTATGAAGCATTTGACTTTCTCTTCATCTTCGAACACATGCCAATGTTTAACATTATCTAGGATAGATGGATCACAATAACGTACTTTAACTTTGTACCTAAGCAGTAGGTTCTATGGCGAGCGAAAAATTTCTAGCTGCAACAGCAAGCGAATCGGCCATCCGATTTTGTTCTCTTGGCATGAACTGTATGTTAAAGGCCAAGAATAAATTCTCCATTAGATCCCATACTTCATTTCTATAGGCTCTAAGTTGAGGGTGCTTCTCTTGGCACTGATTCTTGATTTGCCTCCCCACCAGCTCTGAATCTCTGAAGACTTTGAGGCTTTGAATACTCATATTTTTGGCTATTTGCAGCCCCAAGAGTAATGCTTTGTATTCAGCCACACTATTGGTGGCTTTGTACTCCATCCTAAAGGAGAAAGGGACCAAATGTTCCGTGGGTGAAATTAGAAGCACTCCAACTCCATTCCCTTCTCTTGAATTTGCCCATCGAAATGTACAGTCCATATATCCACCTCTTCATTACTTGACGAATGCTTTGGTTTTAGAAGGTGGAACACTGGTTCCTACAGGAAATTTTCGTCTTCTTCAAACATCAGGCATGAGAACTCACCTTCCTTACTATAGACAGGGGAATTTACTGAACCATCAACTTTAGTAACCATCTTTACAAATCTAGACTCCTGGTATAATCTCTTTTCCTCTCCTCCAAAAACTGGGATGGTAGCATAAGTAGGATCGATTTTAATCGACCCACCAATATTTGAACCCCGTGATCTGGACAACAACATCTCGAAGCAAGCTGGGATATCAACAACCACAATGTCCATCACCACACATTTGGCTGGAATCTAAGCCAAATTCACTACTAAATCTTTAATCATTCCCAGACACTTGACTCTATTGGAGTCAAAAGAATACAAATATTTATATGGACGGGTGATATGCAACCCTAGTTGCTCCATAACAATCAATGGTAGCAGGTTGTGAGATGCTCCGGAATCCAACATGCAATTGAGTAGAAATATATCATGGATGACCAAGGATACATAGAATGAGGGGGGTTGTTGAGTCCAATTCTTCCACATGTGGGCAAAAAACTACCATGGGTCTCTCTTCTTTAAGGTTAAGACTCTTAGGGAGAGGAACAACTCCATGAGGGAGCATGAATTGAGATACTTGAGCTTTGTAAGAGGGTTTCTTCAAAATCTTGACTAAGGGGACTAGAATCTTAACCTTTTCAAATTATTTTTAAAGGTTGAATATTGGAGGATTCTTTTCTATAATAGCTTCTTTTGGTGGTTCTTTTGGGGGAACTGGTGGTTTTATGACAGTGGTGGTAGTCTTAGGATTCACAAGTGACCCAGGGGCTAACTTTGAAGAGGAAGAAGCAGTGTATTTTGGGTGAAAAGGTTATTCTACATGATTTTTACCTTTTCTATCAGCTTTTTGGGGAACTTGCTCTTTTGGAGTTAATTATTCATCTTGTTCTTGCATCCGGGTCCTCTTTCTAGAAGATCTGAGATTGTAATTCTTGTGGAACTGAGCTTGCATGAAGTCTACAAACTGCCTGCAATAATCATCGATCTCTGGATCTTCTAGGGAAATTCCTTTCCCTTCTTTTTCTTCTTGTAGAGTAAGCTCTACCTCTTCATCTTCTAAATAAGTAAGAAACTTATCGTCCTGTCTGTCAGGAACATCTTCAGTTGGTCCTTCCATTTGTCCCTCCAGATATAGAGGAGGATGGATATGGTATTGTTGTTCTTTCCTGTCTCTTTGTAGTATTTGTAGGGGTGGATTCCAATACTATGAGTTGAAACCTATGTCAGGAGCGGCCTAATTCGGTCGAGAGAAGGAAAATTTAGCTTCCAAATCTATTTTCACCAATTTATTGGAGAGCTTTATAATCATCTTGTTCATATCTTCGATCTTGTAGTCTACTGCTTCCCTTTTTTGGTTAGAGGAAGAAGCCTCTTCTTTACCATTCCTTCTAAAATCATGATCTATTCTTCCTTTATATTCCCTTGTAGAGGCGAAGTTGGCCTCAACTTCCAACGGATCAGTTTGGGCCTGGTCCAGTGATGCAGATTTTCCCTCTCTCAGGGTGAAACCAAAATCTGATTCGAATGCTCCCACAAAAAATACCTTGGCTTCTGTTTGAGGAGGTTTCATATCAGTAGGTAGGTTATTATACAACTTGTTAAACCTTTTGATAAATTCGGTTACATCCTCATTATATGTTATAGCATCATTTTTCACCCTCATGTGATTCATGATTGTCTATATGGCCTTGGGCACCCATTCCCACAGACTTGAACAAAGTTCATAAAAAACAGTGTTAAAAATACCATACGCGGGTATGCCCAGACTTTTCCACATGTATACGCGAGTCCATATATACTTTTCCGCGTAAGCCATTAAAATCATTAAAAAATATATAAAATTCCCTATTTTCAGGCTGGGTTGATGGTTACTCCAGTAGTCCAACCACCCCAGCACGTGGCCAACTGTTTCCAAATGATTGAAACTACTTTGAGGGAGTATAAAAGCCCATCATGTGCATGTCTTAAGGGAGAGAGAAATTTATAGACATTATACTCTGTTGGAGCCCCAATTCAAGTCTGATTTCCCACGCCTCTTGCACTTTCCCAGATTTTTACAAAAAACCCTTGTTTCCTGGAGATGTTCATCAGTTTATATGTCATCTCTTGTGCACAAGTCTTGAAAGTATCCTAGCGAGGCAAGGGCGAGATGGATCCGGACGACGGTCTGTTTGAAGATCGTGGAAGGATTCAGGTGATCTCTCCACTTTTTATTACTGTACATGTTGTTTGTAATGAAGAAGAACCATCTTGTTCCCGAATTCACGTGTTAATATCAGATTGTATATATGAAAAGATTATTATTTAAGCATTTATTATTGTTTATATGATGTTTCACATGGATTTCACTGACATTTAGGATAAATATATGCTGTACAACTAGATTTCCGTGCACGTTTCTTCTTGTTTTTCAGGTTAAGGAGGAAGAAGGGTTGCTGGGGGTTTGGACCCCACGGGATCTACATCAAACGTAGGATTACGGGTGAGTTATACTATCTATGTTATCTAGTTTTTAGCATACAAGTGTGGCTATGTGAGTCCTTCTTGAATAGCATGCCCTGATCTATGGAGGTTTTGACCCAACAAACCTCTAGGGAGTTTTTTCCCGAAACAGAACTGGCGACTCCGCTGGGGATCGCATTTTTGTGATTCCCTTGTTGGGTGGTTTCTGCTATTTTAAAGGTTTCCAACAGTTTGAATCATTATTACCAATCCCGTTAACTTTTTCTCAGCCAGACTGAAGACCTGGTTCTTTATCCAAGCTTGATCTTTTTTATTTTTCATTATTTACCTTTTCATATGTGAGTTTTCCTCTACACAGATGCGTATACACGCATTTTGCTTCAAAGGAAGTCGCGTATACGCGGGTTTCCTTTGACACAGTCGCGTATGCACACTTGTTTCAAAAATGTCAGGTAGCGTATGCCTGGGCAAATTTTGAAATTTTGATTTCTTGACTTTTTGGTCCTGTCTGCCTGTGGAGACTTGTTCCTGCAGTGTCTTTATAGTCTCTGGATTGTGTTGAAAGTGGTCATTGGTCTTTTTTCTCTCTTGATTGGTTGAAGACTGGCTTATCTAGAAAATCTTGTTTTTTAGTGCTTGCATTTCTGGTTCGAGTACCAAGATCTCTTTCTGGGGATTCTTGGCTGTTCTGCTTCATCAGGACAAAGAGTTTCTGCTCATATACTCTTTCCTAGCTTTGTGTCTTTCTTTGCGCTTCGATTTTTGCCTATTTTTTGGTTGGTTTTCTTGAGTTCATTTGACTAGGTCTTGTTGCGATTTTTGAAGAGTCTTTCTTGGTTCTTTGAAGTTTTTGTTTTCTGCAAGGTTGTACTATACTTATGGGCTGAGTTACTGAGTTTCTTGTCTTCTTTTTCTCATATAAATCTTGCTACTAAGTGGCACTATAAGATTTTGAGCGTTTTTGAAGTTTTGCTTGAAATTCAGAGTTGTTTGGCTTGGTAATTGGATAGTTTTCTTGGTCTCTTCGAGCTCTTCTTTTTATAAAATTCAAAAGCTCAAAAAACATTTTGTTTTGTCATTTGCTTTTGTTTTGCATTTTTGTTTTTGTTTCATTACATATTTTGAAGCTTTGTTGAAATTTCTTGCCTTTGGTTTCTGACTTGTTTTGGGAAAGGAATTGTCATTGATTTCTTCCTCTTGTTTCAAACATATTTTGGTGTCTTTATACCGAGAGTTTCTGATTTTGGGAACTAGTTTTGTGGACAACCGAAAAGTGATAAAACTGAAGGAATTTTGGGAAATTTCTTTTTGCTTTGTTAGATTTTGCATCTTAGAATTTTCATGATCTTATTTATTTGCATTTAGGTGCACTTAAGAATTTGTAGTCTTTTTCATAGATTTTGCAAGTGTGAGTTTGATATTTGAAAAGAAAAAATATATAATCTCGTAGAATCCGTGTAGAAATTTCTTTTCATCGAAAGGCAATTACTGCATCTGCATGTAGTTTGGTTTTCATTAATTTCTTTTCTGCATCACAAAACACCACGAGTTTCATTTCCATATCCATTTGACTTAATATAACAGCCGATTAAAATAAGCGGTATAATTTAAAAACAACTAGCAAGTTTTTTATTAAGTGTCATACACCAACTAGCTAGGTTGTAGGGCCTTGGATTAGGTGAGTGGAGAGTTAACTCTCCAAGGCCGCTCAAACTAAAACATAGAAGTTTATTAATTGAGAGAAATCCAACTCCGTTAGGTGGACCGGGAAAGCTCTCCTCCAGAGAGTCAAGCGCGAGGGGAAGTGAAGGCCGAGAAGAGAGATACCCCCTCTCTGATTTGTTGGATCTTGCCTCAAGACCGTTCCGCCCGGCTTCTGACATGGATTGGTGCCCATAGTTGCCATTCCTAGGTTCCACATAGGTGACTGCGGGGGGGAATACCCGTGGTACCTGAGGCAGACGTCGTATCACTTCCAGCAGTACTTCTGGGGGGTGCCCTTGCGAAGCTTGGGTACTTGTGCTGGCAAAGGCTGTTGTTAGGAGGTCAGCGTAACTGTTTCTGTTACCTTCGCTAGTAGGCCTGGGCCGTAATTATCCCAGACTACTTTCGGGAGGTCCTATTCTTCGCTTTCTTGTATTTTGGTGTCCGGTCCTAATCACCCAGAGCGGAAATACCTGAAGGATGTTTGCTTGATTGTATCTCAGGGATTTTTTGTAGTGAGTGCTCTTTGCTCCTAGCTTGCCTAGCTTTATACTTTTTTTGAGTCTAATTAAAATTTGTTAAAGTGGCTGATCAAGCGCCTCGTCAATCGAGGAGAATCCGGGGGTTATCTCCCGAGAGTCCAGAGCCTTCTTCAAGAAGGCGTAGGAGTAATTTAGCAGGTGAGTATCACCCTGTGGCGTCTGACGCAGTGGAGAGAGATCCTCCACAAGGGATTGAAGGTTTCGTAGCTGGTTCTGGTGTTGGTTCCGAGAGGAGCGCTCCGCTCACCTCGAGAGTCTTATTTCCGCAGGAAGAAGAAGTACAAGTAGAGGAAGTATCTCAACCCTCTGAGTCACTTCCATCTCCTCTTCCTCCTGATTATCCGTTCGTTGTTGAATACATCGGACCTGAGTCAGAGAGACCAGAAGATCCTCCATATTATTCATACCTTTCGATGGCCACGACTGGGAACGCAGCTTTTGCTGTGAGTGCTGCAGGCATTCAGACTCCTGCTTCTGTAGAAGGAGGAGGCACTATTGCTATATCTTCGATTGCTTCTAGTACTGCTGTGTTTGGCTCTGGTTTCACCCAAGCACATGCTTCTCAATCTGGTCCCTTTTTTTTTGGAATGCCCACTAGTGGGATTCCTTCTTTTTCCTTTTCCGCTGATGCAGCTGCATCTACACCCATGTCTTCCATGGCTAGTGGATCAGCTTCTTTTCAAGGGTTCCCCTTTGGAATTGGGCATATTCCTAGTTCGAATCCTTCTTTAGGGTCCTTTTCGTTCACTTCTCAGACTCAGAGTTTCAACCCTTGGTCTGGAGGTCAGAATTCGACCACTTTTACAGGTTGGAACCCTGTATTCACTACAGCGGGGGCAAGGAATCAGTTTTATGCTGGTCACCAAGGGAATGCTTCTTTCCCTTCGTCAAGTGCTTATCAGAATTTTTCCCCTCTTTGTAATGTCTGGAACCCCTATCAGGGGCTTTCCTCTTCATTTCATACTTCAGGAGGGGGAACTGGTCCGGTCTTTGGTAACTCTGCGTTGGGAGGAGGTTCTTCTCCTTTTTCTACGAGTTCTTTCTGGAAACCTGGTGCCTTATCAAATCCAGGGTATTCTTTTCAGAATGTTGGGAATTCATCCCATCAAGGATGGAATCCTCAGGCTCCGCCTCGTTTACCTTTTCTGGCAACGTTAAACTTGCCAGATCTGTCGAAATTGACGAATGATCCGATCCGGTACAGTCCGGGGTGGCCTCCGGTTCCCACCAAACTTCCTTCAGACATTCCAAAGTTTGAAGGCAAGAATGGAGAAGATCCGGCTGATCACATCACCACCTTCCATTTATGGTGCTCTTCTAACTCCCTGATCGATGATTCGATTAGGTTGAGATTGTTTCAATGCACCTTAACTGGAAACGCTGCCAAGTGGTATATTGAGTTAACTGGGGGTAGTTTTGCTACATTTGGAGATCTGGTTGTTACATTTCTAAATCATTTCCAGTTGCCTATCCGTTATGATGCCGGGACTGAACTCCTAGCTAATTTTAAGCAGGACGACGCAACCCACATTTCTGACCATATTCAGGAATGGCGGAGAAGGAAGAGGCTTATTAAAGCTCATATTCCAGGAGAATTCCTTTTGGAATGGTTTTTGAAATCTCTGCAGTCAGATATTTCTAAAGATGTATCCCTGTCTGGGGTATTTTCTGAGGAACAGGCTATTTTTAGGGCCCAGCAGCTGGAACTGATATATTCTCAGTCTGGAGTCCTTCATAAATATTTTCCCCATGCTCCTCGCTCCAAATTAGATTTATCCAAGACTAAGCCTGGTCCTCATGGTGATGAACTTATTGGGTCGATAAATAGTGGTGCAGCTAACCTGCTTACTCAATTGTAGTAGTTGTCTATACAATTTGCTCCTTCTGGTCAGGCTGTGCCTGCTGAGTCATCACCTTCTCAATATTTGTCGGTAAATGCCATCCAAACTTCCGATCCCAAAGGAAATCAGCAATCCGAAGGGAAGAAGAAGGGATGGAATAATAAGAAAAAGGGCAAGAATGGGAAGCGTAATGCAAATAAAACCAACGAGCATGTTGGTGAGGGTCCAAAGGATAAAAATAAAGTGAAGTTTCCATGCAAGTTGTGTGCTGGAGACCATCTTACTCACCTTTGCCCTAAAATTCAAGATGCGCAGTGCTTGTTAGCTCAGTAGGGTTTTTCCAGTTCCTAGGCTGTGTTGAAAAATCCTTTTCCCCAAGGGCAATAGCTAGTTGTTGGCGCGAATCAAAATACTGGGGCTTCCTCTGGGGGCACCCAGGAAGGGGAAACTCCGTCAAACATATACATGATGAGTGCTCACGCGGATATCGCTATGAGATCCTGTGATTATGGCAAATATGAGTCTTCGAAAGCCAAGGGTGCTCCCGATGCTACTGAGCCGCTTCACATCACGAGGCCTACTGTTGAGCCTATACCTCAGATGCCAAAATCATCTACTAAGCGTATGACGATCAATCCAAATGCTAGGGCTGCCTGGAACTACTCTATTGTAGAAGATCTGGCACAGAGTCCTTGTGCCATGTTGGCTCTTGAGGTGCTCCAGTCTTGTCCTGCTCAGCGCAGCGCTTTTCTCACTGCTATCCAAAGAACTCTCTTATGATTACATTCGATATGTATAATTTTAAAAAGAGACCCCCCCATCATATGGCTTTTCATATCAAATCGTCGTATCAAAAATTCAATATTTTTCGAACGGTCGTTGATGAGGGTGCTTCCACATTTGTGATGTCTCTCGCATGCTGGAAGGGAATTGGATCTCCTGCAGTTGTTCCATCTGCTACTCTTCTGACTGTGTTTGATGGTCATTCTCACAGACCACATGGTATTGTCCCAGCTTTGCCCATCTGTGTTGGGGGAAAAACTGTAAATATAGAGGTTGAGATAGTTGATGTAAGCTTGGACTACAACCTTTTGTTGGGGAGAAACTAGATTTATGAGATGGATGCCATTGAATCTTCATTATTTCAGATTATTTGTTTCCCTCACGAAGGGAAGATTATTACAGTGGACCAACTGGACTGTTCTCCTGTAGACCCGAATGCATCTACTGACTCAACTATTCCAAAGTTGGATAATACCAAGTCGCCTGTTGAGAATTTAGGGGTTGGAATGTATTCTTCCTTGATGGGTACTTTTGATATTCCACCTCCTACGGTTCATATAAATGCAATTTCATCCTCCAGGGCTCCTCTTCGAAGAGAGTTCTTTAGAACTCATTATTTTTCGGACCCTTGGACCTTACCTTCCCCTACCGCCACATTAGCGGAAGGTCAAGTGGGTGGAATGGCATTTTCAATGTCTACAGCTGAGATTGCTTATCAGTCTATTGTTGAATCTGCAGAATCCATTCTAGCTCCTCTTTCTCTAGATGAGTTGGATGGAGATGTGGCTCCGGCTTGGACACTTAGTTCTTCTTCTGCCCAGGATTTCCTTGATACCACTCTTCCATCTGAAGAGGCCATCCTAGAAGCTATGACTGGTATAGATAGACCATGGGATGATTTGCATCATCGGTCCTAATTTTTACCTGATTTGAGAGAAGTTGAAACAAGTTTTCCAAGTCCTCCATCTCCTGGTCCTGTTCGCCCAGTCCTGAACCCTTTAGCACCAACATAGGTATATGCTGAAGGGAACATGGCTTTGATTTCTCCAACTATCCCAGTGAACATTTCCAGGGATCCCAATGTTATTGAGAATTTCTTCATCAGAGCTGAATGTTCCCCTGAAGAGATTCAGATTTACACCGATATCTTTAAAGAGTTTAGGGATGTATTCGCTTGGTCTTATGAGGAAATTCCTGGTATAGATCCATCTATTGTCTAGCATGAGATCAAGACTTACAAAAACGCTAAGCCGGTGAGGCAAAAACTTCGTCCGGTCAATCCTAGGAAGGCTGCAGCTATCAAAGCTGAGGTGGAGAAGCTGCTCAAGGTAGGATTTATTTATCCTGTTCCTTTGACTGAATGGGTTTCAAATCCTATTCCCGTGTATAAAAAACAAGGAAAAATTCGAGTTTGCATTGATTTCAGAGACCTTAATAAATCATTTTCAAAAGATAATTACCCCACACCATTTATAGATCAGATTATCGATGAGTGTGCTGGTAATGATATTTTCTCCTTCATGGACGGTTTCTCCGGATATAATCAGATTACTATCTGTCTTGAAGATCAATATAAGACTGCCTTTATTTGTCCCTGGGGTACTTTTTCTTACAAGAAGATGCCTTTTGGTCTTAAAAATGCTGGGGCTACGTTTCAGCGGGCCATGTCATATGCCTTCCACGAAATAAAACATATTATCGAGGCATATTTGGATGATTTAGCTGCTCATTCTCGAAAGAGAATGGATCATCCTGCTCACCTCCGTCAAGTATTTGAACGATGTTGTTTCTACAAGATTAGGTTGAATCCGAACAAGTGCGTTTTTGTGGTTACATCCAGTTGGTTATTGTGATTCATTGTGTCTAGGGAAGGGATTAGGGTAGATCCCTTCAAGGTTGAGGCAATACTTCGGTTGCCTCCCTCGTCCTCTATTCATCAAATTCAAAGTCTACAAGGAAAGGCTAATTTTCTTCGGAGATTTATCGTAAATTATGCTGAAGTTACCAAGGGATTTATGAGATTGTTGAAGAAGGGAGTTCCATTTTTTTGGGATGACTTCGCTCAATGCTCATTTGATGCTTTGAAAAAAGCATTGACCTCTGCCCCTTTATTGATTCCACTTGATTATAGCAGGGATTTCCTTTTGTATCTTGCAGCAGCAGAATCTACTATTGGTATGGTTCTGGTTCAGGAAGATGATGCTCTTGCAGAGCATGTTATATACTATCTTAGTCGAGGATTGGTAGGACCTGAACTCCAGTACACTCCGATAGAAAAGTTAGCTTTAGCAGCAGTTCATGCTGTGCAGCGACTCCGGCATTACATTATTCTACGAAAAACTTATGTTTTGGCAACAACCAATCCATTTCAGTTTGTCCTCAGTAGGCGAGTGATTGGGGGCAAATACAATAGATGGATTGTGATTTTGCAGGAATTTGATCTTGAGTTTATGTCTGCCAAGTCCAAGAAATCATTGGTTTTCACGGAATTGATCTCCGAGTTGCCCTGTGGGGAGGAGATGATCTATGATGAATCCTTCCTGGATGAACATTTGTTTCTTATCTCTCCATAGGATCCTTGGTATGGAGATATCATTGTGTATCTCCAGACTGCGAAGTTTCCCTCTACTTTTTCGAAAGATGAGCGTCGTAAGTTGCGTCACTTGGCTAAGAATTACTTGATTATTGGTGATGCTTTATACCATCGAGGGGTTGATTCAATCTTGAGACGTTGCTTAACTCTCGAAGAAGCTGAGGCTGTGCTGAATGATTGCCACAGTGGAGCTTGTGGTGGTCATTTATCCGGGCTTGCTACAACCCAAAATATTTTGCGTGCTGGGTACTTTTGGCCTTCGATTTTTAAAGATTGTATGGAGTCGGTCAAAAAGTGTCATCCGTGTCAAGTCTATACTCGAAAAATGTGCGCTCATCCAGCTCCGCTTTTTCCAGTCATTACTGTTGGTCCCTTTACAAAGTGGGGTATTGATTATACTACTTGTAACCCGCCTTCGGCTAAAGGTCACAAGTATATTATTGTAGCAGTAGACTACTTTACGAAGTGGGTCGAGGCTATGCCTACTTTTGGGAATGATGGTGAGACAACAGCTCTTTTTCTTTTCAACCAGGTTATTGCTCGTTTTGGTATTCCTAGAGAGATTGTCACTGATCATGGCAGTCATTTTTAGAATAGCATGATGGCTGAGTTGGCTCTAAAATTAGGTTTCCACCAGGAGCATTCATATCCGTATTATACTCAGGCCAATGGGAAAGTGGAAGCCGTGAACAAATCCTTGAAGGAAATTCTTCAAAGGACAATCAATAAAGCTCGATCCAACTGGCATATCATGCTATATCCTGCACTTTGGGCATATAGGACGTCAGTGAAAACTGCAACTGGCTTTACTCCATTTCAGCTAGTTTACGGGTTGGAATCCGTATTTCCCATTGAATGTGAGATTCCTTCTCTTAAGTTAGTTGTTGAACTTCTTCCTGACACTTCTAGTCTTGAGGAACGTCTCCTTTATCTGGAACATCTTGATGAGCAGCGTCGGGATGCCGCCACGATGAATGAAGCGCATAAAAACCGAGTTAAAGTTTAGTACGATAAAGTGGTCAAACCTAGGGTTTTTTCCGAAGGTGACCTTGTTTTGGTCTATGCCCAAGAAAAAGATGCCCTGGGGGCAGGAAAGTTTAAGTCTATGTGGTATGGCCCCTTTATCGTCAAAAAAGTCCTTAAAAAAGGAGCATATACCTTGGTTGATTTTGAAGGGAATGAGTTGTCGGAGCCTAGAAATGGGCTCTATTTGAAAAAGTATTATGCCTAGGCTTCGGCCTAGCATTTTGCTTTTGTATATAGTAGTTTTGCTTTGTACATATCTAGTTTTTCGATCTTTGATGGGATGGTGATGTTTTTGATCTGCTTTGGCAGGTTTTGTCGGATGTCATGAGTCATTTTGGTTTTGCCGATGGTGCTAGTAGACACACCCGGAACTTGGCTTCCGCAGCTTGGGTGCTTCATCATCCATCCGGTCAGCTGTTAGTATCAAGAGGAGTCTGCATTGGTCCTGCTTCCAATAATATAGCAGAATACACTGCAGTTATTTATCTACTCTCGGAGGCAATATCCTTGGGTGTTGATTCGTTGGTAGTTTTCTTGGACTCCCAGCTGGTGGTGTCGCAGTTGAACAATACTTATCGGGTTCGAGATCCATTTTTACTCCGGTTGTTCTTGAGGGTACGTTTGTTACAAATATCATTTCAATTTTTAACTTTCATTCATATTCCTCGAGCTGACAATTGGATGGCAGACTCATTAGCTAATCAAGCAATTGATTGGCATATTAATCATTCCATACAATAAAATTTAATCATCAAAAACATCATACATTTTTATACATTTGTCACATCACATCAAAGATCGATGTCTATATATCATCAGAGTGTTCAAAAAATTATACAAAATTTGGATTCATAAGTCATACAAAAATTGGGCTTATGCCCGATCATGTTCAGTCTCAAAAAATATACAGTCATCTGGTAAATCATATCTATCTACTCCTGTGGTCCCTGCCCAGAAGTTGTGTTCCTATAGAACACGATCGCGGTGGTGACTCGGCGGAATAATCGTACCCAGTCACGGGGTACTCCTACCACCTGTCTCTGGATGGCTTCAGGAAGATCTTCCACTGTAGCCATAGGTACTTGGCGGGTTAACCCCTCCAATTTCCTCTGTACAGCCTGGAGGGTCATGTCTAGATCTACTGTATCCGCCTCGCCTCTGCGGCGCTTATGTCGTGGGTAAACCTCAGGTCGGACTGGTCCAATATCTGTATCATGATCATTATAATATTGTAAGTCATTTTGAATCCAATCAAAAACATGTTTTTTTTCCACATTTTTTCACATATATTGAAAAAATCCAAAAAAATTTATATAAGTCAAAAAATTGCAATCTTACCGACTGTGCCCCATGCCGTGCCTGGTGGAAGGACAAGGTCTGGATCGCCACGGAAATCCATCCCGGCATAGGTATAGTCCTCCACAGCAATGATTTGTTCTCCCCGCCATTGGAAGAACTCGTCATCCCAAGTGGTTCGGGGAACTTCACTTCCCCCCAGTCTCTTCATCAAGTCAGCCCATCGGGCAATTCTTGGGTCTCTTGGGCTACTGATAGAAGAGATCACTTTGGGTCTCAGCCCAGGAATCTTCTCAAAGAAGAATGTCATCAAGATTGTACCATATCCAAAATGTTTTGTCTTTGTTTTCCGGATAGAAGTCAATTGTTGCTTCATGTTCATCAGTAGAGCTGTGCACCAATCATATAAATGAGTTAAGCATTCCACAGCTATACTCATTTGAGTCCTGGATGCCTGGTGTAGGGAAGCAGATCCTGCTACCCTGCCAATGGTAAAAAGGAGAATTTTCATGTGCAAGTCTCTTAAATCTCTTATAGCAATTTGAGTTCCAACTTTCTTGGACCCCTCTACGCAGTAGACATGGACATAATCTTCCATGGTTAGCCCTCCCAAAGGCTTTCCATGCAAATCTACTGGCTCCCCCCTCCGGGAGAGTCCAGTAATAAAATAGATGTCTTCCACCTCGATACATATGGGCATTTGATCTATTATGAAGCAATCTTCTTCCGGTTCCCAATAATTCACAAGCATTTCGAGCAACCGTACATTACTCTTCATATTTGGAATTTTGAAAAATTTGAGCAATCCACAATTTCGGAGAATATTGAGCGATACTTGATCCTACATTACTTCATTGTCAATGGCACTATGCTCATGTTCTCTCCAAGATATAGTCATCCTGCAAAAATTCAATAATTTGTCCATTAGAATCGTGTTTTTTCATTTTGGGTTGTGCATACCGAACTTTCTCTGTACACAGTCGCGTATATACGCGGCTTGGTCAATATAAAACCACATATGCACAAACTTGTAATTTAAAACAAATAATTCTACGGTGAAATTTTAAAATTTTAAACTTATGAATGGACAAAATGAATAACAAGGATGGATTAAGAGCTTACCTAACAAATTCAGCGAATTTTGACGGTCGATTGCTCCTGTTTTGACGAAAGAGGCTTTTTCTCTAGAGCACTTTTTGCCAGATCAGCAATGTAACAATGAACCAAATATGAGGTAACTTGTGTATTTATGCCCAAAAATTGAAAATTTTTTGAAAAAATTTACTATGCTTATTTTTTCAATCTATCTTAAGCTGCATAACCCGGATGCTTGGAAGTGCCCAGATTGGTATATTTTCAGGTACATTTTGGTA
Source organism: Pinus albicaulis (assembly GCA_034641835.2). Classification (NCBI taxonomy): domain Eukaryota; kingdom Viridiplantae; phylum Streptophyta; class Pinopsida; order Pinales; family Pinaceae; genus Pinus; species Pinus albicaulis. Next base: position 34,304 of record JAXQQM020065903.1, on the reverse strand, counting down.
AATTTGAGATTTTTCCCGATTTTTGATCCATGAGTGCTAACCCGTCATGGTAGGTATGTGACCTTCACTGGCATATAGGTTAGGGAATTCATTCTTCCGTTGCATTTTGCATTCTAGCCTCCATTATGATCACTTGCCATAGGGTCGATCCCATCAGGTCATGAGTATTACACCCATTTCACTCGCCGATTATTTAATCATGACTTGGTGGTAGAGCCTTCCTTTACATGGGCTTCCTAGTTAGTTCCTCGCTAGCATTTGTTGCCCATGCTGCGTTTTATGTAGGCTCGGGAGTCCTCTTTAGTCCCGCCATGACTTATGTGTTGAAGCTTCATTCTTCTTCTTCCTCACTATCATTTTTCTGGCTATTACCCTAGAGGCTCCCTGGTGTTGTTGAGTTGTATTAATGCATTGCATATTGGCTACTTGTTTATCCTGGCCTTTAGCCGGCTTCATTTGGACTCGATGTTTAAGCCAACTTTTGACCTTGACTATCTGTACAAGTTAACCATTACATGCACTTAGCTATCGCGACTTGACACCCTTTTTACCCATGGATGGAACATTCCTCTGAGTATCGCTTACCAGTTTCCGCCACCTTGCATTGAGCATAGGATCGTTCCAATCCTAGGAACTAGTGCATCTGTTTCTTGATACTTGTTCTATCCATTGTACCATAGCATTCTTTTATTCTTTTTCAGGCTTATTATATGAAAAAGACAAAAAAATCAAATATAACAAAAAGAGCGGGAACGGGATGTAACTTCGTAATTTGATGGTAGTACAGTGTCAGTTTGTCGCCCTTGAACAAAGCACTTATACTTATATATATTTCCTTCATTTGGGATGGTTTTAGTTTTGACCTAGGTTCAGCCTTTGCCTTGTTTCACTGGTCAGTTCTCCCCCAGTTGTTTATCTCTTCCAATCATATGGAGAGTTTTTTTTTGCCTCCTGCATAAAAAACTTATACAGTGTCACTTTTACTACCATGGTCATCACGAGTCGTGATTTTGTTCAAGGGAAGTCTAACCAGAGTCGGCCATTCTGTGGTGTCTCTTGACTCATTATTCAGTCGGCCTTCCCGGTCTTGTCAGTATCTTGTTCTATCACATCAGATGTTTTGGTCTTCCGCTCGTGCTGGTTTGAGAAGGTCTCCATTGACTTCTCGCTGGCGGGTTTTTCTCTTATCGACTACGACACATTGCTCTGAGAGCAAGCCTAGAGCCGCACCCTGGCCCTATTTCCATCATTGATAGGTGACATTGTGCTCAGCATTTGATCATCATTATGGGTCTTTGACTGAGTGGTTTCCCCTGTGTTCGACGTCAGCATACATTATCACACTTGGGATTCGTGCAGTACCTTGATTTCAATTTGACCCTATCGGTGGATTTCTCGCCTCTGTGTCAGCTTTCATTATTGGTTGGTTCAGAGGGTTTCTTCCGTGCGCTAGCTTCATCTTGTGCACGTCAGAAACGTACTTCGGTTTTGGTTCCATCACTCTACTTTGTCCGATTCCTTCCAAATCTTGGCCTGCGGGTTACACTCGCGCTGGACTGATGTGGGATGCCTTAATGCCTTCCTTCCAGCAGATCTTTTCCCATTGACTCCGACTCATTGCTCTGGGAATAAGGTCTAGAGTCTTTTTTTCAGTACCTTAGGGTTTGCAGTCATCAGTGGCAGACTCTTCGCTATCAACAGTGGGGATTCATCATTGCCTCCTGATTGGTAGATTCTTTCAAGTGTTTGACTTCAACTCATTCATTCGCACTTGTCAGATTGTACTGGGGCACCTTGACACTCATTTTCATTATTGGTGGGTTGTCTCACGTTGGTTAACGGTATACATTATTGACCGGTAATCCAACGATTTCTCACATGGTCGACTTCAGCTCATTTATTCCCATTGTGTAGAATTTTGCCATAGTGATCGGTGAAGACCTCGGGTTGCATCAACATTTTTCGGTTCACTTTTGACAGTCCATTCAGTTTCTGCCAGTGATGCCGTTCACCCTTATATGTTGCAGTTCAGTACAGCAGCATCCTATATGTTGGCTCCCAAGTTGCGTGATTGTACCGTTTATTCCACCCCTTATGATTTGGTACATGGAGATTCAGTTACTTATATGATCAGACATCCAGTTTCAGCATCATTGCTCAGCTTTCTATATGTGATACTTGGACATTGATTCAGACTTATATTTCCGGGCCATGCTCAGATGATTCATTGTGTACTTTCAGTTCAGCTATACTTGTATACATTTTGGATCTATTATGTACTTTCTATATGATGTATTTTTGACTGAGCATGGGTATGCCCACCTCAGCATGAGTTGACTCTCTATTTTCTTTCATTGGTTTTTGGTAGGTTGAAATTTGGTGAAGTCCTCTCTTGTCCTTGCAAAGTTATTTCTATGTGCATAATACATTTCGGCTATCATGTACCCCTTCTGACCTCATATATTAGGGGGCATCTGTTATAGGATCATTTTTCACCCTCATGTGATTCATGATTGTCTCTATGGCCTTGGGCACCCATTCCCACAGACTTGAACAAAGTTCATAAAAAACAGTGTTAAAAATCCCATACGCGGGTATGCCCAGACTTTTCCGCGTGTATACGCGAGTCCATATATACTTTTCCACGTATGCCATTAAAATCATTAAAAAATATATAAAATTCCCTATTTTCGGGCTGGGTTGATGGTTACTCCAGTAGTTCAACCACCCCAGCACGTGGCCAACTATTTCCAACTGATTGAAACTACTTTGAGGGAGTATAAAAGCCCCTCATGTGTATGGCCTAAGGGAGAAAGAAATTTATAGACATTATACTCTGTTGGAGCCCCAATTCAAGTCTGATTTCCCGTGCCTCCTACACTTTCCCAGATTTTTTACAGGAAACCCTTGTTTCCTGGAGATGTTCATCAGTTTATATGTCATCTCGTGTGCACAAGTCTTGAAAGTATCCTAGCGAGGCAAGGGCGGGATGGATCCGGACGACGGTCTGTTCGAAGATCGTGGAAGGATTCAGGTGATCTCTCCACTTTTTATTACTGTACATGCTGTTCGTAATGAAGAAGAACCATCTTGTTCCTGAATTCACGTGTTAATATCTGCTTGCATATGTGAAAAGATTATTATTTAAGAATTTATTATTGTTTATATGATGTTTCACATGGATTTCACTGACATTTAGGATAAATATATGTTGTACAACTAGATTTCCGTGCACGTTTCTTCTTGGTTTTCAGGTTGAGGAGGAAGAAGGGTTGCTGGGGGTTTGGACCCCGTGGGATCTACATCAAACGTAGGATTACGGGTGAGTTCTACTATCGATGTTATCTAGTTTTTAGCATACAAGTGTGGTTGTGTGAGTCCTTATTGAATAGCATGCCCTGATCTGTGGAGGTTTTGACCCAACAAACCTCTAGGGAGTTACTACCCGAAACAAGGCCTTTAAGGCTAAGAAGAGAAAAGAAGAAAAGGAAGATACATGCTCCTACTCTAATGAAGAAGAGGCCAAACTTGTCAGAAGATTGGATAGAGGCGCAGGTAAGTATAAAGGTAAGCTTCCATTTAAATGCTTTGACTGTGGAAGAGTTGGGCACTATGCATCAAAGTGGCCTTACAAGAAAACAAAGAATCGGACTCAAGAGACAGAGAAAACCAAAACAAATAACTGGCAGAAAGGGAAGAGATTCAATAGAAAATCACTTTATGCTCAACAAGATAGCAGTGCATCTGAAAACTCAGATGAATCCTCAAATGAAGACGGAACCTCTGAATTTGTGTTGATGGCCAAGGAATATTATGAAGGATTCCTTCTAGAAGATGAGGAAGAAGGTGAGGTAGATCTTGAGGGGGAGTTAAGAAGTTCCCTGGAGGAAATAGACAAACTTAAACTCAAGTGCAGAAAACAGAAAGAAATTCTCCTCAAATATGTAAAAGAGGTACCAAATTCAGAAGACCTCATTCAATTGAAAGTAGAACTTGAAGAAGCTAAGAAGGTGGAAGACATTCTTCTAAAGCAAATTAAAGATAAACATTAGGAGCAAGAGAAATTGGAAGAAGAAGTGATATGCCTGAGAAAGAAACTAGAAAACACCCAAAGGGAATTGTCAATGAACACTCCTCGAATGACAAGCACTGAACAGTTGGACAAGATACTAAATGCTCAAAGATCTCCTCTCATAAATACTGGGATAGGTTACGAATTAGAAACCAGAAAATCCAAGGCAGAAGATAACCAGAATATCATTTTTGTAAAAGTTGTAAAGGATAATGAAGCAACTCAAAAGATTCCCACAGAAGTAGAAGCCATCAAGAACATGACCTGCAATGAAGTAAACCGAAACAAGAAGGAACCTCAAATTACAAAGAACGAAATAAAGAAACAATCAACTGAAAAAGGCTCTTACACTACTGAATATGAAAAATTCGGAAGCTGTCAATGGAGATTCTTTCCTCCTATAAGAAATGTCACTTGTTTTGCTTGCCACAAACTAGGACATATTGCTGCATACTTTCAGACAAAGATAATCGATTTCAACCAGCAAAGGATGTAGAAAATGAAAATACTACCTCAAACAAACAAATGGAGAGGAAAACCCTTCACCAAGTACACTAATCATTTCCATGGGTATTGTTTTTATTGTAAGGGGTACGGCCATAAAGCCATGGAGTGCAGAGCGAATGGACAAAGATTGATGTATGAAAACTCAAGGAGATTGATGAATAATGGAGAAATCACTCATGTACATAATCCATTCAGAAACATAATCAAATGCTTTGACTGCCATCAAATCGGGCAGAAGTGTCACAAATTTCCTCTCAGAGAATGTGGTCCATCTTCTCAGGAAAGGTACCTAACAGAAGGATGCATGCAGTGGAAAAAAAAGTTGAATAAGTGTGACCTGGCTCTAATAGCTCAAGATCAGAAAATCCAATGGTATTTGGATAGTGGATGTTCAAATCATATGACTAGAGATCGAAGCAAGTTTGTAACCTTTGATGAAAATAAATTTGGGAATTTAACATTTGGCAATGATAAAGCAGGGAAAATAAAAGGAAAAGGCTCAGTCAGTCTGAATAATGGAAGAGGAAAGGATCAAGATGTACTATTTTTGGATGGGCTAAAAGCCAATCTGCTAAGCATCAGTCAAATGTGTGATAAAGGCTGTGAGGTCCTTTTTAGAGCCCAAGACTGTGAAGTAAGATCGAGCACCATAGGAAAGACCTTTATCAAAGGTGTTCGAATAGAAAGTAATGTCTATATAGTGAAAGAAGAGAATGAAGCATGCCACATAAGCAAACTTGATGAATCATGGTTATGGCATAGAAGATTGGGACACCTAAACTTTGACCACATCATCAGTCTAAGCAAGAAGAACGCAGTCAGAGATATGCCAACAATAAAGGAGCCTTCAAATACCATATGTAAATCCTGCCAACTAGGCAAGAAGACCTGCATATCTTTCAAGACCAAAGAGATACTATCTACAAGTCAACCTCTTCAGCTTGTACACATGGACCTGTGTGGACCTTCAAGAACTAAAGCACCAAGCGAAGAATCTTATTTCATGCTAATAATAGACGATTTTACCAGATTGACATGGGTAGCATTTCTCAAATATAAATCAGAAGCGCTTGAGAAATTCAAAATATTCAAGGCATTGGTAGAAAATCAAACAGCATGCAAGCTAAAGTGCATCAGATCAGACAGAGGAGTTGAATTCACAGACTATGATTTTTTAGACCTATGCAATGAACATGGGATAAAACAACAGTTTACAATTGCAGGAACACCTCAAATGAATGGAGTGGCAGAAAGGCAAAACAGGTCAGTACAAAATATTTTCAGAGCTATGTTGCAAGAAAGTAACATTCCCCAAACCTAGTGGGCAGAAGTAGTACACATAGCTATTCACATTCTTAACAAAGCTCATTTAAGACCAAATTGTGACAAGACTCCTTACGAATTATGGGATGGTAAGCCAGCGTCAATCAAACACTTTAGAGTCTTTGGAAGCAAGTGTTTCATAAAAAATAATGATGAAAAACTAGGAAAGTTTGATGAAAGAGATGATGAAGGAATATTTTTAGGATATGCATCCAAGAGTAAGGTTTACAGGTGTTACAAAAAAATACTGCACAAAATTGTGGAAAGCGTTGGCGTAAGAGTTGACGAAGATCTACCAAACAGTACAAGAAACACAAGCTGCGCCAATCCTCCAGATGATCATGAAGCTAAGAACCAAGATAATGATGAACACAACAAGAAAATAGAAGATACTAAATTAAACTCAAAGGGTCCCTCAAGATACACTAAAAATAACCATCCAGAAGATCAAATCATTGGGGACAAAAGTGTGGGAGTCTAGACAAGAAGACAACTTGTTGAACAGACAGAAGAAGTATATCTAGCCATGCTATCTCAAATAGAGCCAAAGAAGTTTGACGAAGCCAACAAAGACAAAAACTGGGTAAATTCTATGAATGAAGAACTAGACTAAATTGAGAAGAACAATACCTAGGAATTAATTCCAACACTCACTGGGAAAAATGTCAATGGCACAAAATGGATATTCAAGAATAAGATGAATGAACAAGGGCAGGTAATCAGAAATAAAGCCAGACTTGTATGCAAGGGATATTCTCAATTTGAAGGACTTGATTATGATGAAACCTTTGTCCCTGTAGCCAAAATAGAAGCAATCAAATTGTTTTTTGCCTTTGCATGCTATCATGATGTCAAGGTATATCAAATGGATGTAAAGTCCACCTTCTTGAATGGAGATCTAGAGGAAGAAGTCTACATGGAACAACCTAAAGGATTCTCATTAACAGATAAACATGACTATGCGTGCAGATTAAAGAAAGCCTTATATGGTCTGAAACAAGCTCCTCGTGCATGGTATTCAAGGATGGAAAAATACTTGCAAAAGCAAGGGTTCAAGAAAGGAGGAGTAGACAACAATTTGTACATAAAGGCTAGTGAAAATGAACTCTTAATTGTAGTAGTGTATGTAGATGACATCATGTTTGGTAGCAACAAAGATGAGTTAGCAAAAGTATTTGCTGAAGAAATGAAATCAGAGTTTGAGATGTCAATGATTGGAGAGCTCACCTTCTATTTAGGACTTCAAATTCAACAAAAGAACATAGGAATATTAATTTTTCAAGAAAAATACGTAAGAGAAATGTTGAAAAGGTTTCAAATGGAAGATTGCAAACCTGTGTCAATTCCCATGATCACTGGATGCAAACTATGTTCTTGTTAGGAAATTTATTGCAGCAATAAAATATTTACCGAGAGGAATAATAATCATGAAAAGAGCTAGCAACAAAACATTAACATAAACACAATGTTTAATCGGGAAAACCCCAAATCCGGGGAAAAACCCAACCAATGAAATTTCATTAAACATTGGCCAAAACCCTGGCCAATCCGGCCAAGTGAGCCTTCACCGCTCACCTCCAGGCCTGCATTACAATGAAGTATTCCCAACCTCTTATAGGCTCTATTACATGCAATACCATGGGTGCACAATACCATGTGCCCCAAAACTACTACTATTTACCCTAGTCAACATTGACTCTACGCCGAGTCATGTTTACCTAACAGTGCTAATGATGGATCAACAGATGTAGATCAAAAACTTTACATATCCATGATAGGAATTCTACTATACCTAACTACTTCTAGACCAGACATTATGTTGGCAATAGGATGTGTGGCAAGATATCAAGCAGCACCAAAACAAAAGCATTTACTTGCAATCAAGAGAATATTTAGATATCTACAAGGAACTTCACATGATGGCCTACGATATCCAAAAGGAAAAAGCTTCACATTGACAACATACATAGATGCAGATTGGGCAAGCTGTGTGGATGACAAGAAAAGCACAAGTGGAGGAGCATTTTATTTGGGAAAATTTTTGGTGGCATGGCTAAGTAAGAAGAAAACTTCTATCTGTCTATCTACAGCAGAAGCATAATACATAGCAGCAGCAACATGTTGCACACAAGTAATGTGGATGAAACAAACTCTCCAAGACATGAAGGTAAGCATTGATGAACCCATTTCTATCAAATGTGACAATACAAGTGCAATAATTATATCAAAAAATCCTATACTTCATTCAAAAACAAAGCACATCCCAATAAAGTACCACTTCCTCAGAGAACAAGTAGCACAGAAATTAGTGAAGTTGGAATATGTACCAACTAAGGAACAAATAGTAGACATATTCACAAAACCTCTTGCTAAAGAACCATTCGAATATCTAAGAGAAAAACTAGGGGTAGTGTCTGCAGATGTTACTCTCTAACATGATCAAAAAAAAAAGGGGGGGCTGCATACAAGAAATAGGGTCAGTGCAGAAGACAAGTGATAGTCAATATCAGACAAGAAAGCATCATTCCAGGGGGAGAACAATCAACTAATATTGTCACAAAAGAGCTAGAGCAAGTGATCAGTGCATGCAACAGGTCCTCAAGATCAGAGTTTATGGCAGAATTACATCAAGTATTAAGGGTCTTTCAGCTAGTACAGCAGTCTAGAGCATATAACCAACAACAGGCAGTAAAGGTGAACCACATACTAGTTCTATGATTCTCAAAGTGTCCTCCCAAGAACTCTTGTACACCATTCTGGAGAAGCAAGGTATAATGTACATTGGGAAATGTGCAACCCTTTGCCACTGATGTCAAAGGGGGAGGAAAATCAAGCAAAAGAAGAAAGGGTCTTCTGAAAAGCAAGCAGAGGAAGTCCCGGAGGAAGCATTGGAGTATTGCCATCAATGCCAAAGGGGGAGACTGTTGGAAATCTTGTCATTGATGGAAAAGGAGCATAAAGGAGTAGCATCTGAACTATCACTAATACAAAGGAGTAGAGAAGAACCAGCAATAAGGCAAGGGAGAAAATCAGGAAATAATGTAGTAAGAAAGCAGAAGAGAGGCAAAAAATATAGCAGAGGCAAAAAATGCAACTAAGAAGGCACCAAAGGCAACAAAATAAGCTCAGGAGATATTGACGCATTTAAGGCATGCAACAAGGGAAAGAATCCCAAGTTGGAGTGAATAGCGAATAGAAGAACAAGCTCAGGAGAGATCAACGAACTTAGAAACTGAATAAATCTCAGAATGAGTAGCGTGTTGGACCCAATGAACAGAAGCAGAAACATGAATCGATGGCTTTCTTGAACGCTTTACCAAATACGCGGAGGAAATACATTAAAAATTGGATGTGGAACCATAAGCCAATGGCGAAAATGGAATAGGGAAAGTGGTTTCGAAAATCACCAGAGGGTTTTCGCATCGCTTTTGGAGGATAAGTGGTTTTAAGTGAGATGGATGCGATATAGATAGGTGGGCGACGCGTGGCATACTGAAACCACCTATTTCAGGTAGGTTCAAAAACAATTACCCATCGGGCTAGTTGGCAAGTGATAACATGATGAATTTGATTTAATAATTCGAAGCACCTTTTGAGGTTCGGTGCTATGCATATTGTGGGGCCAATACATTTTGTTGAACTGCTTTGTTTCAAAGAAAAAAGTATATAAAGAGAGTGGAATGATAAAAGGTGTGGGACCGGTTTCACAGAACTGGGACCCGCTTTCCCAAAGCCCAAAAGTACAGTCATGGCCTAGCGCGATCAACAAATGAGAATTAAGCAAGATCGACGGCTGGAATCAAATCACAGATTGATGTGATGCGATGAATGTGATGTGATGGATCGATGTGATGCGATGAATGCGATGCAATGGATAGATGCGATGCGATGCGACCGCATATCGCAATCAGGGTAGGAGAGATATCACACAAACTTAGAAGTCACAGAAAATGCGAAGTGTGATATGATGATGTAGGTAGTGACATGGCAAGTGACGTGGCAACTGACATGGACCTGACCACACAAATCGAAAATAAATCAAGATGACATGGACCTGGCCCACATATCGCATATCGCAATCGATGATGCTTATGTGATAAGAATTCACAAGTTATAGAAGTTGCGATGCGAAGTAGCAATAAAGTCATGTGGGACCCGAGTGCATTTATATGATGGCACTATGGTACATTTAACCAAAGTATGGAAGGGTAATAAACTTTGAGATTTGCAATATGATGGAGGATGTCAGATTGTGAATAGGATCAATGACAGTCATTTAATCGGGGATGCAGCATCGGTATACGTGCAAGACTAGCGGAAAGATAAACCTTTACAAATGTTTTATATACTAAAGGCTATATGATTATAGAGCGGAATGCATGGTTTTAATGAATTTGGTTATGATGGGTCTTAACCAAAGTCATAGTTTATGGTATTATTAACATGCCGTGATGAATAATGTTAATCAAAGGATAAAAGTCCAAGGTAAAGCGTGAAAGACTTCCGCTTTTAGAATATGTGAGAAATCGGTGTTAAGTTTATGGTTGATGTGCATATGGATACGTATAATTAAATTTATATGCAAAGTGTGGGTAAACACAGCACAAAAGACACAGATAACGGAAGAAACAGGATAATTATGCAGCATAGCTAGAATATAAATAGCAGAAACTGAAAAGACAGTGACAGCAGCAAAAAGAAAAATACACAGCGAGCCAAGAGCTGAAAGAGTTAAGCAAGACATATTTGCTGTAACTGTCAATGTAAATGAATTGCTTATTTTTTATTGTATGTGATGCAAAGGCAAGTCTCTGTAGGCATAGGAAAAAACTCCATGAGTGTTGTAATGATTATTTGTCATGTAATAACTTGAACTGAAGAATGAGGAATCAAATGGGTGGAATGCATAGGGTCAGGCCTGTTCACTTCATATTCCCTGTAGAATGCAATCAGTCAGGAGTAATCTGTATAAGAGATGTAATATCAGTGGAAAGAGAGAGGTTAGATAACTGCAGAATGGATGAGAGAGGAAGAGAATGTAAGAGAGCTGCAGGAGTTTAGAGAGTGTAAGAAGGAGGAGGAAATAGAGAAGCTGTGAAGATTCAAAGATGATATATGGCAGATATGAAGGCTGGAGGACAACAGTGAAGAAGGAATAGAACAGAGCTGATATCCAGGTAAATCAACATGTGTTTTCATTGTAGTGTGAGGAAGTTGGTGCTTCCATATCAAGTTGTAGCTTGATAGATGTCCAGTTGTAGCTAGCTGAGGTAGGATCCTCCTATAGGTTGTAGCCTACATAAAATAGATGGGAGTTGGAGCTTCCTTGCAAGTTGTAGCTTGCAGAATCGAGGTAGTAGCTTCTTGTAGGTTGGAGCCTACAGAAAATTAGTGGTGAGAGGGAGTTGGAGCTTGCCTTTGCATCACAACAATAATAAGATGTGGTTTTATCCCTTATGGGTTTCCACTTATATCTGCTATCTATGTGCATGATGATTATGTGTTGATATTCTTTATTTAATCTACTTAATACCTGCTGCTCAGTTATTAATATTGTTGTTCCACTGTATATTAAATTGATCACGAAATGAAGATGTAAATAAGTGTAAAAGAAAGTTTTACAAGACCTTGACTACATTAAACTGATTCACCCCCCCTCTCAGTTTAACCAAGGGTTAAACATGTGAAACTCCAAGCTCCAAGCTATCACCCATATAAAATGAATCACCCTCCAGAATGGTAATTCATAGAAAAACTCCTCCCACATGCTCATGAGAGGCTCCACCCAAAGACTCAAGTCAATCATATGGCTCACCTCATAAGGAAACAAGTGATATAATGTAGCAGCCATATAATGTCCCAAGCTCCTTTTGAAGCATGAAGAAGTGTGGGAAGTTTCATTCCCGATGGACACATATGATGCTAGAGCATCTGGACTTAGCCAACAATGTGAATGGATTTTCACATGTTGTGGCTAATGTGAGAAAATTTCATTTTTTCAAGTGTATAAAGCAAAGTTTACCGAGAGGGTTGGATCTCTCAAATCTTCATTTATTTTGTAATAGATCATACAATTATATTATGATTATAATAGGAAATGAGTGTTAGCATAGGTGTGTGTTAAAGCTTTAGAATAGGGATTAGGATGCTAAGAATAGAAATTAAGTTGTTTCATTGATAAATTTAATCCATAAAAGAAGGAAACAGAATGTAATGACGAATATAGCGAGGGAGTAAGACAATATATGTATATATTGGATTTTGAGACAGAGACAGGGGAGGAGGTCAAAAATTGATGTAATGAGACCAAAGAAGGGTGAGACCCTGAGGTTTCAGTTTTTGGAATTGGATTGAAGTGTGTTGTGTAATTCCGTGTTTTGTTTTTATCGGAAAAATTATTGACAATCAGTTTTTGTTTTCATATTTTTCGGTATTGTGTTCCATTTTTTGAGTTTGAAATTGCGTTTAACATTGAATAGTTCATGGATTCATTTCAGAGAGTGGGTGTTCCCATGTCGTTGTGATTGATATCTTGAAAGGGGCAAAATTTTTGCAGTAACATCTTACCAGTTCATTATTGAGAGATCATTTTTAATTTGCTGTGGTTGATTTATGAAAATAATCAAACAGTGTATGATCAAACCCTTATCCCACATAGAAATCGGTGAATAAAAGAAAAGTGGTTTTGGAAAAACCCAGAACAGTGTTTCGCACAACTTTTGAGTTGTTAGTGGTATTTGTCGATTTCACGCGATAAGTCCCAACAACTGACACGTGGTTGTCAAAAAACCACTTTTATCGCATAGCCTTCAAAGCATTAAAATTTGCGCTAGTTCCAATGCGATCATCGTCGGATTGGATGGTAAATGGATATAGAGTGTGATGACTGTTAGATTCAAGGAGGTTCGAATGATAGGGTTTTAGAACGGTCAAAGGTTGACCACTTTATTGATTGTCTCCAGTATTTAATAAAATTGATGTTGATTTGGGTTTTATATATATGTATTTTGATTAAAAAAATTAAACTTATATGAGGATTTCGTGACAGTGATTGTTTATTTAGTTTATAAATAGAATATTGTTGAGGTCTCCGGCATCAACATCCAATCATGTCCCCAACAATAATAAGAACATCATCAACATACGGGATCATAATCAAAGTCATGCTAGCTGCAATGTGTAGTAATGGAGAAGAAAAATGGTCCCTCAAGTGCAACCAACACAATTTCACTCCTAATTGCATCAGAATATGGCATGATGTGTGGTCTCCCAACCACTTTCTTGCTGCCCCATTCTTCTCACATGCTTGGAGAAGGTGTATGATGTATGGTGCAAATTGAGCACACCCTGCATAAGATATCATCTCCCCATGATCTCCTAGGGAGTGGCCATCATCAATAGTACTCATGGCCTCAAGTAGACCATGAAGTCTAGAGAAAAGAGTGCCCCCTCCTAGAGCAGTTCCCTGCACATGGATGGTAAGGAAATACAAATACATAGTAAATGAATCATGATGTACAAAAATATAATCTTTACCATGTATTTGGTTCAAGCTAGTAAGGTGGCTCATAGATGGGCCTCCTCTCACTCCCAATGAGAAAGGAAGTGGTTGAGATAACTCTACCAAAGAGCTATGTTTCTCCTCATCCTCCAAACAATCCATGCATCTCCTCATATGGTGGTGCATATCCTCTTTGAAGCCTTCCCAAATGAATCCCTCCAGGATAGTACGATATTCTTTTATAAAACCAGTTTAAGAAAACCTCTCACTTTATTGCAAATCTATTAGTTTCTCCTTGAGCTTAGAGGCTCCTAATCAGAAGATTTCTCTAAAAATAAATGACCCCATCTCTCACTGCATATCTCACATCGATAAGTTGCCATCAAAGGACTGCACTTGAAAAGAGATCCTTGGAGTAGTCCTAATGAGATGGGATCTCCAATAAGGGTCAATACTCAATAATGACAATGTTGTTGATCTATCATGTGAAGAACCTATCATGTTTCTGATCTCTTCTTTGACATTTCACATTTGTACATGTCAGCCCTTACATATAAATTTTTGACCTGCAGCCTCTTCTGAATCCGTTCCGAACCTCTGTTGTGGCCTAAAACCTCCATATTTTTGCTTAACACTCCCATTTCTGCTCACAAAATACACTGTGCGAAATTTAAAACTCGCAATTAAAATTATATCGAGCCTAGCCCTTCAACCTTAAGCCCAGTTGTTTCACTCCCCATATGACTCGGGCGCAAGACTGGGCGCCAGGCGGAAAGGAGCTTAACGTTCAAAATTTCGGGCGCGTATGGAGCCGTCCGATCAAATCCAATCGACGGAGTGGAGTTGGTTTTCCGTGGTGGTCCCCGCACCCGTGCACATTGCAAAAACCGACGGTTTCATTCTGCACCGGTTTGGACGCGTTGGCAGTATTCTCCATGGAGCCAGCGATTCCATTCAACATATGACAAGTGTCCTCATGTATGGTGACTGAAACTGCTCATTTCGCGCGTTAAAATTCAGATCAAAGACGTGCATTGGAATTAATGACCACCGTCAGATCTTAGAGCCTCCACCCAACGGTCGTGGTGCTCCGGAGATGCGCGCTGATTAAACAAGCTCTCGCCCTCCCCGCACGTTAACCTCCGGACGAAAGTCGGGTAGCGGAATACTTTGCAACCGCCCAATCTGCGTCCTCCATCCAACGGTGACTATCTTCAGAAGCTGCTCACGCTTTAACCTACGTCCATCGCGTCCCTGGCCCACCTTGGATTGCCCTTCGGCCAGTATTAGCCGTCGATTTCATTCCTGATCGTGTGGCCCGGAATCATTCACTTGACCACCCACTGACCACTAACCGAGCCTCCCACCACGACAGCGTTACACGTGTTCACCGTCTCATCCTCCTCCATTTATATATATGTTTCATTCATATATACATTCCATTGTCTTTCCCTGGTCAACCCGTCCACCTCCATCATCGTCCCCCTGCGTTTTTTGCCACCCTGCATCATTTCATCATCCTCTCAGACCTATACCGCCATCTCTATTAACCCCACCATGTCCGCCATCCTCGTGATTGGCTTTATTTAACGAGTTTTTGTTTTTGCAGGTTTATCATGGCTAAGAATTATCATGATTCGTCACTCCCATTACAAAGGCCAAGAATGCACAGTAGGACCATGTTTAAGGAGTAAAATTGGTGGGAAAAGATCCAGGAGCTGCTATGATGTGACCACCATTAAAGAAAGCAAGGATTTGCAATTGTAGAACCCTCCAGAGAAAATCAAAGGGCAGATTTGGGTAGGTGAAAACATTAATGAGGTCGCATGAAATATCAGTGAAAGATCAAGAAATACAATGCCCTGCATTAAAGATATGGGATTTTAATTCAAAGGTAGAGGGCCAAGAGTACCATGCACAAAAACAAGCAACCTCAAGGTTTTATTGCAGCAAATTTTTCTCTTCCCGCCAAGTACAGAACATGTGTATATTTTATTCTTTATGTCTTGTTCATGAGGAGATTTTCATCCTCAGCATTTATTTCATGAAGTAGTAGCAGAGTACTTGCACCAGTTCAGCACTGCCAAACAGCATAGGCGGGTTTTTCTTTCAAATTTGTTTTAAATAAGATCATTAAATGTATATCACCTACCTCACTCTCTAGAGCCTTCGGTTTCTCTTATAAAAATGAGGAAAAAAGACATTGTGAGGGTTCCAGATTTCTATCAGCAAACTGTGCAGTGAAAGGCTTTTGTATACATCTTGTAAAGTTTCTGTATGAAGGCTCAGAGCCCGTAGGGTTTCAATGAGGAGGAGTTATAACTGTAATGAGGATTCTGGTCTTTGGTATCCCACAATATGTAATATTTTCATATGTGTTAATATAATATCTCATTTCATGTTATTTATCTTCTTGTATCATGTTCTAGAATGCGAGTGGCTCACTGGTCTTAAGTAAGGATTCATCCTAGTTGGTGCCCATACTTGGATTAGTCAAGCACTTTAAATAGGCCTAGTCATAATATATTGTTCCATGTTCATTTCATCCATATTTTCTGCTATATTAGTTACTTGAGGAGGGTGCTTTTAAAACACCATTGTCATGTATGGATTCTTAGTTGGATAAGCCCATATGTGGTTTTGTTGTGTATCTGGGTATCAGCCTCATGCTAACTAGTATCTTCTTCATGTTTCTTCACCGCATCCACTTTCTGATATTTGATTTCTGTGGCATATTATTTGAACTGGCCCTCTTTGCAGTAAGCTGTCTCTTAACTGTCTGATGCTTTTGTATTGGAGTTTTGCATGATGTTCCTACATTATTCTTATCTTTGTATCAGCTTCTAAGAGAGTTTGGTTCCATTTAAACTAATTTCCTTGTTTTACAAGAGATAGTAAGAGAGCTTTTGGATTGACAACCCAAGATATATTATGAGCTCCTTGCTATGCTAAGATGTCCTAGGCACTGGTCTATAGCAACTCTAGGTTGTCTCTAGGGTAGACAATAATTGTCGACAACATCTTTCTGGCGCCGTTGCCGGGGACGAATTTGAGAATATCAGTTTCCCTGGGCCTCGACAAATCATATTCACTCTCTAATCAGGTGAGCACAGAGAGTTGAAGAGTTGCATATCTCTCACCTTGGCGACTCCACTGTTGTTTATTTGATAAATCTATTGGTAGTCCTGGCTCCTCGAAAGCCACATTTGAGGTTAGATTCCTCTAAGTTAAAGACATCCTCTGTATCTGACCCAGAGAAGATTATTCATAGAAGAAGTTGGAAAGAAAGACAATCAGCCCGTGCTGAAGTCCCTGAATATTCTGTAGAAGATCATCCATCCTCTTCTTCTCAAGAAATCCCAGTGGAAAATCCCGACTCCACTGAGGAAAATCCCGAATATTACTCAGATAGCCCACCCAGGGGAAGTGCTAGAACCAAAGATAACCCTCATCCTACCCCTGAGGCTGAAGAAGTTAAAGAAGTCACATAAGTAGCTGTTGTTAACCATGAACTATTCCCATCTACACCTCAGGCTTCTGTGCAATTTATTCCCATTGTTATACATACTCCACTTCCTCCTCCTCCCCTTCCTTCATTTGTACATCAAATTGTTGCACAACCCCCACCTCCTCCAATGGCTAATGTTCCTACTTTCCTATTGAACAAATATGCTCCTTTAGCACTCCCACAAGTGTTAAAGGACATGCCACAGGATTATTTGAAGATTCTGCCTAGATTTAATGGAGAAAATGAGATTGATGCCCAGAAACATCTTGAGACTTTCTGCTCCTTTGCAGAAAAATTAAATGTAGAACATCTGGATGTGGTCTTAAGACTGTTTGTTCAATCTCTGGATGGTGAAGCTAGGAAATGGTTCAAGACATTAGCAGACCGTTCTATAAACACCTGGAAGAGAATGGAAGAAGTTTTTCTTAGAAAGTCGGGAGAAAAGAAAGATTATGGTCAGTGTCTTATTTAATTTAATGCTTTGAAGAAAAAACATACTGAAGGGGTGTCAGAGTTTATCAAAATATTTAATAAGTTGTATCTGAGTTTGCCTCCTGAGATGAAGCCCCACCAAGCTGCTGCTAAGATAATCTTCATAGCAGCCTTTGACTTTGATTTTGGCTTTTCCCTCAGGGAAAGAAAACCTGCCACTCTAGATGATGCTCAGATGGATGCTCTTGAGTTGGAAGCAAATTTTGCCTCCACTGGGAAATTAAAGGGAAAGGTTGAACAAGATACTAGGAGGAGAGGTAAAGAATAGGTTTCCACCTCAAACCAGGAAAAATATTCAGATAAGATGGATGAAATAAGCAAGATGATTAAGAAAATGGTTAAACTTGAATTAGAAGCTAAGAATTCAGCTCCCAAAAACTTCTATAATGCTCCAAATAGAGGATACAATCCTCAGTATAAGAGACCACCCCTGTAGATATTGCCAAGGGAAGCAAAAGGACAACAAGATCAGGTACCAGACCCATTGTACCTGGAAGGTCCAGCAGAGGACTCCACTGAAGATGCTGCTTATCAATTAGAAGATTCAAATCTTGCTTTTTCAAACAATGATGATATAGAATGCCCATTGCAAGAAGAAGAAGAAGAAGCAGAGATTGATCATTATTGTAAACAATTTGCTGATTTCATGCAAGCACAATTCAATGTAAAATATGATCTCAGATCTTCAAGGAAGAGGACCCGAACTCAAGATCAAGAAGAGGAGCCACCTCAGAAGGAGGTACCTGCCCAGAAGGAATCAGCAACAAAGAGAAACACAGAAAAATGTAAGAGTCCTCTAAATACTCCCTTGCAGCCTAATGACCAGATTCCTTCTTCTTCAAAAGTAGTCGATCCTCCTAATGACGAATCTGTGTCAAAAGAAATTAAATTTTCAGCTAAAAATAAAGAGTCAAAAGAAGTCGTGATAGAAAAGCACCCTCCTGCTTTTAGTTTGCAAAAAGAACTTGAGAAAATTAAAATTCCATTCCCCTTGACCGAGCTGCTAAAACAACCTGCATATCAGTCCCAAGTTACTTCTTTTATGCTCCCTCCTGAAATATCAATTGCGCCTGATAGTTTAAACCTTCAAGAAGAAAGACCCATGGTAGTCTTTGGCCCACATGTTGAGGAAGTAGATCCTTCTACTCCTCCTTTTTATGTGTCTCTAGTTATTCATGACCTGCTGTTACATAATTGTATGTTAGATTCTGGGGCTTCCCATAATCTTATGCCTCTATCCGTCATGGAACAACTAGGACTGCAAATCACATGCCCATATAAAGACCTTTATTCATTTGATTCCAAAAGAGTCAAATGCTTGGGGATGATTAAAGATTTAGTGGTCAATTTGGCCCAAATTCCAGCAAAGAGTGTGTTCATGGACATTGTGGTGGCTGATATCCCAGCCCGCTTTGGCATGTTGCTGTCAAGGTCCTGGGGTACAAAAATTGGTGGGTCAATTAAGCTGGATTTAACATATGCTACCATCCCAGTTTTTGGTGGACAGGAGAGGAGGTTATACAGAGAGACTAAATTTGTCAAGGTAGTTACTAAGGCTGATAACTCTGAAAATTCACCAGTGTATAGTAAAGAAGGAGATTTTTCATGCTTTATGCTAGAAGAAGATCAAAATTATGTGCATGAATCCTCCTTCAAAATTAAGGATGAGCAGCCTTCAGAAAATTATGAAGCTGGAATCTGGACTTTACATTTTGATGGGGCAAATTCAAGAGAAGGCAATGGAGCTGGGGTTTTATTAATCTCCCCCACAGGAAAATGGGTCCCACTATCCTTTAAATTGGAATATGAGGCTACCAATAATGTAGCTGAATATGAAGCACTTTTGTTGGGATTACAGACAGCCAAGAATATGGGCATACAAAGTTTAAAAGTCATGGGAGACTCTGAGCTGGTGGTGAGACAGGTCCGAAATCAATGCCAAACCAAGCATCCTCGGCTGAGGGCATATAGAAATGAAGTTTGGGACATGGTGGAGAATTTCTTCTCAGCATTCAACATACAGTTCATGCCCTGGGAGCAGAATAGAATGGCAGATTCTCTTGCTGTGGCTGCTAGCACATTTCGTCCTCCACAGAATCCTCTTTTGAGGTATGAAATTGAAGTACGATACAGACCATCAATCCCAGATAATGTTAAACATTGGCAGGTATTTGAAGATGAGGAACAAATGAAGAGATTCCTGGAGACAGCAGGGGAATTCTCTAATATGGAGATTGATGACTGTGAAGGAGAGGAGACTGAAAATATTGTAGAAAATAAATGGAAAGATGAAATGGCAGGAAGTAAAGTGCTACAGCTGAAAGGAAATGTTATACCTAGATGATTGGTGCCTCTAGAAAGATTGTTTAATAAGAACGAGGTCCCATTACAGCAAAATAAAGTTGTAGAAGAAGATCAAGTGGAAGATTTAAATCTAGGCACTGATGCTGAGCCCAAAATTGTAAGATTATCTAAGAAGGTTTCAGAGGAATACAAAAGAAAATATTTGAAATTATTTCAGTCATACAAGGATTTATTTGCATGGTCTTATCAAGACCTAAAAACTTTTGATATTAATATAATGCAACATAAAATTCCTTTGAGGGAAGATGCAAAGCCTTATAAGCAGAAGCTCAGGCAGATAAATCCTCTGCTGCTTCCCTCTATTGAAAAAGAAATCAAGAAGTTGCTGAAGGCCAAAATAATTGTGCCATTGAGATACTCATAATGGGTAGCAAACCTTGTTCCTGTTCGAAAGAAAAATGGAGAAATAAGGTTGTGTGTAGATTTCAGAAACTTAAATAGAGCATCTTTAAAAGATAATTATCCATTGCCTAAGATGGACCACATTCTACAGAAAGTGGTCGGAGCCTCCAGAATGTCAATGATGGATGGGTTTTCCGGTTATAATCAGGTGGTTGTTTTCCTAGAGGATCAGAAGAAAACTGCATTTACAACACCATGGGGTACATTTATGTATGCCAGGATGCCATTTTGGCTAATTAATGCAGGAGCTACTTTTCAGAGGGCAATGGACATAGCTTTTGTTGGAGAGCAGGATAAATTTCCGGTGGTATACCTTGATGATATAACAGTGTTTTCAAAGAATGATGATGAGCATATTGAGCATTTACGGAGAACTTTTGAAAAATGCAGAAGGTATGGCCTTTCTCTTAATCCACAAAAGTCTTTATTTGCATTAGAGGAAGGAAAAATTTTAGGGCACATTGTAACTAAAGATGGTGTGAAAATAGACCCTAAAAGAGTTGAGGTGATAAATAGTATTGATCTACCAAGAAATAAGAAATAAGTACAAGTATTTTTAGGCCGAATCAATTTTCTGAGAAGATTTATTCCTAATTATGCCGAGATAGTTAGGCATATAACTGATATGCTTAAAAAGAACAATGAGGTGAAATGGTCCCAAGAATCTAGAGACGCATTCACAAGGATAAAACAGGCATTTGCTGAAGCCCCTGTGCTAGCTGGGCCTAATTATACAAAGCCATTTATGATCTTTTCATTTGCTTCACCTCATACAATAGCTGGGGTCTTGCTGCAGAAAAATGAAGATAGATATGAGCAGCCAATAGCCTTTTTCAGTCAGGTATTGCATGATGCAGAATTGAAGTATAACATACTCAAGAAGCAGGCATATGCCCTGGTGAAGTCCCTCAAAGCCTTTAGAACATATGTTTTGCAGTCCCACATTACTGCATACGTTCCTACAGCAGCTGTCAAATATATCCTCGTTCAAGGAGATAGTGAAGGAAAAAGAGGAAGATGGATTGCAAAAATCCAGGAGTATGACTCGGACATAAGACCCACTAAGCTGGTTAAAGGACAAGGGCTAGCCAAAATTTTGTCTAAGTCAAATCATCAGGCTCTAGGCATAAATTTGTCCATGATGGCGAATGAAGAGTCTGAGAAAGGAGAAGAGTAGCATGGACTAGAGATGGCCACTCAAAAGATACACATAAAATATCTCACTAGTCCTTGGTACAAAGAAATAGTTGAATATATTTTAACAATTGTCCTCCAAGTTGTGATAAGGTAAAATATAGGGCTTTGAGGCTGAAATCACAAAAGTATATAGTAGCCAATGGTCAGTTATATTGGAGAGATCCTTCAGGCATACTATTATTGTGCCTCACAGAGGATGAAGTAGAAAATATAATGGTGGAGTTTCACGAAGGAATTTGTGGAGGTCATTACAGTTGGAAGGCCACAGCACATAAAATACTGAGAGCTGGTTTTTATTGGCCTAAATTATTTGGAGATGCTTTTAATTGGGTTAGAGCATGTGATAAATGTCAAAAATTTGCTGAGAGACAAAAGCTGCCTGCTTTGCCCCTAATTCCAGTTCATATAGATGAACCATTTCAGCAATGGGGATTAGATTTTATTGGAGAAATACATCCCCTTTCAAGTGGCCAACATAAATGGATACTGACTGCAATAGATTACTTTACAAAGTGGGTGGAAGCCATACCTACGAGAAATGCTACAGATTCTGTAATCATCAAATTCATGGAAGAGAACATCATATCCAGGTTTGGCTGTCCAGCTAGAATTGTAACTGATAATGCACAGGCTTTCAAGTCCAATAAATGAAATTTCATGAAGAAGATAATATTGCATTAAAATCATTCAATGTACTTTTACTATCTATAGGGGAATGGCTTGGCCAGGGGAATGGCTTGGCGTAATCTTTCCAACAAAACTCGGTGAGGCCTTGAAGAAGACAATCAATGAGAATCAAAAATTAATTTAATTAAAGTTTGCTCAGGTGCCCCTGCAATTTAGCAAGAGAGCAACAGAAATTTTTATGAATTAGTATGACTATGTAAATGAGCCTTGCACCGCATTGCTGGCACGTTTCATGCAGGAAAGTCAGGAAGAACAAGATGACATGGTCAGAAGAATTAACCAACTGGTAGAATTGGAGGAAACACGGAGCCAAGTGAATCAGAGATTAGCGGAGTATCAGGAGAAAATGAAAAACATCTTTGATCAACATTCAAAAGACAGGAAATTTCAAATTGGTGATCTGGTTCTCAGATGGGATATCCGGAGGGCTGAAAAGGGAAAACATGCTAAATTTGATCCACTTTGGTTTGGCCCATTTAAGATTATGGAGCTAAAAGGTAATAATACATTTATTTTAGAAAATTTGCAGGGTGACTTGTTAGATGCCCCTGTGAACGGCCAATTCCTAAAGCCCTACATTCAATTTTGATTTGGGCAGAGTATGCCTATTGTATTATATTGTATATAGACTTTGTTTCAGTTTTTATTTTAATAAGGGATGTGTGCTAATGATTTTTGAAGAAAAATCACAAGGGCTGAAGAGCGGAATCTACATACAAGATGATCAAGGGTCTGCAAGTTCTCGACATGTCCAAGGATGAACATGTCGTCCCCAGATAGAGCCGATGTTGTGCATGTCAACCCCTCCATTCAAATTTTTTGCCTACCACCCCATATAAACCTTTCAAACCTGCTACCGTGGCCAAAAACCTCCATATTCTGCTTGTCGTTACCCTTTCTGCCCAAAAAATACACTGTACAAAGGCTAAAAATCACAGTATAAGATTTATCAGGCCTAGCCCCTACAGTTCCAGCCCCTTTGTTTTTTTCCCCATACGACTCAGGTGCTAGACCAAGCACCATATGGAAAGGATCCTATCGTTAAAGTTTTCGGGCGCGTCTAGAGCCGTCCGATCAAATCCTTTCGACGGAGCGGAGTTGGTTTTCCGTGGTGGTCCCTGCACCCGCGCGCATTGCAAAAACTGGAGGTTTCATTCCGCACCGCTTATCCCAGGATGGTGGTTTTCCTCAAAATCCAGCGATTCCATACACTGATTGACAAGTGTCCTCATGTACGATTCCCATACCACCCATTTCGCGCGTTAAAAGTCAGATCAAAGACGCGCAGCGGAATTAATGACCACCGTCCGATCTTAGAGCCTCCATCCAATGGCCGTGGTGCTCAACGGCCGTGGTGCTCCTGAGATGCGCGCTGATTAACCAAGTTCTCACCCTCCTCGCGCGCACCTCCTGTGACGAAAGTTCTGGTAGCGAAATACTTTGTAGCTCGCCGATCTCGTTCCTTCCAACTAACGGTGGACTATCCTAAGCCGCACGCGTTTAACCCACGTCCATCGCTGTCCCAGTCTACCTGATTGCCCTCCCGCCGTTTTAACCGTCGATCTCGTTTACCGGTCGTGTGGTCTAGATCATCCGCTTGACCACCTGCTGACCGAACCTCCCACCACATCAGCACTACACATGTTCACCGTTTCATCCTCCGCTATGCATATATATATATTTCTTTCATATATACATTTCATCGTTTTCCCCTAGTCAACCCGTCCACCTGCATCATCGTCCCCCTATGTTTTTCGCCACCCTGCATCGTTTCATCATCCTCTCAGACCTATACCACCATCTCCATTAACCCCACCATGTCCGCCATCCTTGTGATTGGTTTTATTTAACGAGTTTTTGTTTTGCAGGTTTATCGTGGCTAAGAATTATCATGATTCGTCACTCCCATTACAGAGGCCAAGAATGCACAGCAGGACCATGTTTCAGGAGTAAAATTGGTGGGAAAAGATCCAGGAGCTGCTATGATGTGACCACCATTAAAGAAAGCAAGGATTTGCAATTGTAGAACCCTTCAGAGAAAATCAAAGGGAAGATTTGGGTAGGTGAAAACATTAATGGGACCGCATGAAATATCAGTGAAAGATCGAGAAATACAATGCCCTGCATTAAAGATCTGGGATTTTAATTCAAAGGTAGAGGGCCAAGAGTACCATGCACAAAAACAAGCAACCTCAAGGTTTTATTGCAGCAGATTTTTCTCTTCCCGCCAAGTACAGAACATGTGTATATTTTATTCTTTATGTCTTGTTCATGAGGAGATTTTCATCCTCAACATTTATTTCATAAAACAACAGCAGAGTACTTGCACCAGTTCAGCACCGTCAAACAGCATAGGCGGGTTTTTCTTTCAAATTTGTTTTAAATTAGATCATTAAATGTATATCACCTACCTCATTCTCTAGAGTTTTCTGCTTCTCCTATAAAAACTATGAAAAAACACATTGTAAGGGTTCCAGATTTCTATCAGCAAACTGTGCAGTGAAAGGCTTTGTATACATCTTGTAAAGTTTCTGTATGAAGGCTCAGAGCCCGTAGGGTCTCAGTGAGGAGGAGTTATAACTGTAATGAGGATTCTAGTCTTTGGTATCCCACAGTATGTAATCTTTTCTTATGTGTTAATATAATATCTCATTTCATTTCATTTATCCTCTTGTATCATGTTCTAGAATGCGAGTGGCTCACTGATCTTAAGTAAGGATTCATCCTAGTTGGTGCCCATACTTGGATTAGTCAAGCGCTTTAAATAGGCCTAGTCATGATATACTGTTCCATGTTCATTTCATCCATATTTTCCGCTATATTAGTTACTTGAAGAGGTAGGGTGCTTTTAAAAACGCCAGTCATGTATGGATTCTTAGTTGATAAGCCCATATGTGGTTTTTGTTGTATCCGGGTATCGCTCCCCATGCTAACTAGTATCTTCTTCTTCATGTTGCTTCACCGCATCCACTTTCGATATTTGATTTCTATGGCATATTATTTGAATCAGTCCCTCTTGCGTAAGCTACTCTCTGTAACCGTCATCGATGCTTTGTACGACAGCTCCTGCATGATGTCTCTACATTATTCTTATCTCGCGTATCAGCTTCCTCGAGAGAGTTCCGGTCCCATTTCAATTACATTTCTTGTTTTAGCAAGAGATAGCAGGAGAGAGCTTTTGGATTGACAACTCCAAACTATATTATGAGCTCCTTACAGATGATAAGATGTCCTGCAATTGCGCTCTAGTCTATAGCAACTCTGAGGGATCTGTCTCTGTGGGGACAAAATTGCTCACAACATAGGGTATCTCTACGCACTATGTAATATTTCTTGGCATTGTATGAAAATGCAATTTTTAGGGCATGCAGCAATTAAAACATAAGAGAGATAATGGATCTCTAAGATTTTTTTTAGCTAGCAAATTTTTCCTATCATTAACATAATGAAGAGTTCAAATAAGAACTTGAAGAAGCAGTATGTATTAACATCTCTTACCTCTAGGGTGTTAGGAACATCCATGAAAACTCTTGAAAATATTTTGTAAAACTACATGAAATGCGAGAAGAGATTTTATGGAAAATAAGGAATGAATATTGGCTAAAGTAGAGCTTGATGTTTACCTTAGTGTATCCCTTACTCTATCCCCTACTGATTTCGATATCTCCACCGTTGAGAAAGATGGTGCAACTTCAGTAACATGTATCACAGCAATCCCGTTACCCGCTAATAATTAAAAACATGAAGATTAATAGAGATATTAAGCGAGACACAATTTTATAGATAATAACTAAAAATTGAATATAGTGAAACATTTTAAAACAAAGTTGATGCAATATTAATGTTTAGCTTTAAAATTATGATGAAAAAAATGAAAAAAAATATTAAAAAATGAGAATTAACAATCACTCTTCTCATCATCATTTTTATGAATAAGATAATGTTGTTAAAGTTTTTTTTTTTTTTTTAAGTGAGAGAATTTGAGATCTGAATTGTTCTCATAATAAGCATATTATAAAAACCATAAAATAATGTGGTTGATTATTAGTTGTTTTTTTGTTGAGTGTTTATTATAGTAATTGTTATAGGTTTATTAATAACAATTACCGGTTGCATACTTATATAACTTGATACAAATTTGAAGTGGTTTAGATCTCTCAAATTCTCATATAGTCTTAAGGAAAAATTGGTTGCTAAAGGAGTATTACTTTTATGAGCTTCTTATTCTGTTTTAACTTATGAAATGACTTGAGCATTGCTTGATAAATGTCTTTACACAATGAAAAAATATACCTTAATTTCAATGGAATTTCACATAGAGTAGCCAAATTTGGCAAGAGATGCTTGTGAGCCTAGTGTTATATTCAAATGAGAATCTCTTTCTCAAGTTTTCTTTTTTTTCCAAATTTCTTTTCTTTCTCATTATTGGCAAGGAGCTCCATGATTTTTTTATTTGATCCAACGTATGAGGGAGTTCATGAATCCATTTTGTATGCTTCTTGAGTGCAAATGGTTTCCTTTCCTTCCATTTTCTGTCTTCATATTTTTCATTATAATAAAGTGTAGGATGAGAAGGGAGCAGGAAGAGGAAGGATACCATCATTACTATGCCATTGTTCTGGAACAATTATGTTAGTGTTACTTTATGTCACTGTAACTTTCTTTTTAAATCTAACCTCCTATTACATTCTTTAAAAGATATATAGTGACTCAAATTTCAATTATATTTCATTGTCCATATATTTCGCTTGATTCTTATTCTTGACTCCTATCCGCGTTACTTTGCACCTCTCGGTGCAAATTCTAGTATTATTATTATTATTATATATGTATGTATAATCATATTGATATGAAGATCGAAAGATTTTAAGTAGATTAAAAGGTGGAATAAAATAGATTATTGAAAAATAGTATAAAAGGATGTTTTTTTTTTAAATGGAAATTTAAATTCATTTTAAATTATATATAAATTTATTTATCTATTATTTATTATGATAGATCAAATTTTAGAAGATTAAGTATTTTCTTATTTTTCTAAATTTATTTATTTTTATTTTTTTTTAGTATTTTTCTTTAACAATTTCATTTCTCTTTCATCATAATAATTTTGGAGTTAAAATGAATCTAAGTCTACTCAAAGAAAGAAAAGTTCCAACTCCATATTAAATATAGAAATTAAAATGTTTTGATCAACAACATAGATTTATTTTAGCTCTTAATCTATCATGAAATGAAGAAGATCAAACAAATATTTTTTAAAGCTCTTTAAATATAACAAATTTCCATTTCAAAGGACTTATCTCTATGTTCATGTACTTCAATAGTGAAAATGAAATTTTGACAATCCTTTGTTTTAGATTTATCTTGTAATCTATTTTTGTATTTTTGATATTTATATATATAGATTTTTCTTTCTATATATACATCAATTCAACTTTGAACATACAAAAATAACATTTGTTGTACCAATTAATCCACACACCATTAAAATGTTTTAATTATAAATCATAATATTAAACTTAAAGCGTAGATTAAAATATTTTTATTTATTATCAATATTTAAAAAGATGGTAAAAGGTGAAAAAAAAATTGGAATTGTAAAGAGTGAATGTGGAGATTTCAATCCATGTAAAACACTACTTTTCAAACAGTCAAACTATCCGGGCTTGCCGACGACGGCACAGCCCGGCACCCTCTTACAATCCATTGCATGGGATTCCCTCGTCACACTTATATCACCTCTGCCACGTGGCATAGCATATTGCTTTCGGGAAGTGGGCCACCCCTTCATTCCTCTTCCAAAACGGTTCTATTTTTCAATCACGCGCAGGTAGCCTGCCACGAATTTTTCAGCTTTGATAGCATATGTACGAACTATGCGTGATGGGCGGCGAAATTTATGGTGATGGGTTCTTCGATAGCGAAGAAGAGGAATTGTTAGGGCACGTGCAATTTATTTATTAGTTTTGTTTTTTGTTTTTTCTTTCTCTCGTCATATATATATATATATATAAAATTCCGTGCTTCACGACCATGGGTTGGCATTTTAATTTATATATATATATATATATATGTCGATTTCATCCTCATTAAGCTGGGAAGGCCTAAATAATTCTACTTATTCTACTCTACGATTACATGTACAACATTGCTCATTTACCTAGTAGATCAAACTTGAAATAATACTTCTTATTTTATTATAAATTTTAAATTAATTAATATTAATTGAAAATTATTTTTTATAGATATCTTTCATTAAATTAAAACACATTATATTTATAGATTCGTACATCGAAGCTTGAAATCATGTTTGAAAATCAATAAAATAGATTTTCATAGGTACCATTAATTTAATGGGCTTCATTAAAGTAAGCAAGATACATTATTTTTGTATATGAGTATATCAAGTTTGAAATTATTATTTTTAGTTTATTATATACTTTAGTTAATGTTAAGTGGAAATTTGAAAAATGGATTTTCATAGTTTTTATTAATTTTTCTATTTCAAAATTTCACAAAACAATTGAGACATGTTAGAATAATGAACAAATAAAAGCTCTAAGTGGAGTCATAGTTTCATCAATATATTTGAATATTTGATTTAGAATTATCCTCAGAACATGTCACATTTTGAAAACCTATTCTTTTTTCAAGGAAAATTTTACCAATAAACTTGGGATGCCTCCCCACATTCATGAATAGTATCCCTAGTAAACTTTCTCTTGTAAATGTGTTTACCTAATCTAACTAGATTCAATCGAACTCTATTAGCTTACAACTAGCTAAATTTCCAATAACATTATCTACAATCCATTAAACTAACTCACTAAACTAACCCACTAAACTAATCACTTAAAAATTATAAACATAAATTTTGTATTAATATATTATAATACCCACTCTAAAATAAAATAATTAAAAATAACCACAATGTGCCAAAATGATTTTTAAAATAAAGATTCCAAATTAATCACACAATTTAACATTAAAAAAAACAAATCAAATTCCTAGAATAAAAATGTAAAAAACATATTTTCAAGTTTAAAATACTCTTCATGCCCGTAAAACATAAAGCTTACAAAATCTTAAGAGACATTATATTAAATTTTGAATTTTCTTTTCAATGGAACTATTACCCTTCAACCTACGTCAACCATTAATAACAATGGCCTTTGGCACAAAGGCATGTCATGGTAAGTTGGAGATAATATGTCTGTCTACACGTGATTTAAACTAGCCCTTATGTGTTTGAGAAATATGGTATAATCTCCTTGTCCACCTCTCTGCTAATGCAAACTCTCTAAACAAACTCTCTAATCTTGAAACTATGTTATATTTACAAGCTTTCATCTTTAAACTTCATCCCATCCTTAGCCAAAAAAATAGCTAATTCTATGTTGTTTAGCATAACAATAACAATGATGTTAATTTGACTTTATTGTGGTGATAACTTTGCACTACCACTACAACCGTTTAACGCTTAAGGTTTCTTGTCATCAAGATTTAGTTATTTCTTCAAAATTATATCTTGATCGCTTACATATTACACATCCACATGTAAGCCATATTTGTTTTCCTCGATATTTTGAAAGTTTCAACATATGGCTTGGAAACCTTTTCTATACACTATTTTGTAACCCATTTCACTTTATTTGGAAGTTGCATAAATTTTTTTACAAACATTTTCATGATTCTTTTCAAGTATCATGACTTTTCTTATTCATAATTGTATTTATAAATAGTATAACCTATGAATCTAAAACTTGTTCCAATAGTATGGACTCTCTTGCTAGTCCTTAATGTTATGTTGTTGCAATGATGTCTAGGCTCTTTAGTCAACCTCATACCACCAAATTTTTAGTTAAATGGGTTCCCCTAATGGAAGTAGTCACAGATTCTTATATTATGGATTGAGAGACCATTTTGTCTGACAATATTGCCACTCAGATTCTAGAATATAGAAAAAATCGTTCTATTTCCTCCAAAAATTCCCCCCCATTTTATATGAGTGCTTATATTATGGACAATGTATGTTTCACTTCATATTTTCCAACCATGGGTTTGAAATGGACTACCCAGGACCCTCTCCCCATTCATGTCTATCATAGCACGTTATCGGATTCAAAGTATGAAAACCATTTTTATAAAATCTGGCATGGAGTTATGCTCCCTTTTTTCAGGATGTGTTCAATGAGAAAGCCCCCAAGTTGTCTAAAGAAGCTCAAGCTGACTTCTCCTCCATTGGAAAATGGTTTGGGGAATAATTGTTTACCTATGTCAGAGTTTTTGGGAGCCTGGCTCGACCACATGTTTTATCATTATATGTTCTTGATAAGCTTCTCGCAAGAGAAGTAGCTTATCAAACTGTTGGCAATGGATTAACTAAGTTTCTCAAGGAAGCTAAGAAAGCATCATGGCCTTCCTTTCCAATTCATTGTGGTGTTTATGCCTTACTTAAATATAAACATGCAGGATTAGAGGTCAACCAAATTGAATGTTGGAAATTGTTTACAATTTCAAACAGACAATACAACCTGAATCAAGTTTCCAATGATTTTACCACTCAAGTTAAAATCAGACCTTTTGTACATGAATATGATGATTTTGATGACTTGTTTGAGTCAGTCGACATGTATGCCGCAGTTCAGAAGTTAGCAACATCACGCCTCCACCCACAACAGTTGTCAAAGTTTAAACAGTACAGGAACAAAAGATTGGAAGGTATTTATTTGAAAATTCTAGAAGTATCTCAACCCATAACACAAAAAGAACAAGAAAAATAACAGACACCTAAGGAGACTGAAGTTCTTAGTAAAGTTGAAGAGGATAAATCTATTGAAGTTCAAACCATGGATTTAGAATTCCCAAGTAATTTGAATGATGTCTGGAAGGATTTTAATTAAAAACTCCAAGGATACCAAGAAGTGATGATTACTCATCATCAACAGATAGTGCAAATGCCTCAAAGAAAACCTCAAGACCCATTTACTGTTGGGCCATCTGACAAGTTAGTTAGCAAAGAATAAGTGGAATTCATCCTAGCCTTCCCCACTACAGAAATTGTACTAAAAATTGAGGAAATAACTTCTCTGGATATATTCTATAGTCCTAAATGTAAATTCGTTATGAGCAAGCAAAGAAAAAGAAGGAGGATAGAGTTGTCTCAACTCCTTGTTCTAGGAGATGTTTCAATGGAGGCAGTCTCGAAAGATTCACAAGTAGATCCTTCTTAGGATCTAACTCGTCTGACCTAGTTTGCAGGAGCCTATGCATCTGCTACTATAGATAAGGCCTCCGAATTTCAACAACTGATTAAAGAAAAATATGAAAGAATCATCCAATTAGAATAGGAACTACATGCAGAAAAACAAAATTTCAACTAGCAACTACAGGTACAGGTATCACAACTCCAAGAGAGCATTGATCAATTGAACTTACAACACCAAATTGAAATCAGTGCTAAGGACACTCAAATTCATCAATTGCAGTTTACTGTTGATAAATTTAAATATAATCCAAAAATAGATGAATTTAGGAAAGAAGCACTCGAATTGAATACCCTACTTGCACAACAATAAGTCATTGTTTGTCAAAAGTTGTCAAATATCATTGAATTATGTGAGCAAAGCAATTCAATGATGAATCGAATAGCAGACCAAAGAATCAGTTTTGATGAGATTGATGATAAAGTCTCACTGTATGTCACCTGGAAAGATACTACTGATGGTGGAAAGCCTAATCTTGCTAGGATTGAGGACTCCAAAAAAGAAATCTTATTTATTGTCTGGGACATGCAATTGAAACATGATGAAAGGGCCATATCTAGAGCTAGATATGTGGCTAATAATATTGTTGAAATAGTTAGTCAGATTCTCATCACTTCCAATCTTATTGATAGATGCCCTCCTGGTTCTCTTCCTATTATTAAAGATTTGATAATGAAATGGCAAGAAGTCTCCAAGGTCAAAGAGGAAAGCATCATAAAGTTGGAAAAGCTAGATTGGGATAAGTATTGGAAATACTTGGTAAATCCACATAGAAAATGGCTCATGTTGCACCGTCTTACGGATACTTATTCATATATGTTGTCTCCACTTTCAGATGCAATTTTCACTGGACAACTATGCATCAAGCCAAGCCAACCTCCCAAGTTTAATCCTATGCTCAACATCCTTCAACTGAAGGAACAAATGGCTGATGAGACAGCAGGGCAACCTTCAAGCAAGTCACCCCATTAAATCTTATTTCTGTTTTTTTTCACTTAGTTTAAGGAGAGTGTTTTAAACCTCCTCAACTTTTATTGTAATTACTATTTTTAAGACATTCTATTTTATTATATAAAACCCTTCATGTCTTTGAAGAAGGGATCCTGAAATTTTGAAAGGAATACTTTACAGAAGTCATAATTTTGTACTCTTAAATTTTTCTTAATAGAAAGGTTTGCACCAAATATTGTTTTTCAAATGAGCGGAGTTAGCGTATACATGGTACTTTTATCCTATTTATTAATTTTATGTTCCAAATGAGAAATGGTTAATTTTTCTTTTGGTGTTTTGTTTTATGTATATTTTTTAAAACAATCGGGCATTAATTCACTTTTGAACATGTTAGATTGTTATCTTTTGGTACATATTTAATACATGCAGTAAACAAATGCGATACATTCTTATTCATTTAATTTAATTTACTATTTAATTAAATCAATTATTTAAAATTGTTTTCATATATCTAAGTGTTTGTATAATCTTTATTTTCATTTATTGAAATATCATCTTTATAAATCTCACAGAGAGAATAATTCATCCCGAGATAGATATAGACAGGTATATTTATTTACTTCAAGCTTGTTATCACTCCCAACTACCAAGTTACAATAGTTTATAAAACCCTCCATTCACCCAATTATATTTCACTATGAAACTGACCAGTCCCATAAATCCATTCGGAGCCACCATATCAAATGGATAAGGGACAGTTTTCAAGTCCACGACCGGGTGGTTTTCCCCGATGTTGTTGCATTGATTTTCGGGGCCTCAACACCAGGGCACCGTCGTTCTTTGGCATTGTTGGAGAGGGGATACTTTGTTAGAGGATGAGACATGATGGAGAGGAGTATGTGCATACGTGCATAATTTTTCAAAAGGACAAAACAGATACTCAAATACAAGGAGGATTATTGCCTCCTTTGCCGATTCTAGAGAGACCATGGATGAGTGTTTCGATGGACTTCATCACTCATTTACCGAAGGTGTAGGGGCATAATGGGATTATGGTTGTTGTCGACTGTTTTTCCAAGTATGTCATCGTCATTCCGATGAAGATACCATGTGGAGTCGAGAAGACTATTAAGTTATTCTTCAAACATGTTGTGAAATAATGGGGAGTACCATTAAGTATTGTGTCCAGTCGAGATCTATGATTTAGTACATGTTTGGATTTTGTATGTGTAGTTTCAGGATGTATGGCAACATCAGGCGGAGGTGCGTTGGGAGTCAGATCAATGGAGTGATTGTCCTGACAGTGTAGAGGAACCTCTATGAGTGAGGAGAAGATCTCCTCGTATTCCTCCGTGACTTTGTCCATCTGCTACAGCCATGCAAGGGAGCCCTGTTTCAAGGTTATGGCCACAATATTATTCTTTCTCTGTGAGTAAGTTGTAAGGAAAATGAATTTCCTGGTTTGGGAAACAATCTTACTGTGTTGTTTTGTAGTAGTCAAAGAGATGACAGGAGGCGGTACTACCTCCGGTATCTTGTGCAAGTTATTTACCAAAGTAATAATAATAGCACGAGGCCTAGAATCATACACATCATGTCACCTCCACAAGTATGGTTGGCCCAATAATACATCAGCTACATCAAGAGCAGCAACGTCACACAATACCTCATCCGTGAATGGCTTGATACTGTACGGAAGGCGGCACTGTTGGCGGATGTGGAGATCTCTCCCTAGGTGGAGCCACCCGATGGTATATGGCTACGGGTGGGCTATGGTCAGTAGGCCGAGCCACTTCACGACCTCTACTGAAATGAGGTTCTTTTCGCTTCTGCTATCAACGAGAAATTGCAGCGGAGAACCCTTCACCCACATCTGCGACTGAAAGAGGCGCTCCCCCTCCACTGGATCCTCTGTACCCTCCCTTTGCATCTTGCTAGTGGAAATAATGGCACTGGGATATGCATCAATGATCTGCTTCCCTTTGTCATTGCCTTTGTCTGGTTCTGACTCAGGATCAGAAAATGCATCTAATT
>JAXQQM020065898.1:0-62208 GCA_034641835.2 Pinus albicaulis | reverse complement strand
ACATAGTGGGAGTATCTACGTGTAGGTGTATTTATACCTCTCAAGTTTGTATGAACCGGGTTGATAAAAAGTAAGTAGGGCGCCTTGGGAGTTGCAACGGTCTTGTGGTGCAGTACCGGGCTCACCTAAGATATCGAAACACTCATTAACCCAAATAAAAAAAACATTTCTACCACTACAACATATTGAAAGTTGTTGGTGCATTACAAAGTCCAAAAGGAGGAATCTATGAAAATGCCATAAGGGCATGTGAAGTGCAAATTCTTGGCTAAGGATAGGGTGAATTTGATTATAACACTAAACTGCATCAATAAGCGAAAAACTGCACCACCAAATGGGGTGTCAAGGGACACTGATTAGTGAGCGGTGGAACCCTCGATGAGGTAGCTAAACACATGGGAAAATGGTCTCTTGGGATTTTTATACGTTTTATGGCGAGTGTATTTATGAGAGGAAAATTACATGAGATAAGTGATGAGCTGGTATTACTGCCAAGTCTTGCTAACTCTAGAAGTGCCCTGCTACTTTATCAACGAGGTTCATACAAACAGAGTGATATTGCTATATACTATGGTCTGCCTCTTCATGTTGCCCTCTTCTTCTTTACAAAGCAGTCTTATTTCTTAAACTATGATAAAAACAAAAAGTAAATTGTTGAGATATGTGAAGGAAACTAAACTAAATTAACTTGAAAAGAAATAGTAGCAAAATGAAACTAGTTTAATGAGGGGAAAGAAATGACGGGGGTAAGGTAACTAATTTAACTTGCTGAAAATAAATGGCAGAAAGGAAACTGATTCTAAACCACACTTAACTTGGCCAAATGGATAAATGCACTCTACTTGTCCTATGGTTTGTGTATCATGCTTCTACTCATGAAACTATGTTATTCATGACTTAATTCTAATTAAAAATAGTGATTTGCAGCTTGGAGGAGAGAAAAAGGGCTAAAGAGGCTAATGGAGGGCTTAACACATGAAATGAGGCTTAGGAGTGGAAAGCGGGGGTTTAAACTGGATTAAAGCTTTGTTGAAGTGCAAAGAGGCCTTGGAGTGGAATAATTCAAAAAGTGTGATGGCGAAGTGCGATAGAGGACAAAGGTTACGATATGCGATGTTGCAATCGCAATATCGCAAAAGTAAAGGGATAACGGAAAGGTCATCCGGGAGCGGGAGCGAAGTGCAATGAGGTAAGCCTTGTGAAATGTGATGCAAAATGGTGACGTGGAGGTGGGACCAATATCGCAATTGCAATATCACGAAGTTGGAGCGGTAAGTGTTAAAGAAAAAAAGAAAAAATGCGATGAGCGATCTGCGATGCGGCAGATGACGTGGAGGTGGGACCGATATTGCAATCGCAATATCGTGAAGTTTGAGTGGTAAGTGTTAAATAAAAGATGAAAAGGTTGCGATGAGCGATCTTTGATGCAGCGGCAATATCACATCGACGTTTAAAAGCCGTAAGTGTTAAGGAGAAAAGGTAAAAGTTGCGATCTGCAGTTGCACGAAAAGGAAATGCGATTGCATTTGCAGTAAGTCTCAAAGGAAAAAGGGAAAAGGCATGATATGCGATATGCAAGATCACAATATCGCAATCGACAGAACAAAGCAGTAAGTGTTAAGAGAAGAGGGAAAGAATTGCGGGTTGCGATTTGCGATGCACGGTAGCAGGGTTTTCGAGGAGGAAAGGCGGAGGTTGAGTTCTAATGTTTTTTCAAGCATTTTGCGCTAAAAAAGGTAAGGCAATCATGAATGATAAAAACAAAGGAATGAGGCAGGCTGAAGGGTTTAATTGTTTTTGGGAATAAAGGTGGGTGCAACAGTTGGAATAAGTAGAAAAAGGAGGGAATGGAGGGTGTTGGAACAGGGTCTCCTAAAGCTGCGAATTTTGTCCATTTTTGTAATATTTAGTCTAACGGAGGGGTTTTGGGGTGGGTCAAAGCCCCTAATGCATTGTAACAAGTCAAGGGTAGATCAAGAGTCTGCAAACCACGTTTTGCGGACCATTGGATGCGTAGGCTAAAATCGGTATAAATAGATGAACCTTTTTGAGTCATAGATAGGAAAGAATAGAGATTGATGCGAAGGACGATTTGTTAGATCTGTAGTCGGGTTGTTTGGGTAAGGACTCCTGCTATCTGTGTGTGCGGAGATCCTCAGTGATGCTGTGTGTGGACCTTGCTGGCTGTGTGCGAAGGCAATATTTAGGCTTGTAAGAGGATTTTGGTATTAATATATATGCGAAGTACTATTGGATATATGGTGTGGATCTATTTTGTTATGATTAATGTGAATGATTAAGTTGCAAAAGTATCTGTGTGATAGCTATGAAAGTATCTTTGTTTTTGTTATGTGAATCTGTATTTAGTTAATTGCTACAATTATAGTTTGTTGTATTGATAGATTGGTATTACGCAAGTGGATGCAAAGGTAATTACTAGATATGTGCCTAATCGTATGTAATATTCCTAAATTAGCTCACAGCTAATAGGAATATTAATATTGCTTTTAAATCTAAATGGATGAATAAATGGGCAAGAAGGCTCATAAATTGCTCAAGTATGAATAAAAATCCCTCATAGTGTGAAAAGGGATCATGAAATAACCAGATCAGGCATCCACATGTGTGAACAATGTCTAAACTATGTGGACAAGGTCAAGTTTGACCAAGTCAACATGATTTAATTCTCAAGGAGTGGATATTAAATAAATCCAGCTCAATGTGAACACAGATAAATCCAGCTAGATAAAATGAATACACCTTGAGTGTGAAAGAGTTTGATCACTTGACCAAATCAACCATGACCATATCTACAGCGCAGTCTAGATGCATTGAACCTCCTAGAGGGACAACACAGTTCTAGAAGGATATCCTACATGTGAAAGGAGCTAAACTAATGAAGTGGTTTAGGGTTTGGCAAGACTCCAATCTTATAAAAGGAAGAGGAGGGAAGCATGAAAGGGGTTGTTGAAGATTATTATTTCTGAAGGTATTGTCTGCTGAGACATCCCTCATTGGGGGTTTTCCTGTTTAGGAATCCCACCTCCTTCCTTGAGCAGCTCTTGGAGGAGATTTTTTCTAACTTGTCCACTATCAGGCTTGGGCCAAGCTTCACCTTACACCTACAGTGCTTCTCCTGTTGAGTTTTGAGCTGTCCTTGTGAGTTGCAGCAAGTGGAGCACTAGATCTGCTTAGATCTAGACTTTTCTGGTGCCTCTTCTCAGTGAGTGTGTCTTTTAACATCCTAGAAGAGTGCATTAGCTGATTGAGCTTCAGATCCAGACCTTGGCATCATGCCAAAGCATTCTCAGAGCCTACAACGCTGTTTCTCTCCCTGGATAACGTTATTTCCAGATTTGTAGCTGCAGGGTGTTTTGTCTGCATTTTGGAGGAGAGATCTCTGGTGTTAAGATTCTTCCTCTCACTGAGGTGATCCATGCATTGGCCATCCAATCCATGTTTGTTTTAGATCTGATATTCTGTTCTATTGTATGCTTCAGAAATTTCTGAATATTTCTACAGATCTGCAACCTTATATCTTAGATCTACTCTCTGTGCTTCATGTTTTGCACAAAACCCCAAGGGGAATGTATAGATGAGAATTTCTTGTACACGGATCTGTATTAGATATAAAATTTTATGTACAGATCTGCTCTAGATCTTAAGAATAATAAACTGCTACTTCAGCCCAGTAAAATAATGCTGTTGATTTTATACAGACTTTTTTCCATGGCTGTAGCACCTCATTTCTGAGGATTTTTCCTGTATTGTCTCATTCTTTCTCTTGTACAATGTATGGGCTGTAATGTACATCTGATTTGTTGTTATACACCTTATTTATGAACCTAAATATCATCCTACTACTTTTCTTCAATGGATCTGCGTTATTTCTGAAGCAGTCCTTTGCATATAGTTGCAGCCCCTCTCTTTGGGTGTTTTTCAACTAGACTAGTTTGTGGGAGATCTGTTTAACCCACCTAGTTTGATTTGTTTTTTCTCTCCTTTTGGAATTAGATATTAGATGAGCTTATATAAGGGATCTAGGGGTTGCAAACTCATTTCTATGCACAAAATTCTCAGGAGTGCGTTATTTTAGCAGGCTTACTGAGCTGTTCCAGTTTTGGAATATTACAGTGGTATCAGAGCTTGATTCTTGGCTCAGCCTATGAGCTTCAATAAACATGGAGTCTTATCATGGGGAGGAGGATATATTCAAGAGAAACCAGAGCAAACCCTTTTTTTCTAGAGAGAAGAGGTTCACCAAACTTCTATCTCAAGCTCTGCAAGGTATTAGAAAAGACATGCAAGAAATGAGGAGGGAAGAGAAGGAAGATCCCTCAACCAGATCTACAAGTTCTATACATGAGGAGAGTTATAAATACTCATCTCATGGATATGTGCACTCATCCATATCACCAAATCTTCAATGCTCTGTCAGTGATTTCTTCATGAAGAGGAAGAAAGGAGGTGTGCCCAAGAAGGAGACTCTTGGTGAGTATTTGCTAGAATATGAAGCTCAATCTAGGGAGTTCAAAGATAACTTGAACTTCCAAGGGTTCTGCAAGATTAAGGAGGACAGAAGCACAATGGAGGAGTAGCATGTCTTGGGTAGATTCTATCTATCCACTTTTGATGGATCACCTGAATGTCCAGTCAGGGTTTGGGTGGAGGAGCTTATCAGATTTGTGCAACAACATCAAGTTTCAAAAATTGAAGCCATCAAAGTGGCAGCACTGCATTTTGAAGGTAAAGCATATGCTTGGTGGTTGTTTGAATCCTTTTCCTTAAGAAATGAAAATACACCTACTTATTCGAGGTTTATTGAAAGATTAGTGGCAAGGTTTGATGAAGCTTCATGTATAACATCTTCTGTTGAAACTATCAAGCCATCTCAAACAAATATTTTGCATGAGTTATAAGGGTCTATGAATCCAACTCCATTTCTGAAAGCCATAGAAGAAGGTGTAAGTTTGTTTGATGCCTTGCCAAGGGAAAAATCTCCATTGGATGAAGGGCTCTCTTCTCAAAAGTAAGGCATGAAGATTCCTCCTTCAATAGATGACCAAGATCTAAGGTCTCTTATTGATGATGGGGAAAATTCAACTATTGAAGAGAAGGAGGGGAAGGCAGGAGATGATAACGCAGTCACAACAAAAGCACCTCAAGCACCTCTTGATTTGAGGAAAACTAAAGTGTTCTCTCAACTATGGGCAGCATTTGCATACTTGGCTAAGGAGGGAGCCTTGGGAGAAGCCAGCACAGCACAAATAATCTCTCAGGAATTCAGCAAAGAGGTGAGCAATCTCCTGAAGAGGGCATTGCTATCTTCCACTCAGTTATCAGCACTGGGAAAGGTGGAATCAGAAGTCTATGATGGCATGGACATGAGGACACATGGTAACTCCATATCTTTGGGGCCACCCATGGTATCTTCATTCATAAAAGAGTTTTCTGAACATGACAAGAGGACGTTGACTCTCTTGCATGCATGGGCCAGATTAAGGAAGTATTGGAAGACAAAGACTTTCTGAGGGGAGTTTGATTTCCATTTTCTTCAATCTTGTCTTGGGCAATATCAACTGCAAGGGAGGCATCAAAGGGAAGATTATGCTGATCCAACATGTGATTTTGACATCAAACATGTCAAAGAGGAGGGCCATAACATGACATGGGCTGCATTCCAAATATCTACAATGCTGTCATTCTTGGGAAGCCTGGATCCTTATTGGGATTCCCAACTCATGATGGAATACTCCAAGGACCTTTTCACATGTGGGGTTCTTGATGGGGAGGTAATGGATGAGAGGTTCAAGGTAGTTTATGGAGTCATTTACTTCTATAATATTATCCTTTTGGTTAGAGACTCCAAGCTTAAGGAGAAACTACTAAATGCAACCTATGAGATCCTGCTTTCCAAACCCACTGGTTTCATTAAAGCATATCATACTCTCCTGGGTGGATTCATATGGGAAGGTTTCAAGGAAGAGGTGCACTCTCATATGGAGAAGTGCATGAAATATTTTTTAGAGAGGGAGGAACATAGTTCTTGGGAAGAGCCATCACTCATACCTCCTTCCTCATTGAGTGTGAGAAGGGACTCATCCATGAGTTACCTCACTGATGTAAAACAAGTATATAGAGAGACTTGTCTTTCTGAGTATTATAATGTATCTCCTATATGCTAATATTTTTCTAACACTCATTTGTAGGACATTGTGCCAAGAGGGGGCACTATTTATGATGGATTTCATGGGCCACTCAAGGCCATGAACTATGTTGATGCAGGCCATTCCTTGGAGGATCTTGAAAAGCTATTATATTCTTCATGGTGTGATTCTTCTACACCAACTATGATGCACCTTTTCCAAGCATTCAGAAGGGATGGCGCAACAAACAAGTGTTGGGGAAGGCACTTGTCATCTCTTATTCTATGGTAGTTAAGGGTAAAACTGCGCTGGTTGCACATGAAGGAACATATTCCTTCTCCTTTATCATACATGGCAGCTAGCATGATTCTAATCATGATTCCATGTGTTGTAAATGTTCTTACTCTTAGGAACATGGTTGGAGGAGAGGCACATTGGTGGGATGTGTCCTTTGGGGAAGGAGTTCCCCACTCTTTTTGCATTGCATGCTTCAATGGGAGCATGAGATATGGTATGGCCACTATGATAGATCACTTGTCTCTTTGGCGAGTGAGCCATATGTTTGTTGGGAACATGCCTCTCATATGTATTGGGGAGGAGTTTTTCTATGGATTGCCAAGCTGGGAGGTGATCCACTTCATTTGGATGATAGCGTGGAGATGGGAGTCTTTGATGAATAATGAAATTCCCCATGATTGTCATCACTTCTATCTTGAGGAGGCCATGGATCAGCAAGAGGGTTTCCACATAGACCTTCCATTTCTTCATGATGAGAGCCATTGGGTTTATTCACCAAAGGCCAACTTGCACATTGAGGAGGGACCATTGGAAGACATAACTATTGCAGAAAATTTGGAGCAATGGTGGAGACTATTGGATGAGGTGGCCACAAGAGAAGAAGGGGAGATTTTGCAGCACCCTTGCAGTTACTTGAGGACAAGCAACATTTGGGAGGGGGAGACTGTAATATTCCTAAATTAGCTCACAGCTAATAAGAATATTAATTTTGCTTTTAAATCTAGATGGATGAATAAATGGGCAAGGAGGCTCATAAATTGCTCAAGTATGAATAAAAATCCATCATAGTGTGAAAAGGGATCATGAAATAACCAGATCAGGCATCCACATGTGTGAACAATGTCTAAACTATGTGGACAAGGTCAAGTTTGACCAAGTCAACATGATTTAATTCTCAAGGAGTGGATCTTAAATAAAGCCAGCTCAATGTGAACATAGATCAATCCAGCCAGATAAAATGAAGACACCTTGAGTGTGAAAGAGGTTGATCACTTGACCAAGTCAACCATGACCATATCTACAGTGTAGTCTAGATGCATTGAACCTCCTAGAGGGACAGCGCAGTTCTAGAAGGAGATCCTACATGTGAGAGGAGCTAAACTAATGAAGTGGTTTAGGGTTTGGAAAGACCCCAATCTTATAAAAGGAAGAGGAGGGAAAAATGAAAGGGGTTGTTGAAGATTATTATTTTTGAAGGTATTGTTTGCTGAGACATCCCTCATTGGGGGTTTTCCTGTTTAGGAATCCCACCTCCTTCCTTGAGCAACTCTTGGAGGAGATTTTTTCTAACTTGTCAACTATCAGGTTTGGGCCAAGCTTCACCTTACACCTACAATGCTGCTCCTGTTGAGGGTTGAGCTGTCCTTGTGAGTTGCAACAAGTGGAGCACTAGATCTGCTTAGATCTAGACTTTTCTGGTGCCTCTTCTCAGTGAGTGTGTCTTTTAACCTCTTGGAAGAGTGCATTAGCTGATTGAGCTTCAGATCTAGACCTTGGCATCAAGCCAAAGCATTCTCAGAGCCTACAACGTTGTTTCTCTCCCTGGACAGTATTATTTGCAGATTTGTAGTTGCAGGGTGTTTTGTCTGCATTTTGGAGGAGAGATCTCCGGTGTTAGGATTCTTCATCTCACTGAGGTGATCCATGGATTGACCATCCAATCCATGTTTTTTTCAGATCTGATCTACTGTTCTATTGTATGCTTCAGAAATTTCTGAATATTTATACAGATATGCAACCTTATATCTCAGATCTACTCTTTGTGCTTCATGTTTTGCACAAAACCCCAAGGGGAATGTATAGATGAGAATTTATTGTACAAAGATCTGTATTAGATCTAAATTTTTATGTACAGATATGCTATAGATATGAAGAATAATAAACTGCTACTTCAGCCTAATAAAATAACACTATTGAGTTTATGCATACTTTTTTCCATGGTTGTAGCACCTCATTTCTGAGGAATTTTCCTGTATTGTCTCATTCTTTCTCTTGTACAATGTATGGGCTGTAATGTACATCTGATTTATAAACCTCCATATTTGCCTACTACTTTTCTTTAGTGGATCTGCGTTATTTCTGAAGCAGTCCTTTGCATATAGCTGCAGCCCCTCTCTTTGGGTGTTTTTCAGCTAGACTAGTTTATGGGAGATCTGTTTAACCCACCTAGTTTGATTTTTTTTTGCTCTCCTTTTGGATTTAGATCTTAGATGAGCTAATTTAAGGGATCCAGGAGCTGCAAACTTATTTCTATGCACAAAATTCTCAAGAGTGCGTTATTTCAGCATGCTTGTTGAGATGTTCTAGTTTTGGAATATTACATCGTAGCTCTATAATCCTGCGAATAGATCTATTAAATATGAACTCGATAGGCTGGGAATGCAGACCTACTTGACTTACCTACTCTCTCTCAGGGTGTGGAAACCTGGTTCCAGCACCCTCCCATACTACTTCGAGTGAGACTTTGGCTTGTGCAAGCAAGTCACTGTTGAAAGGGCCAATAGTATAGGGGTTTTTTGGCAAACCTTAACCTCCAAAGCTGGGTCAGGACCCCTCGAGCCAAAAAATGGTTCTGTTTTCGGGACCAGGAGCATTTTGAAAGAGATCGGGTAATGCCAAGACTGTATTGGATACCTGAGAAGAAAGAAATCGACAAGTGGTTTGAAAAGAAAGTTCAGGAATTCGCAGTAAAAGAAAATCGCAGTGCAAATTTGACCGCAAAAGAGTGGAAGAATAAGTACATTTTCAAAGAGATATACAAGATTTTCTTTATGACATTTGCGATCGAGCTACAAGATTGGTTTGCAAGGCTTGTCGATTTTCAGGAGTGTTGGAAACATGAGCGGGTCACGCAGTGGACCCTAGAGTTGATCCAACAGTTAGAAAAGACTGATAACACCATAACTCGCACGGTAGATCACTGGGTGGATAGTGTGATAGGAGGATTTGCGACAGAATTTGCAATCGACCAATTTGTGTCCTATTCAAAAGCAGAGCAGAGGTTCTTCAAGGGTTTTCGAGGTAATTTTCTAAAAACGTTGCCATTACTGATTAAGATCTTATTGTGCGAAAAAATCATTTTGTGTAGCCATACAGAGT
This sequence comes from Pinus albicaulis, assembly GCA_034641835.2. Lineage (NCBI taxonomy): Eukaryota > Viridiplantae > Streptophyta > Pinopsida > Pinales > Pinaceae > Pinus > Pinus albicaulis. The sequence goes on along the minus strand of JAXQQM020065898.1, from coordinate 52,666 downwards.
GATAATGTTAATGTTGATAACACGCAATGGCATGGCCACTGGAGGGGCCGAGGAGAAAGCTACGGCGGAAAAGCAGCCACCAAATAGGAAGGTTTGGACCTACGGAGGGAAAATGAAACCTTTGCCACAGCTCGACAATAATTTTCCCAAGTTGAGGCACCTGCTTCGCAGAATCCTACAAAAATTAGAGTTGAAGATGAGGTTAAACCATTCTTTCAAGCATGCATGAAGCTACTGCGCAACTAGCGGGCCATAGAAAACTTCCAAGCCCTAATCGACAGCTGCGTAGAAATGACAGCCCCAGTCTTGGAAGTTAAGGATGTGCACAAACTATATAAGCATAAGAGACACACTGGTTGAGAGATGCGGTTAACCGCGCATATTGGTGATTACGAAATGGATCAGGTTATTCTATACCTAGGATCAGATGCGAATGTACTACCTAAACAGACTTGGAAGCGAATGGGAGAACCTAAGTTGGAATGGTCCACTATCCAGCTGCGCATGGCTAATCAACAGAAGATCATACCATTGGGAAGATTATCCAAGATTGTGGTAGATATCACTGAAGTTAAGGTAAGGGTTGACTTTGAAGTCATTCAGATTGTAGAATATCCGAACCCCTATCCTGCACTCCTAGGACTGGACTGGGCCATAGATATGGGTGGCATTATCAATTTGAAGAAGAGAAACATGGTGTTTGAAAGTGAAGGAACACGGGTGATAGTACCACTAGACCCCGCAAAAGGACAAAGGTATACAGATCCAGTGTGTGAGGAAGAGGAGGTGGACCACATCAATAATTTTACCACACAGGATGAAGACTAGATTAATCCTACATCCGATAGTTTGCTTTTCTGGGAAAAGGATAGTGAATGCGTCTCTGACTCTAACGAAGAAATAGAAAATTGGAAAAACCGGCTACATGATGTCTCTGCGTTGCGCTGCCTTCGAATCACAAGGGACTTCCGTTGCATATCCTTAGAGGTAAGAGAACTACCCTACTTTGATGGTTCCAGTAGTATAAAATATTTTTTGTGAACATTTGAAGCTGAGGTTCTAAGAGAACGAAGGTTATGGGCCCTTAATCTAGCCATGCACGCAACACCTGCAAGGTGGTGGGACACGCATAAGGGGGCATTCCAGGACTAGGAGGAATGTCAAGACATGATGATCCTACTATTCGAACCTTCGGTTGATGTGCGCGTCAAGACGTTCCTCGGCCCAAGGGATCCGCGTGAACACTTGTTCGCTTGAATGGAAAAGTGTATGACTGGACTACAGAGGAATGGATTCACTTGTTTATTCATGCGTTGGGACCAATCCCCACTGCATGGTACTTGGATGTGGAGCTACATCATCACACTCGCCACTAGGAAAGTCTAAAGGATGAACTCATAGGAACATTCAGATTGAAAAGGGGCTTGGAGGCGCTTGACGAAGCTCTGCAGGATATAGGCACGTTTGTGTTTGGTGAATCCAGCCCTGATGTAGCATTCGGGGCACCAACATGTGAAACACAGATGCAGGACATTGTCAATTGTCGTAATATAAATATAGAAGAGTGTGATGAGGATATGTGTAATGTCTTTATCCCAGAATCAGAGGGAGAGCGCGCAGTTGCGGGACCTCCACTACAAACTGTGGATGTGACGAAGCCTTTGAAGCTACGGGAAGTCAACATTGGCACGACTGAGCAGCCTAAGTTGGCTAAAATTTGGGACTACTGGGATGATGAAAATGTAATCAAAGTTGCCGAATTTCTCACAGAATATCAAGACTTATTCCCAACGAAGTTTTCAGAGCTCAAGGGGATCACAGGGGATCTGGGGGTTATGCACATCACGCTAAAACCAGAGGAGCGACCGATAAAACAGTGACCTTATCAGCTGAACGCTAAGTATAAGTAGAAGGTCAAGGAGGAAATTGATAAAATGCTCGCCGCAGGTATTATCGAACTGGTCGAGTAGTCAGATTGGGTAAGTCCAATGGTGGTTTAGGAAAAGAAGATGAAGGGGGAAATCCGAATTTGTGTGGACTTACACAAGTTGAATGACGCCTGCGTACATGATCCCTTTCAGACACTATTCTCAGATGAGATCCTAGATAGCATAGGAGGCCAGGAAGTGTACTCATTCACTGACGGGTTCTCAGTATACCATCAGATCGGAATCGCACCAGAAGATCGCAGCAAAACCACATTTGCTACTGAATGGGGATCATTCCAGTATATAGTCATGCCGTTTGGACTCAAGAATGCCCCTGCTATCTTCTCACGCGTGGTTGTCACAATGTTCAAAGAATTCATCCACAAATTTATGGAGGTGTACTTTGATGACTGGACCGTCTTCGGCTTAGTAAAGACACATGTTTCGAACCTGCAGATGATGTTGGATGCCTGTAGAAAGCACCAAATCTCCTTGAACATTAAGAAATGTATCTTCTGCGTACCTTTCAAAATCCTTCTTGGAAATATAGTGTGCCGACAGGGGCTGATGGTTGACCCTGCGAAAGTTGTAGTTATCATCAATCTGGCAGTACCTACAACCGAGAAACAACTGTGTTCGATCCTTGGACACACAGGCTACTATTGAAAATTCATCCAGGGATATGCAATGATCACGAAACCTCTGGAAAATCTGTTAAAGAAGGATGTTTCAATTTTTTGGGATGACAAGTGTCAGAAGAGCTTTGAGCTAGTCAAGGAAAAGATGGTATCTGCGCTTATCCTTATTTTTCCTGATTGGGAAAAGGTATTTCATGTTCATGTTGATGCTTCAAGAATCGCACTAGGAGCGGTCCTTATGCAGCCTGGGGACAGAGACATTGATCACCCAGTTTCATTTTCTAGTCTAAAACTCTCTGGTGCGGAGCGCAACTATGCCACCACGGAGCGGGAATGATTGGCCATGGTTTACGCGTTACAGAAGTATCAGCACTATCTATTAGGGGGTCACTTCAAAATGTTCACATATCATTTGGCTTTGAAGTACCTAGTGAATAAGCCTGTGTTGGGGGGGAAAATATGTTGATGGCTTCTGCTCTTCCAGGAGTACGACTTTGAGATCATTGTCAAGCCAGGGAAGTTGAATGCGAGGCCAGATCACTTGTCCCGAATTGAGAGTGGTGAGGAAATGATCAACTTGGAGGAAGGGTTGCCTGATGCACAACTAATTTATATTAAGGTGGTTGATGTGCACTTCGCCGACATAATTCAGTTCTTAACTATAGGCATGGCACCTTTGGAGTATTCGGTGCAACAAAATAAAGAACTGGTAGCCCATGCTACGTATTTTACCATCATTGTCGGACATATATATAAGATGGGAGCACATGAAGTGTTGCTTAGATACGTCTTGGAGCATGAACGACATAATATCTTGGCAGAAGCCCACGATGAGGTAGCAGGAGGCCACTATGCAGCGAAAGCAACGATGCAGAAGATCTTAAGAGCTGGCCTATGGTGGCCTACCCTGCATATTGACTCTCACGACTATTGTAAAGCCTGCAATACATGCCAACGGACAGGAAGGCCATCACGTAGAGATGAAATTCCCCTTCAACCGCAGATGGCCATGCGAGCCTTTGACAAATGGGCAATCGATTTTGTCGGACCTATTAACCCACCCAGAAAGAAAACAGGTGCGCGCTACATCATCACTGCCACTGACTATGTATCCAGGTAGGCCGAAGCACAAGCGGTGAAGGATTGCACTGTAGATACTACTGCACACTTCATCTTTTAGCATATTCCTACCATATTTGGGTGTCTAAAAATATTGATGAGCGATAGGGGTATGCACTTTTTTAACGAGACTATACAGGCCTTAACGGAGGAATTTTGGATCCATCACGCCAAGAGCACTCCATATTATCCTCAGGTGAACAAAGCAGTTGAAGCATTCAATAAAGTCTTGGAGAATGCACTAACTAAGGTTTGTAATGCCGATCGCAGCGACTGAGAGGTGTGCATCCCGTCTATTATTTGGGCCTATCACACCACCTATAATAGTTGATAGGAAAAACACCATTTAGGATGGTTTATGGCAAGGAGGCCATTATGCCCATGGAATATATTTTTCCTAGTCTATGCATCACAGCCTTTACGAATATGGCAGAGCCTGATATCATGGAGGAGCATTTAGCGCAACTTATAGCTTTGGAAGAAGACTGATTTATTGCTAACTTCCAGCAACAGGTTTAGAAGGCACGGGTAAGGCATGGCATGATCGAAATATTCGTCGAAAGTCCTTTGCGGAGGATGACTTAGTGCTACTATATGATATCTAGTTTGCGAGACACCCGGGGAAGTTCTGACAGCACTAGCTAGGGCCCTATGCAGTTAAAAAAATCACGGATGGTGGAGTTGTTCACTTAGCCACCCTGCATGGTGATATGCTACATGGCTATGTCAACGGTAGCCAGCTCAAACCATATCGGATCAAATGAATATATGGCCGGGGTAGCTGTCTAAAATGGGCTATGCCCACTAAGGAGGGTGTGGATGGAAGTTACCATAAGGTGCGCAGGTTATGGTCGCCGAATTGGAAGCCCAGGGAGGTGCACTGGCGGCATAGGAGTAAACTCAAACTGCAGTAGGCGCGCCGGAAGCAAAGGAAGTATGCTCAAAATGCAGGGATGCGTTGGGAGAGCAGGGGTGCACTGAGTGCACCAGGGGTATGAAAACTAGCTGTTGGAACCGTCAAATCGGGTAAAAAGAAAAAAAATTATCGTTGGAAGGAGCAAGTGACCGTCATTTAATAAGGAAATTTCTGGAGATTTTTTACCGTTTGCTTGATGGTAAGTTCCAAGTGAAGTTTACCCTACCGTTGGGTGCTCGCCAAAGCTATAAAAATGGTAGGATAGGTGAGACAAGGGTTCTGTATTGCTTGAATAGCTTGTACTTGGCATATTTGTCTTGGAAAAATTTGCGCTGTAATAATTTCTATGCCTATAATGTCTCTTTCATGTCTGAGCAACCTTCCCCTCTGATAGTAGCAACCCAAGTTTTACTTTCACACCATGATGATGGCTATGAATCCTACTGAACCCTCAGAATCAATAATCTTAGCGGAACAAGGCAGTAAGGAAGTGGTGGAGATTGAGTTCGAAGCTAAAGAAGTTTTCTCCACCCCAGTCACGAAGAAGGGGAAGGAAAAATCACAGGGCTCAGGAAAGCCCCCGAAACCCACGAAATGGGCTGGAGGGAAGCATGTTGCGTAGGAAGAGGTTCAGGACATAGAGCCCATCAATTAGTTACCTCCTTTCGTTCAGCTACAGAGGACCTCAACGCGCATGCTGAAGAACCTAGACGGTCTGATCACCTACTTGCAGATGCCGCTGACCCCTGGCGAGGTCCCCATTATCGGTGAACCTTTTGGAAGGCTCCATGAGATCAAATTTGATGATCATGACTTGGCCAATTTGGAGGCCTTCCTGGAAATGGTGCCTGAGTTATATCTGGAATGAGTTCAAGAGGATGATGGGATCAAAATTGTCCCCATTAGCTAGGTACGCAGAGTGGTAGGGTCTGGGCTCCTCAAACTGCTCAGGATGCTGCATTTCGGCCACTACAATATCACAGACCGTCTGGTGTGTCAGTTTCTTGCACTGATCCATGATGGATGTTTGTGGATCAAGGAGCGAATCCCTATTGACGCTGCGCTCATCCATCAAATCATTGGTCTTCCTGTGGAAGGGCCGAACCCTCTCGAGCGCGTTGGCAAGAAGTATGAAGGTGAAACTACTGAGTATGTGCGACAAAATACCATGTGGAGAAGAATACTCACGGCTTCATGATAAAAACCATCAGTGATCCCACTACGCAACTGGATACCATTTTATTGGTGTGTAAAATGATGCGGAAATTTCAGGTGGTCTCCATCCCTGCATACGTAATTCAGCTCGCAGGCCAGTGCGAGAAAGGGGTCTGTTTCAATTGGTCGCAATATTTGTGCAATGAGTTTTTGGCCAATGTTCGAGAATCCCAGGAGCAGGGACGAGAATTTTGTTATTCCTGGCTACTAATTCTCATCTCATTGATAGCCTGGGAAGCCCCAGAGGAATTGATCCTGTCAGAGCTCACCCCTGACATGTGCAAGGGGGCCTGATATATAAACCTATGGGATTCGAAGGATGCACAACGCCTCGAGGACAACCAAGTCTTCTGGGTCCTCTTTCAGAGTAGTTTGGCAACAACCATTAATTCCCGCCCATGGTTGTCTCCAGTAGTATATGAAAGATACAAAGGCATTGCGACATTCCAGGTCACCATGCACAATGTCCAGATTCGAGCATGAAAGGATAAATCTTGGACCTCGCTCCCTTACATGGTCGCAGATGAAGAAATTGATAATGCCATTGCTCCCTAGCCTCCTAACTGGAAGATAGGTTTCAAAACTGGCGCGAAGAGATCTAAAAGGACCAGCACACCAAAATTAATCTTGCATGTCGTCATCAAGGATACTGGAGGATCAAGCAAGAGTACTAGGAAGGACATGAGCACAGCAACACAAAAGGATGCACAGCAGAAGCAAACCACTGAGAAGGACACCAAGGCAGAGACTCAGGTAGATTCACAGCCAGACCCGGATGTAGGAGGACCTGCCTCCCCCCGAGGCACGAAGCGAACAATCAAGCCTGTCAAAGGGCCCCGAAGGATGCAACACTCTCAGTAGATGGAACGAGATGAGACAGTCACACTAACTGACGAGTACCTCGAACAAATTTCTGACACAGTCACTTTGGCTGCAGAAGACAGATGGTTAGCCTTATAGCAACAATAGAAAGCTTCGATCGACACAATTCAGGCTGAGCTCCGCACTCTACAGCTGAAGGAAGACACATTGCAGACCAGTGTATCTCAGGTACGAATGCCCTTGGCAACTAGCAATGCCGGGCTAGTTACAGATGAAATCCACCTCTATTCTCTACCTGGCACAACCATTGTGATCAATCCATCCGACCTGGGTCTGCAAGTCCATGCCAGTACAGAAGTCTAGCTGAATCTAGCCAGGCTACCTAATGAGGCCTTGCAGGGTCTCCACATCTCTTTATTTCAAGAAATTCGCCATCTGGACCAACAAGTGCACCAACATCTCGGAGTGGCTGAACAGACAATTGATGCAAAGAACATTGAAGTGTTCCTTACCATCGCGAAGCAAATGCAGCTTGAAAACGTGATTCACCAACTCTGTGTAGATGTTACTATAGATATCCTGGCCATGGACACCCCTCAGGCTAAGGTTGAAAGGTTGGTTGCAGAAACTGAAGGCCTCCAAGGCGGAAATGTAGGTGGTCAAGATGCGGATGGAGCAGCAGATCACCGACCTGCAGGCTAAGTTGCAGCCCGAAACATTAGGGGAATTTTGAGGTCTAAAATGGGCCTCCTATGGAAATAATAAAATAATAGCTAAATCAATAAAATAATATTTATTAATTTTCAATTCACTTTTTGCACCACAATCCATGTAACCATGGTTAAATTCAATTCAAAATTTGTACCAAAATAAAATTAATAAAAAAATTATATTGATGTGACTATAAATAAGAATGAGTGTTTCAAGAAAAAGTCATTATCATTGAATAACTAATGCATTTGTCCTTTGTACTTAAATAACTTAAAATAAAATATAAATATAAATTCTTAAATTCTTAATTCTATAATATGTTATTAATTAAAATTTATATTATTTAAATTGTATAATAACATGTAATTAATGTACTATATAAAAATAATATAATAAATGTAATATATTATTTTATGTATGAATTTTATTATGAGTACTTTACTTTGACTTTAAAATTACTTAGAGCACTACCATGGTTAACCATGAGTTCTTATCCACCATTGAGAATGTGACAAGTAAGTACCTTTAACTCAAGAAATTCCACCTCAACCATTAGGGATGATGTCATCCCCTGAAATGTGATTGGTTCTCATAAAGTGAATTTTGATTGTACATTTTCCTTAGGAGGCCCATTTTAGACCTCAAAATTCCCCTAATGCACCTCCAGAGGTACGGGCCCAGAGAATTGCGCTGGTCACCACGGCTACGAACGTCATTATAGGGAAAATCACGCAGGGTGCCCAATTGCTAGAAACCGCCATGCAGCTATGGACCAAGGTCTAGCGTGACCCGATCCTACGGGGGATCAACCAGGACCTACGGCTAAAGGAAGAAGAGTTTGAGACATTAGAGGCCACCCTGCGCACTTTAGTTCCTGCTCAACACTTGACACGGCTGCGCACCAATCACTCCCTCCAAGATGATATTGAGGAACTTAGACAAAATAAGAAGGTCCTTGGCAACCGTCTGAAGTCGTGGGCTGCTGAGGCCCTCAAGCTTTCACAAGATGTTGATGTCGTGGTTAAGAAACTAAACCAGACTCTGGAAAGTGTCTCTTCCACAATGGAAGGCCCAATTTCGCATAAGTTGGTCGCCATTGCACAAAATGTTGCTACTCAGAGTGAAGGCATGTTGTCCCCATTGGTCGAGGAGATCAGATTGTTGTAGGCGCAGGTGGAGATCCCACCATCACAGTGACTCGAGACGAGTCACAAGATTGTGTTTGGGGACTGTTGGAACAAGGTCTCCTAAAGCTGTGAATTTTGTCCATTTCTGTATATTTTTTGTAATATTTAGTCTAACGCTGGGGTTTTGGGGTGGGTCAAAGCCCCTAATGCATTGTAACAGGTCAAGGGTATACCAAGAGTTCGTAAACCATATTTTTCGGACCATTGGATGCATAGGCTAAATCGGTATAAAGATATGAACCTTTTTGAATCATAGGCAGGAAATAATTGGGATTGATGTGAAGCACGAATTGTTAGATCTGTAGTCGGGTTGTTTGGGTAAGGAATCCTGCTGGATGTGTGTATAGAGATCCCCAATCCTGCTGTGTGTGGACCCTACTGGTTGTGTGTGCAGGAAGTATTTAGGAATGTAAGAGGATTTCTAGTATTAATATATATGTGAAATACTCTTGGATGTCTGATGTTATTTGGATCTGTTTTGTTATGATTAATGTGAATGACTGATTTGCAAGAATATCTGTGTGATAGTTGTGAAAGTATCTCTGTTTCTGTTATATGAATCTGTAATCAGTTAATTGTTGCGATTATAGTTTGCTATATTTATAGATCGATATTACGCATGTGGATGTGAGGATAATTACTAGATATGTGCTTAATCGTAGCTCTGTTTTATAGCCTGCGAATAGATCTGTTAAATACAAACTCGATCAGCTGGGAACGCAAACCCGCTTGACTTACTTGCTCTCTCTCAGGGTGTGGAAACCTGGTTCCAGCACCCTCCCATACTGCTTCGAGTGAGACTTTGGCCTGCGCAAGCAGGTCACTGCCGAAAGGGATAATAGTATAGGGGTTTGTTGGAAAACCTTAACCTCTGAACCTGGGTCAGGACCCCTCGAGCCAACATTAGGAGATGTCTCTTTGTGACACATCTCTAGTTTTATCACATCAAACTTCGTTCTCAACTTGTGAAAGAGATCTGAATATTCAGTCACCTTTGCATGCTCCATGTGACCAAACCACCAATCATTGGCTTCACCTACAATATGAAATGTTGCAATCTGGACAACCTCTTTTTCAACGATAGGATGTAGCCTGGAAAATGTATCTAACTCTTTCCTCCAAGCCTTAACAAAGCTTGAGGAAATCCATCAAATGTAGGAAAATATAATCTGTTGTGCCTCTTTCCTCTATTGTTGTTATAGGATCCTATTTCTTCTTTGATTTGGAAGAATTGTTGTGGAGTTAGACTCTCTTTGTATGCTCTAGACTGTGCTTTGTACTCTTCAAGATATAGACTGAGAGTCTCATGAGTCTCAGTTTCTCTTCATTCTTAATTTCTATACGATTCACCTTCTTCAAAGAAAGTGGGCATATTAGATCTATAAGGAGATCTATGATTCTCTGGTTTTCTTTTTTGCTGATAGGAAGTGCTTGGACCTTCCTCATCAAATCTTCTTCTTAGATCCTCATTTTTCCTTTCCCTTTTCATTTGATTGACCTCCTTGGAGAGATCTTGCATGGGTCTAAAGAGAGGAGTGGCAAAACTATAATCCTCCTTCACAATAGCTCTCATCTATCTGCTTCTTCTTTTGATGCAAAAGATGAAGTGTCCACAAGCTCAGCCAAAGATCATGCTCTGATACCACTGTAATATCCCAAAAGGGAGAATGCAGTAATACTGAAACACAATATAAGAATTGTAGAAAAGTAAAAAATAAATCTAAATACACATTAGAATGCACAAAAATAGTTGAGCCATTTTATTATATAGGAGGTGAATAGCAAGTACAATAGTGCTCAAAATATGAGACACTCAAGCCAAAGAGATGGCCTAGAATGACCCTGCAATGATCCCAGAAGAGGGACTGTGTAACTATTGAACTGCTGGAAGGTAAACTGCATTGTCCCTGCTACAACTATTGGGACTGCAACTGCTAAAAAGATAGAAATTCAGATCTAGGCAGTTGGGAGCTCCGATGATGCTGAAAATAGAGATCCGGGCTCTATGATGGATACCCAAGATAACCCAAAAAAGGTTTCTCAGATCTGTCAATATAAGAAAACCACCCTCTTAGGGATTTACATATACACTGCTAGGTATGCAGATATGTTGCATAATCTGATGATATGATGGTTTCAATGATGCACAATCATATCTATGCAAGAATTATTAATCCCTTCTCTAGATCCTTGGGTGAAAAGCTCAAGATCTAACTCCTCCAATCTCCTCCACTGAAAATAGTTGCTGGATGAACAACAGCTTCAGAAAACTGCACTGTAAGAGAGGGAGGATCAATAGCCTACTGCTAGATATGTCAAATCAACTCCTAAGTGATGGAAACAATAGATCCAATGTGAGGAGATGATCCCTCACAGGATTTCCAGCTGAAATATTGGAAACTTTCTTCCTCCAACAGATCTATAGGACTGGACTACACAATCCTTGAAGGGACTACTGTTGCATGGAGGTAAAACCCAATGGCATGAATGTCGAATATAGATCTGCTACTCCTGGAAGACTAAATGTGAAGAACAAAATGGTAGGATGAATCCTCCACTGGTTTCCTAGCTGAATGCTAGAAACAATCTCCTAAAGATTGCACCAATGCCTGATAAGGAATGTAGTACAAACCTCTTCCTTAGATATCACTTAAGGGAAGAGGTGGGATTCCCACTCAAGGAACACCCTGTGCTAAACAGCATTGCAAACTTAGCTAAACAGCTCAAGAATGCATAGAGATGTCCTAAGAAAAATCTAGATCTAAACAGATCAAGAAATGAATAATCCAAAGCATGCCTTCTATTGTCCCTTCACCTCCATTATATAGATATGATCCTTCCATAGCCTAGGCACACTCCAAAACTATGTTGTACATGTGGAAATAAGTCTCCATGGTTGACTGCGCTTTTTCTCCATGTCCTCCATCATATTCATATGGGTCGATCACCCTCTCCATCATGTGTGCATTAAATGGATCACTTCCTCTACTAACTTATCATAAGTGCTCTATGATCTTCTTTGAATGCACTACAATATTAGTTTACCTTATCAAAGATCCTCATGATTTTACATTTAATATCCATGATCTTATTTGACTGTTTCATCCTCCATAATATATCTCATAAATGAGACATGATCTCCATTAATGGAGCTGCTCCACTACTGCATGATTTTAGATCTAGATCTAGAATATCCACATACACACATTAAAAGTGGATTTTATTCATCTTTAAGGTTTTTGGGTCCCTCCACCCTTTTATTTACTTAATTAATTAAGAAAATCAACTCTAATATTCCAAATATCATGTGAAATTTTGGGAATATTACAGTAAGAGAGGGCCCCCTTTTCTCATAACTCCATTAGTTACATATTTTTGTTTCTTTGATTATTTCTCATGAATTGACAGAGTTATTGCACAGTTGTTATTTATATTTTTCTAATTTGTAGCAGCACGTGTATGTTGGTTGAATGGTGAAGTTTATTTTATAAGTATGTTTGGAGTCATTTGATCAAGCTCTAATTTATGTTATGGAATGTTAAAGTGATTTTATTGTTGTTTCCTTGGTCCCTTATCTTTTTCTAATCGACATCAACAATCTTAGGCATTGTAGAGGGATGATTAAATCTTCTCCATAGCCTTTGCTGCTAAGTGTTAATAGGAAAATAGACATTATATATGTGTGTGTGTATGGTTTTATTAGAGAATCACTTAGGGTATTAGCCTACATATATTTTGTGCAGAATCTCATAAGCTTACCTACCCCTGGTTGATGATTTATGTCTGTCAAATTATAAGTCTATAAATTTTCCAAACATTTTGGCGTCGTTTATAGGGAGGTGCTAAGGGATGATACTAAAAGAATTTTAGTATGACTTTTTTTTCATTTGAAATCTTCAAGACTGGGGGAGTCGAAGTGGTAAGATGTAGGGTAAGTCATATGGAGCTGCAGAGATTAGAATTCACCAAATGCATATCCTGATTCTTTGGTAAGTATAATTTTTTGAATTTGTTTGCATAATATATGAATAGGGTCCAATAGTTTCAAATGTTTTTTGGTGGTGGTGTGAGCACCACTTCGTCCACTAATAACTGGTAAGAACAAGGAAGTCTATAAGAAACAAGGCAACAAAGGAATAATAATCTGAACAGGAGGTCTGTAGTCCTAAAAAGAGGTTGATAGTTGGTTCTAAGCAGAATAATACTTCCACAATAGAATATTCTATCACAAAATATTTTTTTGCTGCACATTTAGAAACTCCTCTTACAAAGAATTCTACATATTTTCTCAGTGGTCAACCTGACCAAAAATTCCTTGTCAATCATGTTCAAGAACCAGAGTTTTGGACCATTGAATTTGAAGAATCTATAGTTTACAAGGGTCCTACTCTATCCTAGTTCAATATGGCTCATCTAGAGGGGAATGGTAATACGAATGGGAAATATAATGAAAAGGAAGAGGAACTAGTCACATTTGAATTTCCTATCAGGGGGACTGGTGGAGCTACCAAGATGAAAAACATTCCTCCCTCATCCTTGCCTAACTTTTGTGGTATCTCTAGTGAAGACCTTGATGCCTTCTTATTCGAATTTGATGTATTGTGTAGAAGCTATGACTATTCTTCCAATGCTCAGAAGCTAAATTTTTTTCCTGCTACATTAAAGGATGCAGCTCTCAGGTGGTTTATGGGATTGGGCTTAAAATCCATTGCAACCTGGGATGAAATGAAGAATGTGTTCCTGAAGAAGTATCAAGATTATTGTAAAACTAAGAACCTTAGAGAAGAAATTTTTGGCATGACTCAGAAGGAAGGGGAGAGCCTTGAGGACTTGGGGGAAATATTTCAATACAATCTACAGAGATCCCAGATGAATCAACTGAGTAAAGAGACCAAGAGAAAAAATTTTCTCAAGGAAATCAAACCGGAATTTCTGGAGGTTTTGAACCTTATGGGAGTAGGTGATACATCAAAAGTAAGGTATGATGATCTGTGTGATTTTTTTTGATGTTATCCAAAGGGAACTTATAAATTTAGAGGAGGATCAAGAGACACTTCTTCCAGGCTCATCAAACCAGTTATCGAATCTGGAGTAACTAGAGTTGAAATGGGTAATTTATTTGAAAATTTTAAGATTGATATTCTTAGCACTTTGTCTTCATAATTGGATTTTTTTCAGGCTAAGAAGAAACAGGAGGAAGTGGAGAACGCCATGGCTATGTTTTTCTCCAAATGTAGGAAGAAACATCTCTTAAGGGAATGTCTTGCAAAAAGTATAGATGTATGTCGAATTTGTGAGGTTGATCATTCTACTGATCAATTTCCTTCTCTTCCAAATATTAAAGCAGCATATCTAGCGGATCAGGTAGCTATCAATGCACTCTATGCAATGGCACCTCAAAAACCATGGCAACCACGTCCTACAAGTATTTCACAACAACATTTTCAAATTCCTTATACTCAGAATAAGATGTGGAACATTCCAATGCCTTGGCAGCCCTGGCCTCCCAAACAACCTTCGCAAGGGAACTTTTCTGACCCTACTACACAGAATTTTCCTTCTCAAAATTTCTATTCACCACGACTCATATTTCACCAAACGATTCAACCACAACAACAACAAGTTCAGTTCCCTACCCCACCAAATCAACCGCGTCCCACACAAATTCCTGCCTAGCTACTATCCAACCCGAATAATAAGACCATCCAATCTGCTTGCAATATTGGAGAGGTTACTTATCCCACTTTTCCTACCTATTGTATTGCACCACAACCTCTGCAGGAAATTTATGTTCCTTTTCTACGGGAATTTCCTATGTTGCTGCAGTAAATTAAACTTAGATCAGGAAAAGTGGTGACTCAACCTGGAAAATTTGAAGAGATTATAGAGGAAGACACTCTGGACACACCTGAAGTAGGAAACACACCTGAACTAGCAGAAAAAACCACTTCAAAGTCACAAGAACCTTCGTCATCCCATACTTTCTAGCCTCCTTTTCTAGAGTGGTTGGGGATGAAAATAAAACAACCCGAGTTTGATCTTATGTCTGAACTGATAAATGTATACATTAAGATCTCGTTACTGCAAGAAATTAGGGATATCTCAATTTATGCTAAAACGATGAGGGAACTATGTACCAAGAAACCAGGGAGACAGAAGAAATGACCCTCCACAATTCAAGTAGGGGAAACTTGCAAGCCTTATGTCCATCAGATTTGCTATTGAGAAATATGCAGACCCTGGAATCACTGTGGTTACCACCTCTATGAATGGGTATCTGATAAGAAACACTCTAATCAATTTAGGTGCGACCATCAATGTGATGACAATGGAAACTTTATCTCACATAGGATCCTTTGACTTAATTCCTACTCCTACCATTTTATAATTAACAAACAGATCTAAGGTAAAGCCAGAGGGTGTATTAGAAGACATTTTCATTTCATTGGATTCTAGGGAGTACCCTACAAAATTTTATGTTATTTAACCTAAAACCAACTGTGGAGGGCATCCTTTGATATTGGGGAGGCATTGGTTAGCCACAACAGATTCCAACATAGGGTGTAGGTCTTGAAATATGGCCATCACTCATGGAGCTGAAACTAATCATATCAATTTGTATCCCCCTGCTAAACCCCTCTTAAGATCATAAAATACTCATTGGGTTGAAGAAGAGGAAAATTCTACTATTCAATATCTCACAAACAAACCAGTCACTAATGGAACGATCACTAGGTGGATTTTGTGTTGGAAATAATGAGAGGGGTGGTGAATCAGTATTCCTTTCAATTAGAGCATTAGTTAATCTTCAATTATTATCAGTTTTTTTTCAATGATAGTAGTAAAAAAAAGGAACAAAAATGCACACAGTTTTGAAGGTGGAAACCCACTCCGGGACAAAAACCACCTAATGCTTTTCTAAAAATTCTTTAATATTCAAATCCAATTGAAAATAAAGCTCCAACTTCCTAGAATCTAGAAAATAATTCTTCTCCAACTCCCACTAGATGGACACTCCAATGCCCAATATTCTTTAGTAGTCAACTGAACGGATGCCCCAACACCCAATGAGCTACAACTCACCCTAGCACCACCCTACCACCCTATAGAAGAATAAAAGAAGAATGGACTCCTGTACCAGGGAAAATGGTACACTTTACAATGATATAGAATGATGTAGAAGAAGAAGACACACTAGACCATAACCCCAACTATGACGCAACCACCTAATGATGATACTAGACCTCCCGACAGTGCCTCTTCAACTCTTGGAAAATAGACACTAGAACAATTTTTACAATAATGTATTTACAATGACTTAGTAAAATGATACCTTTACAGTGACGGTATGCAGTGCTGCCCATTTGAAGACTTCATGTGATGAAATTATTACTATTTTTCTATATCTTGGTTGCTACTCTTGTCATACTACCCTCTGCTGCACCTTTCTTTGCTTTGCTGCCCTAGAAAGTCTCGTCCTTTGCAGCCCTTGACAACACATGATCTAGCTTTTTCTTGCCTTCTATGAGCTCGATATTGAATCTGGTGTATTTATGTTATTTTAGATCACCAATATGTGATTTTATTGCTATAGTATTCCTCTAAGTCTAATTTCCAATGCCATAGGTCTGACCCAATTTGGATTCTTCAAGGGAGCGTTATGCCCAATCTCTCACAATGCCCTAATTATGTACTTTTTCAATAGAGCGAACTTGTACGGCGTTCCATGTGTCACTGTTTCTTAATTAGGCTCTAAAATTGATAGAGAGAAAACTATAGTCCATGCACAATCTGACACTTTTTATATAATTCTAATCCAATACTCAAAGAGAGAGTTATGACGATTGTCCCAAGGTCACTTCTTTGAGATGAATTTCAGGAGCCTGCAAAAACACTGACTTCCACATATAATATCTCCAAAAATATTGTTCACCTTGATCTAAAAGTTTTACAGGATATTCCTCAGGATTTTGGCTTCATCTCATAAAAATTTCAGCTTCTTAACCTTCGTATAAAAAAATTTATAACAAAAATTCCACGATGACCTGTTTTCGATAGCGAAATCCCCTAAACAAGGAGGATATGAGGATCAAAATTTATATAAATTCTTAGGTGGAGAGGGGCTTCAACAAGTGAACGTGGGAGGAATTTTAGCTTAAAAAATATTAATTATGACTTTTCAATGACCCATGCCACAACCCCATGGGATTTTAGCCCACTAATTGGGGGTACAAAATTCAAACATGAATATCTCTCAAACCGTGAATAATTACGTGGCATGCCATATATCAACGGAAACATCTCAACAAGTAGAAACCTTCAAAAGAATTCTTGAACTAGAATATATTAATTTGGTAGGGAAAAAATCCCATGCAATATTGGGGTAGCCCCTGGTGCTGCTTGGGTTGACATCAATGACAACTGATGTAAACTTCTTCTTCTAATTCCCCATTCAGAAATGATGTCTATCCATTTGGTAGACTTTGATTTTTATTGAACATCCATAGGTTAGAAACATTTGGATGGCTTCCATTCTGGCAACTGGTGCAAATTTTTCATCGAAATAAATTCCTTCCACTTGTGCATAGCCTTTGCAAACAATTCTTTCTTTGTTTCTGGTAACCTGTCAATCTTCATTCAATTTGTTCCTGAACACCTATTTAGTCCCAATGACATTTTTATCTTTTGGTTGTGGAACTAATTCCTAGGTGTTATTCTTCTCGATTTGATCCAATTCTTCATTCATAACTGCTACCCAATGTTCATTCTGGCTGGCTTCCTCAAAACTAATAGGCTCAAAGGTTGCTAGAAAAGAAATGTGAGCTTGTTGTGATGAACGAAGTTGTCGACCTTCATTTATGTCACCAATGATTTGATTTGATGGATGGTTCTTTTGAATCCATTCTTTTGTTCTCTTTGGAGGAGCTTCTTGTTGTTGTTCTGGTATATCTTGATGATCATTATTTACTTCTTCCTGGTTGATAGTTGCTTCTTGTTCTAGAATTTTACCTGTGTCTTTTTTAGCCACTGTCTTAAGTTTCAAAGATTCTAGATCCTCATCATTATTCATTAGAACACCATCTTCATCAAATGTAATATTTATGCTCTCCACTATCTGTTTTCATCTTAGATTATAACATTTGTAGGCCTTTCTTTTGCGTGACTAACCAGCAAAGATACATTCATTAACACGTGATTCAAACTTACCCAAATTTTGATCTTCTCTTTTGATATAACATTTGCTTCCGAAGATTCTAAAATATTTTACATTAGTTGGTTTTCCTTTCCATAATTCATATGGCGTCTTGTTGAAATTATTTCTGAGAAGACTTCGGTTGATAATGAAGACTGTCATATCAATTGCTTGAACCCAGAATTTTTAATCCAATTTTGAGTCATTCAACATTGTTCTACCCATTTCCTGTACGGTTCTGTTCTTTCTTTCAGCAACTCCATTTTTCTGAGGTGTTCATGCTGTTGAAAATTGTCTTTTTATTCCATTTTCATCACAGTATTGCTGAAATAATTTGGAAGTGAATTCTCCGCCATTATCTGATCTTAGACACTTTATTTTCAAATAATCTTCGTTTTCCACCAAATCCTGTAGATCTTAAAGCACTCAAATGCTTCAAATTTTTTCTTTAGGAAACTGACGGTTTTCATCCTGGTATAGTCATCTATCATTAACATGAAATATAATTATCCATCTAAGCCTTTTGTTCTCACAGGACCACATAGATCTGTATGTATCAATTCCAATGGATGTGATGCAAATTGTTCTTTTGTTTTAAATTGGACTTTTGTCTGCTTTCCATGCCGACAGGCCTTACATAGTTTGTTGGAAGGTTTTGAGATTTTCGACATTTCTCGTATTGCTTCCATTTTTCTTATCCTGACAAGATTGTCAAATTTTATGTGACCCATTCGTTTGTGCCATAACCATCTTTCATCTTCTTTAGCTAGTAGACATGCTTTCGTTGCTTCATCTAGAAGATATATGTCATTTGGAGCTTGACTTGATGTAGCCACAATTTTACCATACCTACCTTTCCTGATTTCACATTTTGTGGAGTTGAATAGAATTGTGTGTCCTTGATCACACATTTGTCCAACACTGAGCAGATTGTGATTCATGTTTTCAACCAATAGAACATTCTTGGCTATAACATCTTTTCTTCCGAGAGTGATGGTACCTGATCCTATAAAATTTGAAGATACATCATTTCCAAAGGAAACAGTTCCATCCTTCTTCTCTTTCAATGATACAAATTTCCTTCTATCTCCAGTCATATGCATTGAGAAACCACTGTCAACATACCACACATATTTGTTGTTTTGAGCCTTGAGAGAAAGAGCACAATTATCAGTCTTCTTCTCCTTCCATGTCCGTTCATTCTGTGGCTTCGAATATTCTTCTGGAGGATTTTCAAGTCTACAGTCTCTGGCTATGTGTCCAAAGTTCTAACATTTGTACAATTCCATATTATTTCTTAAATGTTCAAATCTATTGATGTTTTGTTGAGCCCTGGGAGGTTCATATTTGAAGGATATCCTGGAATTTTATTGGTTCTTAGGGTATGTGCGACATTATAAAACTTTATGACCAAATTTTCCACATGAATAACAATAGCCATAAAAAATATGTTGGTACTTGGAAGGAAATCTTCGTTGAGGAATCATCCTCCAAGGATGTTCTTGCGAATCTTGTCCAATGAAGTCTACATGCATGTCAGATCTCATAGGTTCATTGTATTTTTTTGTAGAAGGTCTTGCTTCTTCTTCTTTTTAATCGAGGCCAGTTCTGTTATTGTAAGATCATTTATTTTTGATGATTTCTTCCAATTCCCTTGAGCTATTGGCATAGTTTTGGACAGTTTTTCCCTTCTTCACTTCCTTACGTAGTGAGACTACTTTGGCTTTTAATGCTTCCCTTTCTTGGTTTCTTTCTTTCAACTTCTTTTGAAGTGACTCTTCAATACATTTGTGTTCTTCAACTTCAATTTTGAGACCTTGAACTTGTTCTTCAAGAGTATTGGAACGGATTTTCTCAGCCTTGAGATATTTTATAGGCCTGATTGCCTCCTTAGAAAATTCGTCTATGGTCAACGCTTCTTCTTCATTGTTTGATACATCTTGTTTATTGTGCTTGGCCATAAGAAATACTCTCTCATTGGCTTCTTCTTCACTATTACTATCTTCATCGGATGATGAGCTATCTTCTTTAGAGAGAAATTTCCTTTTGGATCCTTTCATTTTTTCTTGCTTGTTGAATTTCTTAAAGGCTTTTTTTTTCCTTTTGAGTTGCCA
The DNA here is from genome assembly GCA_034641835.2 of Pinus albicaulis. Classification (NCBI taxonomy): domain Eukaryota; kingdom Viridiplantae; phylum Streptophyta; class Pinopsida; order Pinales; family Pinaceae; genus Pinus; species Pinus albicaulis. The sequence continues at coordinate 32,823 of JAXQQM020065898.1, read as the reverse complement.
TCACTTCTGTTCGGACATTTTGTTGCAAAATGCCCAACCTCACCACAGCTGAAACATATCAATGGAATTTTACCTTTGAATTTTCCCTTACCAATTTTTAGTTTTCTCGTAAAGTAAGCATATTCTTCATCTATGAGATTCTCATATGTACTTTTCTTTTTACTTACGAGTGCATGTATTTTCAATTGAAGGTTGTTTACTTTTATTTGTTTTCTTAAGATGTAATGAACGGTTTATAGATGCGAAGTGCCCTCTTCTTCATCAAGTCTCATTTCATATGCTATGAGAACTATGTAATTCCTCTTTCTTTGAGATTTTTCAGATTTGCCAGCGTATTCTAAAAAGACTAATACCTTTGGAGTTGAATCTCACAATGTGTTCACAAGTATTTCGTATAATGATCTTCTCGTCATTTGCTCTCCAATCCTTCTAGGTATTGATTATTTCATCAACATATTGAAGTATGCGAGTAATTTGCTGATCTTCTTTCATTGCAGGTTTTTCAATTTTTCTCTATAGATTTGAAGCTTTGATTCTTTGACATTTAATTCACTGGATATATTCTCAAAAGTTGTCCCATACATTTTGGCGGTTTACAACCTTTATATGATAAGCAGATTCAATAATTCCACTGATAATAATATTCTTTGCTTTTGCATCATTTACCAAATTCTTCTTACCTTGTTCATCCGCGGTTGATGTAAATCCATTTTGAACAGTGTCCCATATTTCGTAACCTTGCACCAAGAGATAGACCTCCATTCTTCCTTTCCAGAGTGCATAATTATTTTCATTGAACATAGGTACACCATTCTTGGTATGCTCCATGACCTCCTTCCAATTGTTAAAATGCTATTGAAGGAACCAAGCTCTGATTCCAATTGTTGGAAATACTGAGAGGGGGGGTGAGTCAGTATTCCTTTCAATTAGAGCATTAGTTAATCTTCAATTATTATCAGTGTTTGTACAATGATAGCAATAAACAAAAGGAACAAAAATTCACATATTTTTTAAGGTGGAAACCCACTCTGGGACAAAAACCACCTAATGATTTTCTAATAATTCTTTAATATTCAACTCTAATTGAAAATAAATCTCCAACTTCCTAGAATATAGAAAATCATTCTTCTCCAGCTCCCATTGGATGGACGCTCCAACGCCTGAGATTCTTCAGTATTCAACTGAACGGATGCCCCAACACCCAATGAGTTACAACTCACCCTAGCACCACCCTACCACCCTATAGAAGAATAAAAGAAGAATGGGCTCCCGTACCAAGGAAAATGGTCCACTTTACAATGATATAGAATGATGTAGAAGAAGAAGACATACTAGACCATAACCCCAACTATGATGCAACCACCTAATGATGATCCTAGACCTCTCGACACTGCCTCTTCAACTCTTGGCAGATAGACACTAGAACAATTTTTACAATAATGTATTTACAATGACTTAGTACAATGATACATTTAGAGTGACTATATGCAGTGTTGCCCAATTGAAGACTTCATGTGATGAACTTCTTGTTGTTGTTCTGCGCCTTGGTTGCTGCTCTTGTCATGCTACCCTCTGATGCACCTTTCTTTACTTTGCTTCCCTAGAAATTCTGGTCCTTTGCAGCCCTTGACAACACATGATCTATATTTTTCTTGCCTTCTATGAGCTCAATATTGAATCTAGTGTATATCTGTTATTTTAGATCTCCAATATGTGATTTTTGGTGCTATAGTAGTCCTCTGAGTCTTCTTTCCAATTCCATAGTTCTGAGCCAATTTGGATTCGACAAGAGAGATTTATGCCCAATATTTCACAATGCCCTAATTATGTATTGTTTTAGTAGAGCTAACTTGTACAGCATGCCACATGTCACTTTTCTTCATTCAAATCTTAAATTGATAGAGAGAAAACTACAGTCCGTGCAATATCTGTCACTTTTTATAGAATTCCAATCTGATACTCAGAGAGAGAGTTATGACGATTTTCCCAAGGTCACTTCTTTGAGATGAATTTCAGGAGCCTGAAACAACACTGAATTCCACATATCATATCTCCGCAAATATTTTGCACCTTGATATGAACGTTTTACAGGAGCTTCCTCCAGATTTTTTCTTCGTCTCATAAAAATTTCAGCTTCTTAACCTTCATAGAAACAAATTTAGAGCGAAAATTCAACGATGACCTGTTTCAGATATCGAAATCCCTTGCATAAGGAGGATATGCGGATCACAATTTATATAAATGCTTAGGTTGAGAGGGGCTTCAACAAGTGAGTGTGGGAGGGATTTTAGGAGCTTAAAAAATAATAATTATGACTTTTCAATGACCCATGCCACAATCCCATGGGGTTTTAGCCCACTAACTGGGGGTACAAACTTCAAACATGAATATCTCTCAAACCGTGAAGAATTACGTGGCGTGCCATATATCAACGGAAACATCTCGACAAGTAGAAACCATCAAAATAATTCTTGACCCAGAATATATTAATTTGGTAGGTCAAACTTCCCATGCAGTATTGGGGTAGCCCCTGGTGTTGCTTGGGTTGACATTAATGACAACTACTGATCAACATTTTGCTACTATGGGAATTTGACATCACAGTATTGGACTGGTCAGGAAAAGAAAATCCGGTAGTTGATTTCCTATCTAGGCTCTGTTAGCACTCCACCAGTTCTCCGAAGGCTGAAAAGGAGACTGACAAAGGTAACCACAGACCACTTTGACCTAGTAGCTAGCCCTACTAGGCTGAGAGGGCTCTCTATGAGATCACATTCAAGGATTGACCGTGATATGAAGGATATTAGTCTATATATGATAGGCTTAAGTAGGTTTGAGTGTTTTAGGGTTTTATGTTAGATCAGGGATGAATCCAAGTAGCTAGGTCTGGGTATCAAAAGGGTTTACAGCTGCAAAGATATAAAGGAGCAAGGCAGTAGTGGATCTATGATGGCTTTAGGGTTTTGTAGGTATATTGGAGGGTCTAAAAAAGTATAGTGATTTAATGAGCATGTTTAATCATGAATTCATTAAACTGGAAGCATGAAACACAAAATGACATTCCCATATAAACATAGCTAAATTAATAGAATTCTCCCTATGAGTTGTAAGGAAAGCCACTAAAAATACAAGATATGGAAAGAGGATCTATATATCATTCATTAAAGACTATAACAGGGAAAATACATGATCATAAACTCACTGCACATGAATTCCTAGATAATAGCAGCAACTGCATCCTTTGATTTCTGAATATGAAAGTGAAAGTACAAGCTACAAGAGTTACAATTCTCTGATGTCCAACTAGTCAAATGACTTTGAAAATGATAGATATAGTACAAAACAAACTCTCCCCTCTCTCAAAGTTCGAATCCATCAGTTTTGGAGCTGATTACATGATATACTCAACAAAACCCTAATGTCTAGGGATGGTCCACCAATTCACCTCATCATAGGAAACTAGATACATTTGACCAAAAATTACATCAACAAGCATGTATCTACCATATTTCACTATTCACCTATTCAATTACACTTCATCACATCACAAAATCATCATCATTAATCAATTACACATGTTAAAATTCAAACTAGGTCAAACTGCCTGTGAAAAATGCCAGCTGGAGAAAACGCAGTGTGCATGGAGAAAGTGCAGCGTGCCTGGAGAAAGCGCGATGTGTTGGGGAAAAAGGAAATTTGAAGGCCTTCCATGTGTCTAAATGTTGATATGAAAGTTTCTATGGATATCGTTGGATGTCTGCTACATGATAGGATGTTCAAGCACTAAAAAATGTGGCTTCTAGCCCTCCAAATATTCATTCTCCCAAGAGTACTCGGAAAGTGCAGTGTGGCCTCCAAAAAGAGGGCAGAAAGGTCATTTTTGCTATTTTTTGGGCATTTTGACCCTCCAAAAGTGGCTGACATGGCTCCACCAGTAACTAGGATTGAAGTACACATCAAGAGGAATCCACCAATGTAAAACATGTAGTCATTTGACCTCCCCAACAAAAGCGCAGCATGGACCACACTGAGTTTTTGCCACCCGGACTCATTTTCAAAATTACCAATTTTGACCAAAAACTCACAAAAACCAAAATTTGCTCCAAAATTAGTCAAAACTGGTCCATAGATGCCTAAAAAGGTATTTTATGCTACTAAGGAAGCATCAACAAGTAGCTCCAAGTTACCCTTCTCCTTTTGACTAATTAGGGTTTCCTTCAGTTTTGCTTGCAATTGTTTGACTTTGACTTTGCAATTCTAATTTCTTGTGTAGTAGTGGGAAGCCATGTTTTTTTGAAACTTTTTATCTCTGTTGGCATTTTCAGGGCGCTTCTCCAAGTGAATATTGACTTTATGAATCCAAAACTCCATATTTTCATTGATTTCCATGGCCATCCTTTCTTTAAATGTCAACTCTTCATCTCTTGGATTTTTCTCTCTTTCTTTTTGAAGTTCTCTTCAGAGACCCATGTTCCTTGGCCTTTTCCTTGTCACCTGCTCTTCATCTTATCTAAATATTCACTGTCAATCACTAATTTTCCTTTCACATCTTGTACACTAGCTTTAAACCAATTTTTCTCTAAAGACAATTGCTTTACCTTCAATTGATTGTTCTTTTGCTCTAGGAAGGAAATTATGAAATTGGCCCTTTCCAAATCTTCCTTGAGTTATTTGATATGATAATATTATTCCTCGATGATCTTATGTAGGTTTTCATGCTCTTCATTGGCTTCCAAGTCTACTATGTCAATTCCAAGATGGATGAGCTCCTCATCATGCATAGATGTCTCATGTTGTAATGGTAGTCCCTGCTTTTCTGATGTGGGCTTGGCCCCTTCCTCAATCTTAGGAGAAAAAAAAATCCTCCTGCCTCTTTGGTATGTCTGAGTGACCTCAATCTTACTCCTCACTGAAACTGTGCTAGGTGAGCCAACCTCCACATGTCTAGATGGTGTTGATCGTGATGATGGTGAACTAGGTCTAGTAGGTTGGCAACTAGAAGGAAAAAAGACATATGATTTCATGAATTTTTCCCAAGTGACGATTTTCTTTTCAAGATCATGTAAAACAATTATTTTGATTAGAGCATGGTGGAAGAGGTTGACTTCAAGACCACTCTGCTTATGCTAAACTTTTTCTGCCATCTTTGCCAAACTTCTGTAGAGGTAATAGGGAAAATTGAGTGGCTTTAGCCCTATGAAATGCATGAGTAGTCTGATATGATACCTGTATATTCTATAAAATTTTCCCTCACAAGTTAATTACTTCATTATGATCTTAATTAGTGGTGTATACTTCTCAAGGAGGTGCCCAACAGGAAAAACCTTCTTCATGTGTTGTTGATAGTGTCTTCTAAGGTAGAGTTCGTAGTTTTGAATGTCTAGGTCTTGGTTTTTGAACCATTTCTCACCATGATTGGGTATCCCTGTGGCCTCAATTACTACATCATTTGATACAGTGAAAGTAACCCCTCCAATCATTACCTTGTCCTTTTTGAGATGAGTGGAAAAGAATTTAGTCAATGTGGCATGGTATTTGAATCTCTCAACTTGCTCACAAAAAGGAAGACATCCTACCCTTTGAAAAAATTGCTTGAAAAATGGTGAAGACATCAATTCATGAGTGGTTAAGGGCTCATATATTAACAATTGGCCTCCCTTGTTGTACGACCTCTTCTCCTCCATTTGATAGCTTGCAAGGGGAAAACCCTACTAGTGAAAAATAGGGGAAGGGAGTGAAGGGGTAGGATGAAGGGTTAGGGACGAAATATGGGAGTAGGAAAATTTAGGGAGGTGGAAAATGGTCTTAGGGAACTATAGGAAGTGGAATGGAGTGAAATGGGTATGGGAATTAGGCTAAGGAATTTTTACAGAGTACTAGCTAGTAAAACTGCCAAAAACAGGCGACATTAGGTAGGGTTTAGGGTTTGGAGCTTAGGAAATGGGAATGAAGGAATGTGAAGGCTATGGGAGATGTTTTATAATGTGAAGTATGGTAACAAGTCTATGGGAGAGTATTTTTATCTTACAAAATTTGAAAATATGGTCCAGCCACTAAAATGTAGCGTAGGGGCCAATTGAGGGTGTACAATCTAAAACAATGAAATTTAGTTGCAAGGAGGGGTTACTAAGGTGTAACTTAATTGTGAAATGGATCTGAACACCTTGATAGCCTTCAAAAACCTTCAAAGAATTATTTTATGCCTTTGAGAGAGAAAACACAACATGTAGAAGAAAGCGCAACGTGTAAGCTAGAAAACGTAGTGTGGCTGCTTTGGCATCAAATTTTGGATTTTCTTTGACTTTAATTTGCTGATATTTCCTTGGTAGGTGAGAGAGAGATCTTCTTCAATGAGGTGAATGAGAAAATGAGCTTGAATTGGTATTTAATAGCTTGTGATGGTCACTTTTCTTCAAAGAGGTAGGGTGGCCCACGTCATGACCTTTTCATTTTTCTTTGAAAACTTATGTAGCTTTGAAACTTTCTTATGCAGCTTTGGAATTTGAAACTTATTACATAATATGAAACATAAATTACATTTGAAACCAAATTCATAGAACAACTTTACCTATTTCCACTCCTTATTTTCCGAATTTATGCATGGAATGACATATTTTGGATGACTAAAACCCTAATGACGTAATGGTGACACAGAAATAAATGAAATCATGATGATGTTGATTGAAATGATGATGATGATATTTAAATAGTGGTACACTCAACTGAGTGATGACAAGGACTAACATGTAAATTTTTTGAAAGGATTGGAAATAACCCTAGACACACTATCCAGTGAATAAATTTTTATTTGAAGGCCTAATGAAATGAAAAAAAATTGACTTTAAGGACCTAAAAAGACATTATAAGAGTACATTTGATCATTGGTGATAGGATGAATAGAATGACACTAACAGGCTCAACCATGTAGGTGAGGATGTTCCTGTTAATGATAGCTTTCCCGATGAGAATTTCTTTACTATTTCTATCAAAACACCTTGGTTTGCAGACATGGCCAATTACCTTGCTACAGGAAATTTTCCACCCTACTTTTCATATAGTAATAAAAAGTGATTTGTTTGAAAAAGTGTTGATTATTCTTGGGTTAAGAGAGACCTCTTTTCACCGGAGCTGATATGATTATTCGCAGTTGTGTCAGGGAGGATGATATATATGATATCTTGAGATCTTATCATTATGAACCCTATGGAAGAAATTTTTCAGATAAGCAAACAACCTATAAGATCCTCCATTCAAGTTACTATTGGCCAATTCTTTTCAAAGATGCAAAGGAGTATGTCCGTAAATGTAATAACTACGAGAGAATAGTGTGTCTTGTTCAAGTAGATGAAATGCCTTTGCAGCCATAAGTTCTCATAGAACCATTCAAGAGGTGGGCTCTTGATTTTGTAGGTCCTATCAATCCTATGTCCAAAGGTAAGAAGTATATTTTGTTTTGTACTGATTATGTTACGAAGTGGGTGGAAGAAAGGGCACTACCTAGAGCAATGGAGAAACAGTGGTGGAATTTCTTTTTTTTTCTAATATTTTTGTAATATTTGGGGTACCAAGGGAAATATTTAATGATCAGGGTACTTAGTTTGTGTCAAATCTTGTGCAGGGAATTGTACATAAATATCAGATTACTCATCAGAAGTCCACCCCTTACCATCCATAGGTCAATGGGCGGGTGGAATCAACAAATAAGGTGTTGGAAGCAATCCGAACAAAGACAGTGCAATTACATAAGAAGGATTGTTTTGATCGACTTATTAAGGCATTATGGGCCTATAGGATCACATGGAGGAACACCATTGGCTTCCCTTTGTATGAATTGGTGTATGGAAAACAAATTTTACTACCAATTGAATTTCAGATTAGAACTTTTAATATGGTAGCAGATTTGGGCATAGACCTTAATGAGGCACAACAACAGAGAATATTGCATCTCAATGAGTTGGATGAGATTAGGCAAGATTATTTTCATCATACTGATCGGATCCAACAACAACGGGCTAAATGGCACAACGGATACATTAATAAAAATCAGTTCAAAGAGGGAGACTGGGCATTGTTGTTTTATTCAAAATTTAAGAATTTTAAAGGGAAATTTAACACACATTTGTTGGGCCCCTATTAAATTGAGAATTTTTTGATAATGGATCTGTTCGGGTTAAAACAATTGATAATGCAAATGTTACCTTCTTGGTGACTGGACACAGAATCAAGCTTTATCATAAACCCCAATCTAAGGAGGAATTTGTGGAAGAGATTGTGAATAATAAAGAGATGGAAATGGTGGGAGAGGGAGTCATTCCTTTCACTACCTCTTCTTGATTTCCTTCCAATACACTAAGCTCACTTTTTTCCTTCTCGTGCTCAATAAACTATGAGAGGAATTTATATTGGGTACAAGTTTCTTCCTTTTCTCGGGCCCAATGGACTAGTTACGGAAAAGGAGCCCCCTTGGAGTCTTCTTTTTCAATATTTCAAACTCTCTAAAATTGAAATCTGGCGAGCATGAACTTCCCTAAGCTCGTTAAAATCACAGGTCAGTATATCCTTTGGAATCCTCTCAATAATATTTTTTGCAGTTAATTTTTGGATTGCTCGTGTTTGACTGATGTGGGATCTCTTAAGGCCCTCCTTCCAACAATCTTGGCCCATCAGCATCAGCAAATTATCTGGGTCGAATATCACATAATTCTAATGCCTTGAAGCTTGTATACCTTAATGATAGGCTATCTCATCAACAACGATGGGTATTCATCATGGCTCCTTCACTTCTAGATCCTACAAGGGGTTTGACAACAACTCATATATTCACACCCGATAGGATGCATCAGATGTACCTTAGCCATCACTCTTATCAATGGTGATGGGCCTCGCATGGGTTAACAACTGACCTTAATGGATGGTAATCCAACGAGATCATTGCACACTTGACATCAGAACCTACATTCACGTGTTATGCAGACTAGTTGCAGAAATATCAGAGTATTCGCAGAACTATAGAGTTTACACTCTACAAACCCTATTACCGTAGCGGGTTTGAATTAACCTCGAGGTTAGTCATAAATACATACATACATAGATATGTGCGATCAACAACATAATTATAAACAACACGTATAACCCAAAATAATTTTCATCACATGGAATCTCTTACCGGGGGGTCCCACGACAAGTCTGACCAATCACAAGCAATCGCATATCGTACAATTTACAGATTAGCTTTAACGCTTAAAATTTAATCCATGTGAATTGAAAAACTACACTAAGCTAATGCGTGTCCTCCTCCTTTACGCGTAGCAAACAAAACAGTTTACTATGCGATGTCTTAACACTTATTTCCTAAATCTTGCGAAGTGAAAAACTGCATTGAGCTGACGTGCGTCCTCTTCCTTTTCGCATCACAAATAAAATAGGTTACTTTGTGATGAATTAAAACTTATTCCCTAAGTTTTCCGAAGCACAAAATTGCTTTCCCCGCACAGTGATCTCCACCATTGGATTACTCTCGGATCCAACGATCCCCATTGACTCTCCATTCCTCACTTCGCATCGCTTGTAAAACAACTTAACTTGCAACTTTTAAAGGTTAAACTTGTTTCTCTACGATGTGCGATGGTTTCCAATTTGCGATGAGATCTCTCCCGTTGATCAGGTTCATATCTATGGCCCTCTTCCCATTTGCAATCTGATTTTTTCTCCACTATCTAACTTAATGTGATTTAACATAGTTTAGACAAATAATTGAACAGAGAGCCTGATCGACACAAAACACTTGAAAATTATTAAATAAGGAATTTACAGAGTGAATCCCTTGATCAAATAGTTATTACAATTTTTATGCTCTCTCTTCCCTTACCTCTTGCACACCTATTTCACACAGTCTCGCTTTTTCCTACACACTCCTCTCTCTCACACCTATCTCGCACATTTATATAAAAATCTAAAGTGGCCCTTCTCACTTAAAAAAAGATTTTTGTTGAACCACTCCAACAAAAAAATGTTATCCTATTTCTAATATCATATCCTACTTGGCTCAATCTCCTCATAGTGAGAAACCAATTTATATTTCTATTCCTAATTAATTTTATAAACTCAAAAAAAAATAACTTCTCTCATTTAAAACTAAATAAAATATTAATCACCAAGGTTTATCCACCTCATGGTTACCCACAACATGTGAACATCCAATCACATTGCTAGCTAAGTCAGGATGCTCCTGCATCAGACTCCCAGGGAAGAAAATATTGATCCATCAATGCTTCAAGATTTGTACTAAACTTTTGTAACTCTGTTGTTGTCATCCAACTGGCATCTTCCACAGGTTGTCCTTTCCACTTGACTAGATACTAATAGTAATTTTGTCCTCTGGTCTTCTTTTCTTCTCTTTTCTCCAAAATGGCTTCCACTTCTTTCTTTTCTATCTTTGGCATCTGTTCCTTCCAATTCAAAGTCTAGTCTTCCTCTTCTGTAGAGTCTTCTAGTATCTCTTCCTTTGTTCCTTTGTATAGGAACAAGTCTGCAACATTAAAGATAGGTGATATTCCAATTCCTTCTGTAAATTCAATCTCATATGCATTTGAAGAAAATTTCCTCAAAATGCTACATGGTCCTATCTTTTTCATATTTAATTTATTGTAAGTCCTAACAGGAAACCTTTCTTTTCTTAGGTACACCATAACTAGGTCACCTACTTGGAATTTGTTTCTTTATTCTTCATATCAACTCTATGTTTGTATTTTCCACTTCTTTCCTTCAATCTATTTTTAACATCTTCCTGTAGTTTTTGCATTGGTTCTGCAAACTCTTCAGTCTTTGCACTCCTTATCTCTTGTTTTCCTAAATTTCTGAGCTCATACACACCTCTTGGATTCATTCCAAAAACAACATGGAATAGACTAATCCCAGTACTTCGATTTTGAGTATCATTATAATAAAATTCATCCTGAGCAAGTGCTAAATCCCACTGCTTAGGATTTTTATACACTAAGCTCCTCAATATATTTCCCAAGATTCTATTCACTACCTCGGTTTTTCCATCTGTTTGAGGGTGATAAGCTGAAATGAAACTAAGGTTGGCACCTAGTTTCTTCCATATATTTCTCCAGAAATGACCAAAAAACTTGGTATCCCTTTCAAAAACAATAGTCACAAGCAATCCATGTAATCTTACAACTTCTAAAAAAAAATAGATTAGCAATATGTGTTGCATCACTAGTTTTCTTGCATGCAATGAAATGATCCATTTTAGAAAACCTATCTACTACAACATAGATGGAGTCACTTCCTCTTTTTTTTTTTGGAAAACCCAAAACAAAATCCATACTAACTGCATCCTATGGTCAGTTTGGTATTGGCAATGGTTAATACAATCTTGTATTCTAACTTCTCCCCTTAGCATGTTGGCAAATCCTGCATTTCTCAACAAATATCTTAACATCAATTTGCATCTTTAGCCAGTAGTAAAAAGCATTTACCTGAGCAAAAGTATTGTCTTGTCCAAAGTGTCGAGATAAGCCTCCAATGTGTTTCTCCTTAATTATGTTTTCCCTCATAGAACATTTGGGAATGCATATTTTATTACTTTTGAATAGCAACCCTCCTTGGATAAGATAAGCCAACCATTGGTTTCTATTATGAACTGCTGGGTTTTTCACAGCTGCATAAATTTCCTTAAATTATGTATCTTCTTTATACATGTCAGCCATTTCTTCAAATCCTACAACACCAAATTGTAATTCTTGCAAGATTAAATTCACTCTGCTCAAAGCATCAGCAACTTTGTTCAACTTACTGTTTGTATTCTTAATCACAAAAGTAAAACTCTGTAAAAATTCTACCCATTTGGCATGTTCCTGGTTCAATTTTAGCTGGTTGTTTATAAAATGTAACGCATGGTTATCAGAATATAATACAAACTCTTTTGGTAGCAGATAATGTCTCCATTGTTTCAAGGCTTGCAAAACAACATAAAACTCTTTGTCATAAGACGAGTATTTTTTCTTAGCTTCATCCAGTTTCTCAGTGAAGTATGTTATTGGTCTCTGTTTTTGACTTAAAAATGCTCCAATTGCAACTCCACTAGCATCAGTTTCAACTCGGAAAACTTTTTCAAAATCTGGCAAAGCTAAAACTAGTTTTTTTGTAATTTTATTCTTCAACAACTTAAAGTTTCGGTCTCCTGATACTATCCACTTGAATGGCTGATTAGTTTCCTTGATTTCTTCAATAATGGGTGCACAAATCTGACTAAAGCTTCTGATAAATTTTCTATAGAAACTTGCAAGACCGTGAAAGCTCCTTACCTAAAATATGTTTCTTAGAGTTGGCCAATTCAAAATTGCTTGGACTTTTTCCGGATCCATTTTCAAGCCTTCTTTAGAAACTACAAATCCAAAATAGACTAGTTCTTCCTTCATAAAACTGCATTTATTCAAATTTATTAGCAACTTCTCTTTCTGCAAAGTTTTTAGAACCAATTTGAGGTGCTCCAGATGCTCTTCTTTACTTCGATTGAAAATTATAATATCATCAAGATAAAAAATTACAAATTTTCCTGCATATTCCTTCCAGACTTCATTCATTAATCTTATGAATGTGTTGGGTGCATTAGTGAGCCCAAAAGGCATCACTAACCATTCATACAAACCATTGTTTGTTTTAAAGGCAGTCTTCCACTCATCCCCTTCTCTAATCCTTATCTGATGATAACCACTTTTCAAATCTATATTAGTAAAATATTTTGATCCACTCAAGAAATCCATTAAATCATCCATTCATGGTAAAGGAAAACGCTACCTGATGGTGATTTTATTTATGGCTCTGGAATCTGTGCACATGCACCAATCACCTCCTTTCTTTGGACTGAGTACTGTTAGTACAACACATGGACTAAGGCTCTCTCTTATCAATCTCTTATCCATAAACTCTTGCTCTTTTCTTCCAATTTCTGCATTTTCTTGAGGTGTTAATATGTATGCTGCTTTATTCGGAAAACTTTCTCCAGGTATTAGATCAATGTGATGAATAATACTCCTAATTGGTGGTAATGCATTGGACAACTCATCCACAATAATATCAGCAAAATCATTCAATATATTTTGGATTTCTTCAGATAAATATTCTAAATTTTTGGAAGTTAGAATTACCTTGGGTCTTCCTATAACAACAAAATGCATCTCCTCATCCTTCTCGATTTATTGCAACAATTCTTTCCCATTTATCAGCATAACACTGTTTCCAAGTGTTTCTTTGTCAGTTGCATCCTTCAATGGTAGTAGTGTGTGTATGTTTCCATCATTCTCCAAAGTATAAGTGTTTCTTCTACCATCATTTATGGCTTTCCGATCAAAATTCCAAGGTCTTCCTAGCAATATGTGACATACATCCATTGGCATTACATCACATAATATAACATCCTTGTAAGTACCAATCTGGATCTCTACCTTACATTGTTCTGTCACAATAATTTGATGTCCTTTTTGTATCCATGATACCTTATAAGGAGTAGGGTGTATTGTTTTTACCAATCCCAAATTTTCCACCATCTCTATAGAAACAAGGTTATCAGTGCTTCCACTATCAGTTACCACTTTGCAACATTTACCTTTGGACTTGCATATAGTCCTGAATAGATTCTTCCTCTGAGATGTTTCTCCTGCTTCTTTTTCGGCTTTAAACAATACCCTTTTCAATAACAAGGATTTTCCTACATCGGGTTGTTCCTCTTTACCTATAATCTGAGGAATGTCTTCCTTTGTTTCAGCAACATTTACATTTCTCTAAGTTGTTGACTTATTATGAGGACAGTCCCATGACCCATGTCCCCATTCACCACATGTAAAACACCGAATATCTCTTCCTTGACCTCTACCTCTAGGTACAAACGTTCCTCGACCAGAGTCTCCTCGTTGTGGTGATATTATACTCGATCCTCCTATTTCATTCTGGGAATGTTGAAATCAGGGTTTGAATGTTCTTCTTCCTCTTGCTAAACTCTTTCCTCAATTCCTTTGATTTTTATTTCTCTATATCTTCTCTTCTTCTTTTAAGGCTGCTTGATAAGCATCTTCAATCATCTTCAGATTTAATAGACTAATCTCATCATGGATATCATACCTCAAGCCATTTATATACCTGGCTACTTTCTCAACATCATCCTCTACATGTCCAGCTCTAATATTCAATTTATAAAATTCCTCTATATATTCATTCACTGTCATTCCTTTTTGTTTCAAATTCTGTAATTGCATAAAAATATTTAATTAATAATCCTTGTGCAGGAACTTACTTTTTAATTTTCTTACCATTTTTTCCCATCTCTTGATTTTGGGTTTTCCTTTTCTCTATCTGGATACTTGTAATTCCTCCCACCAAATAGCTGCATGACCCTTTAGTCTGGTAGTTGCAAACTTCACTTTCCTTTTGTCTTCAACCTCTTCAAATTCAAAGTACTTGTCTAATGAACTGATCCATTCCATTAGCTCTTCCATATTGAGATTTCCCTCATACAAAGTTACATCCACCTTTGGTCTTCCTGTTTCCTTAATCAATATTTTTAGCATTTTAGTTGCGTCATCTTTTGCTTCTTCTTCTTCCTCAGAATTTTCCTCTGCTGCGCTGACATCTCCTTCTTCAGGTGCTCTCCTCTGAGAAACCTCTACTGTCTCCATTATTGTATGAAGATGTCGAATATCATTCAACATAATTGCATTATTCTCCGGTCTTCCACGACCTATACTAGCTCTTCTCTTGGGTGGCATCTTTGCTCCAATTTCCAAGAACAGACTCAAATCTTCTCTGATACCAAATGATGAAGACTAGCTGCAGAAATATTAGAGTATTCGTGCAACTATAGAGTTTACACTCTACACAACCTTATTTCCACAGCAGGTTTGTATTAACCTCAGGGTTCATCATACATACATACATACATATTCGTGATCAACAACATAATTATAAACAACACATATAACCCAAAACAATTTGCATCGCATGGAATATCTTACCGGGGGGTCCCACGACAAGTCTGACCAATCACCAACGATCGCAGATCGCACAATTTACAGTTTAGCTTTAACGCTTAAACTGTAATCCATGCGAATTGTGAAACTACGTTGAGCTAATGCATGTCCTCCTCTTTTTCGTATCGCAAACAAAACAATTTACTTTGCGATGTCTTAACACTTATTTCCTAAATCTTGAGAAGTGAGAAACTGCGGTGAGCTCACGCGCGTCCTCTTCCTTTTTGCATCGCAAATAAAATAGGTTACTTTGTGATGAATTAACACTTATTCCCTAAGTTTTGCGAAGCACAAAATAGCTTTCCCCGCGTTGTGATCTCTGTGACCATTGGATTCCTCTCAGATCCGATGATCCCCGTTGTCTCTTCATTCATCACTTCGCATTGCTTGTAAAACAACTTTACTTGAAACTTTTAAAGGTTAAACTCATTTCTCTACGATGTGCAATTGATCCGGATTTATGCTGGAACACAACATAATAGACATATATCCATAGATACAGAGATGCAGTGGAAATAATGCTTCATTTTATTAATAAAACAAATGACTGAAATAAACAGCTAGGGCGTTGGTAAGCGTATCTCTGAGAAGAGATGTGGCAGCTACAGGCCTTTGAACTATGTTACAATGAGACATAATGGAAATGAGCAAGCAAGGGCATTGGTAGCATATCTCTAAGAAGAGATGTGACGGCTACAGGCCTCCCCACTATGTTACAGAACTGAAATGATGGGAACAAGCGAGCTAGGGCACTAGTAGCGCTTATCTCTGAGAAGAGATGTGTCGGCTACCATACCATGAACTATGTTACAATGAGGCTCGAATGCCTATTTATTGTTGAGAAACAATGTAAAATCTGAAACGTGCAAAAAACTAACCCTAGGAGATGAAGCACCAAAACTGTGGGTCCCATTTGGGTAAATTGGTGTTTCAACTTCCCGGGGACGTAACTTTGGCATCTGATCTCCGTTTGACACACTAAATAGCTCGTTAGAAAGATCTATCTAAGGACTACAAATTTTGAGTGATCAACATTTATCTATTTCCCATGTTGCTCCCGGTTTCCCCAAAAATCATCGTTTAGGGCCTCAAAACGGCTTCGGAAGTTCAGGCCCCAAAAAACTGCTAAAAATGGTAATTTGTGCTGAAACTTACAAACTAAAAGAACTGATGGTGGGGGTTCAAATGGAATCAATGGGTGGCTACCAATATCCACCTGGATCATTAAGTCCCGAAAACGGCTCCGGGAGTGCAAGACCCGAAAACCTGCTAAAAATAGTAAGTTGTGATGAAGCTAAAAAACTGAAAGAATTGATGTTGCGGGTCCAAATGGAATAGGTGGGTGGCCACTGATATCCACCTAGATAATTCCTCCCTCCTTATGAATAAATCGTATCCATTGCGTTAAGTTCCTCCCTAGGGGGGGGATTCTGCTGAACTTGGTATTGGATTTGTCTAGGATGTCACGAACTTGCTGGCAGATGTGCTAGATGTCGATGTGCCGCTGGTGGGCAGCCGTTGAAGGATCTGGGAAAATTTATCCATCATCGCGTTCCTCTGTTTCTCGAGGGCCTCCTCGAGCAATATTTTGAGAGGATATCCTATTCCCTTGTCTTTCTTTCGTTACGCCATGGGGAGTTGTCGGGGTTTGCGAGGTTGAACTCCTTATACCCTGGCCGCGTTGGGGACATGAGAAGAAAAATAGAGAAAGATAAAACCACTCTGATACCACTGATCCGGATTTATGTAGGAACGCAACATAATACAAATATAACCATAAGCACAGAGATGCAGCGGAAATAACGCTTCATTTTATTAATAAAATAATGACTGAAATAAGCTTACAAACATAATGGAAACAAGCTAGGGAACTGGTAGTGTATCTCTGAGAAGATATGTGGCGTACGTATGCCTCTGAACTTTGTTACATTGAGGTTCGAAGGCCTATTATAGACATAATGGAAATAAATGAGCTAGGGTACTCGCAGTGTATCCCAGAGAAGAGATGTGACAACTACCAGCCCTTGAACTGTGTTACAATGAGAAATAATGGAAATGAGTGAGCGAGGGCACTGGTAGCATATCTATGAGAAGAGATGTGATGGCTATAGGCCTCCCCACTGTGTTACAGAATTGAAATGATGGGAACAAGCGAGCTAGGGCACTGGTAGCGCTTATCTCTGACAAGAGATGTGGCGGCTACAAGCCTCTGAACGGTGTTACAATAAAACATAATGGAAATGAGTTAGTGAGGGCACTGGTAGCGTATCTCTAAGAAGAGATGTGATGGCTACATGCCACCCCACTGTATTGCAAAATTGAAATGATGGGAACAAGCGAGTTAGGGCACTGGTAGCGCTTATCTCTAAGAAGATATGTGTCGGCTACCAACCCCTGAACTATGTTACAATGAGGCTCGAAGGCCTATTTATTTTTTAGAAACAATGTAAAATCATAAACTTCCAAAAACATAACCCTAGGAGATGAAGCGCCAAAACTGTGGGTCCCGTTTGGGTAAATTGGTGTTTCAACTTCCTGAGGACGTAACTTTTGCATCCGATCTCCATTTTACATGCTTAATAGCTCATTAGAAAGATATATCCAAGGACTACAACTTTTGAGAGAGTAACATCAATCTACGACCCATTTTTCTCCCGGTTTCCCCAAAAAGCGTCATTTAGGACCTCAAAATGGCTCTGGAATTTTAGGACCCAAAAAAATGCTAAAAATAGTAAGTTTTGTTGAAACTTAAAAACTAAAAGAACTGATGATGGGGGTTCAAATGGAATTTATGGGTGGCCACCAATATCTGACTGGATCATTAAGCCCCCAAAACGGCTCCGAGAATGCAGGACCCGAAAACCTGCTAAAAATAGTAAGATGTGATGAAGCTGAAAAACTGAAAGAATTGATGCTGCGGGTCCAAATGAAATAGGTGGGTGGCCACCGATATCCACCTGGATCAGTGATGGTTTCCAATTTGTGATGCGATCTCTCCCATTGATCAGGTTCAAATCTATGGCCCTCGTCGCGTCTACAATCCGATTGTTCCTCCGCTGTCTAACTTAATGTGATTTAACAGAGTTTAGACAAATAATTGAACAAAGAGCCCAATCGACACAAAATAATTGAAAATTATTAAATAATGAATTTACATAGCCAACCCCTTGATCATATGGTTATTACAATTGTTTATGCTCTCCCTTCCCTTGCCTCTCACACATCTATTTGACATTGTCTCACTTTTTCCTACATACTCCTCTCTCTCACACCTATCTCACACATTTATATAAAAATATAAAGTGGTCTTTCTCACTTAAAAATAGTTTTATGTTGAACCACTCCAACAAACAAATTCTATCCTATTTCTAAGCTCATATCATACTTGGCTCAATCTCCTCCCAGGGAGAAACCAATTTCTATTTCTATTCCTAATTAATTTAATAAAATAAAAACAAACCAAATTCTCTCATTTAAAACTAAATAAAATATTAATGGCCAAGGTTTATCCACCTTATGGTTAGCCACAACATGTGAACATCCAATCACATTTCTGGCTAAGTTCGGATGCCCCTACATCAATGTGCAGTGGACTATACAAAAAGGGGAGAAGACGGTTTCCTACAGAAATTTTCAGCGGTTTCATTTCCTACAGCAACACCACTTATTTCCTGAAGAATGAATTTCAGACAAAACATTATCTTAAAAATAATCTGGCAAGTACTTATCATCTTCATCATTAGTTGAGACCCTGTAACTATACAAATTTTCATATGATATGGTTTGAATGCGGGCTATTATTTCAATGCGAGTGCAATCGTCGCCCAAGTACTCAACCATTGTAAGGTAAGATTGAGCAGGTATGGTTGGCGTCAGAATACTTAAGGTAAAAAGGTGGTGGTACGAAAATTTTGAATTTTCATAAGTATGAGTCATGGCCACCCTCGTGGAAGAAGGCAACTATGAGCCATTATGTTATAACATGAGTTCCATTCTCGATCAATATTATTCTGATATGTCCTTGGTTATCTTTCCAAAATTTATCTCGTAGGACAGATCATGATTACAATCATGATCACATCCTTTGTTTCTCGAAAGTTGCCTCATTACCCTGAATATTTCCTAATTTAAACTATATTTATCTTTGTCGGGTTTTTAACTATTATGCTTAGTCTTAGAAGCATATGGGTGAACTGAAACAACTCCGCTCTCTCCCACTCCTAGCTATGTTGAAAATGTGTTCTGTTGTCATATTCGAACCTCAGAGTTTTGCATTACTGAATGCTGACCCCCGAAGTAAGGCAATATTGGAGAAGGCAGGGTGGTTGCCTCTATTCCTGAAGTTTAGTGGGCATAATTCAGAAGTAACGAAGTCTTTTTCCTTTATCTAAATGGTGACACAGCGCAGGTGGGAAATGTTTTGTTCAGATTTACAGAGGAGCTGGTAGTTCGAGCTTGTGGAATTCCATAGGAAGGGGAGTGCTAGTTCAAGAACCAATTATTCAACAAGGATATTTGTTCACCCTTCCTCAGAAAAGATCATGCAAACCCATATTGGAGCAAGGGAATTCTGTAGAATTACCTTATAATTAAGTACCGACATCTCTTATTTTTACTATAGAAATACATCACCTGTGAAGGTCGTTTTGGGATAGCTTTTCTGTTTCACATCCGCCTCCTTGACCATTTCTGAGACAAGCCCTTTAATCTACCATATTATCTTAGAATGTCCTTGTTGAAGATGTCTACTTCTTCCAAGGAGAGGGCAACACATATAAACTAGAACCTCTATCATCACACTCTAATAAAAATTATCATGACAGAGGTTTTGTATAAATAGAACAAAACATGGTAGGAATTTTTGTTGGAGAATTACTTCGTGGGTGATGAGAAGGAGCCTGATTAATTAGGAACCAAGGAGGTAGAACCAGCGAAGAAGCTGAGAAAGAAACCCTGGACTCGTATTCAGTTGACAGAGGAGGTCAAGAAAGATGAGGAAGTGTTGGTAACTGGGGAAACCGGAGGGAAAAATCCCAAGTCGAAGGTTACTTCTACCCATGCTAAGTGTTTTACAAGAAGCCAGGCTGCGAAGCTGGCGATAGAGAAAATTACAGAGGAAGGGTGTTATGAAACCAGCTCCAAAAATAGAAGAAAAGAGAGATCAACGCCTTAGAAATAAACCACTTCGAGGGGGAAACGTCCAATACATTACATAAATGAACAATTCTTGGATGATACAAATGAAAAAATCTCCTTCTATATATAGGGGTCCATGCGGCGACAATATAATCCTTGCCAACCTAACAATAATAATGTAAGGGAAAATTAATAACATTATGGGGGTTATAGGGGTACAACAATAACAATAAGGGGGCTACACTAATAACAATAAGGGACTACACTAGTAATATGGGGACCTAACATGCCCCTCTCCTTCAAAAAAGTGTTGTCCTCAACACTTGAGTAGTTATGGATGCTTCTGTATAATTTTTACATCCTCCCATGTAAAATCTTCAGTGGGTAAGTTCTTCCACTTGATGAGATACTCTGAAATTGATTGATTTCGTATCTTTCGAGTTCTTGTTTCTGTGACTGTTTCAGGTTCCAATATGATCTTTCCTTCCTCATCAAGTTTTGGCAATATTGTTTGAACTTTGAATTTTTTCACCTATAACCTTCTTTAAGCATGAAACATGGAAAACTAGATGCACTCGCGAAGAAGCAGGAAGCTCCAATTGTATGCCATAGTACCAATCTTTTGCAACACCTTGTAAGGACCATAGTATTTTGTCGATAATTTATTATCCTTCTTAGCGTGCTTGAGGGACATTTGTTTGTATGGTTGTAGCCATAAAAATACCCAGTCTCCTACATCAAAACTTCTCTCGCTGCGATGTTTATCTGCCTGTTGTTTCATTCGATTTTGTGCCAAATTGAGGTTATCCTTTAAGAGTTGGAGAACTTGTTGTTCATGCTCGATGTGATCTTCCACTGCTTTCACCATAGAATTTTCTCCTAAAGACGATGTGATGGATGGTGGATGATATCCATAAAGTGTTGTAAATGGGATCATTTTTGCTGCAGTATGGAAGGAAGTGTTATACCACCATTCAGCCAGAGGTAACCAATTGATCCATTGTGTTTGTTTATCAAATACAAAACAACGAAGATATCCTTCCAAACATTTATTCACTATCTTAGTTTGACCATCAGATTGAGTATGATAAGATGAGCTATGAGCTAGTTGAGTACCCAAACAAGAAAATAATTCCATCCAAAAATTTCCAGTAAAAATGGGATCTCTGTTGCTTACCATAATATTTGGGTTTCCATGTATCTTTTGAATTGTTTCCATAAATGCAGCAACAAATGTAATTGCTTTAAATGGATGAGATAATCCACAAAAGTGTGCATACTTGGTAAGTCTATCAATTACCACCATGATGACACTCTTTCCCTTGGACTTAGGTAAACTTGTGATAAAATCCTTTGAAATCTCCTCCCAACATTGACTTGGAATGGATAAAGGTTGTAGAAGACCGAGGGTCTTAATTGTCTCAACCTTATTTTTCTCGCAAACCAAACATTCTGCCACAAACTTTTGAATATCAAATTTGAGGCCATCCCAAAAAATTCTTTCTTCACCCTGTGGTAAGTTTTTAAAAATCCTGAGTGTCCTCCTAAAGGAGAAGTATGCAATTCCAAAAGAATATTTTGTTTTATTTGGGAATTCTTACAAAGATATAAGTGATATTTGTACCATAAGGAATCATTTTTCCAACTAAATGTATGATATGTACTAGGATATTGCTTCAACTTTTCAATGAGTGTCCACACTTCTTCTTCCTTCTTCCATTCATCCCTTGCTTCAGTTATCCAATCTGGTTGGATAATAGAAATTGCACAAAGCAATGATTCCACCTCTTCATCCTTTCTTCGAAGTGCATCTACAACAACATTTAACTTCCCTTTTTTGTAGATGATTTCAAAGTCATAACCCAACATCTTTGTGACCCATTTTTGTTGCTCTTTTGAAGATAGTCTTTGTTCCAAAAAGTGTTTAAGACTATCATGATCAATTTTTACCTCGAAGTGCCTTCCCATTAGGTAAGGTCGCCATTTCTTTAGTGCATGTAGTATTTCCAACATTTCCTTCTCAGAAATAGCTTTCTATAAATAATTTCCTTTGATTGGACAGCTTTCAAAAGAAATGGGTCTTCCTTCTTGCATTAAAACATCACCAATTCCATTTTCGGGGGCATCACATTCCACAATAAAGGTCTTTGTGAAGTCTGGCGTAGCTAAGACCGATGCTAGGCACATTGCCTCTTGAAGATGTTCAAAGGCCTTAGTTGCTTCAGGAGTCCATGAAAATGCATCTTTCTTCAATAATGTTGTTAGAGGTGCTGCTATTCTCCCATAATTCTTAACAAACTTGCGATATACCATGTTAACCCGAGAAATCCTCGCAACTGCTTTATGGTTGTGGGGACTTTCCATTCCTAAATGGCTTTAACTTTGTCAGGGTCTACCTTAACACCCTCGTGAGATACAATATGACCCAGATATTCACCTCTTGTACTCCAAAGAAACATTTGGATGTTTTTGCATATAATTTTTTCTCCTCCAATAGTTTGAGCACCTTGTCAACCTGTTGAACATGATCTTTCCAAGACCTGCTATAGATTAGTATGTCATCAAAAAATACAAGAACAAATTTTCTAAGGAATGGTTTGAAAATGGAATTCATCAACCCTTGAAATGTAGAAGGTGCATTGGTAAGGCCAAAAGGCATGACCAAAAATTCATAATGACCCTCATGAGTTTGAAATATTGTTTTCAGAATATCTTCATTCTTCATTCTAATTTGATGATATCCTGAACGAAGATCCAACTTGGTAAAATAAATAGCGCCATGTAATTCATCCAATAATTCATCAATCACAGGATTGGGAAATTTATCTTTAATAGTGAGCTTATTGAGCTCCCTATAATCTGGGCACATGTGCCATGATCCATCCTTCTTGTGCACCAATACTACTGTAGCAGAGAAAGAACTTTGACTAGGTTGGATTATACCAACCTCTAACATTTTTGCAAGCATATGTTCAATTTCGTTCTTTTGGACATAAGGATATCTGTAAAGCATGATTTTTGGAGGAACACTTCCTGGAATCAAATGAATAGCATGATTATGATCACGAATATGTGGGAGTCCTTTGGGAGTATCAAACACCTTGGAATGATTGTCCAAGACTTTTTGGATATTTGGAGAAATAGATGATTTTGATGTTGGAACTTCTAGTGATCATAATTGTGCAATTACACCTCTTTTTTCTTTCTTCAAAAGATTTTTCATGAAATTAGAGCTTATTATCTTTCCTGACTTCCCTACTATACCCCGTAATTCGATTTCCTTTCCTTCCGAAAAAAAATTCAAGAAAATTTCTTGAAAATTAAAAGCTACTGTCCCCAAAGATTGTAACCATTGTACTCCTAGTAGAACATTAGCACTCCCATTGGAATGGAAAGCATTGAAATATTCAATACATATTCCCCCATGGTTAGCTTGATATTATGGCATTTTCCAGAGAAATTAATAGTTCCTCCATTTTCAACCATCACTTGACATTCTGGTGCTGGGTATAGGAAACAATTCAATTCCTTGGCTACCTTACAATGAATAAAATTATGGGTACTACCCGAATCAATCAACTCTATTACCTTTTTCTTCTTGATATATCCTTCTATCTTGAGAGTTTAAGGAGTGGTAATTCCTGCCAATGCATTACACGATATGGTCGGATTCATTTATTCTTCTTCTAGGGTTGGTTCCTAGTATATATCCTCTTCTTTTGAAGTTTCTTGTTCATTTTCTTCCTCCTCTTCACAATCTATGTAAAATAATTTATTCTCAGCGCACTTATGACCTTTAGTGTATTTGCTATCACAACTGTAGAAAGTCCCTTTTGCTCTTTTTTCTTCCAATTTTTGTGGTGTTGACCTTTTAGGTTGTGGAAGTCTAGGAGTAGCAACACTTCCATCTTTATAGATGTGATTGGTAGGCTTCCTTGTCGCCATAATTTTACGTTCAATTTTTCCTTCCAACCTAAATGCCTTCTCCAATGAATCAGGTTTCCAAACGCAAAATTTATGTTGGATGTTATCCTTTTAAGTCCCTATGAAGACATCAATCTTGTGCTCCTATGGGATATCAATTACCCTTATATTCAATTTTTTGAAATCCTCAATGTGCTCCACCACTGAACCCTTTTGTTTGAGATTTATCAATTGGCTAAAGAAGGTGTTCTCTTTGTATCCTAATAATGTGCTATCATTTCCTCAGTAAAAATTGACCAAGTGACAATTTTTTTACGTGAGCAAATCCATCAATACCATACAAATGTATTTTGTTCTAAATGTAAAGTTGCAATCTGTATCTTTTGTGTGTTTTGCACATTATTGAGATCAAAATATTGCTCCATTTGTAGTATCCATGTTACGGGATCCTTGCCATCAAACTTCCTCATATCCATTTTTGGAATATGGTGGTTCTTCCATCCAACATTAGAGTTTATGAAACCATGATTAACATTTATTTTGTTCTCATCATGAGTTTCCTCCAATATCTTGTCGGCACTAGGAAACATTTCTTGTATCAACTTTTTCAAACCTTCCATGTCTGCTTTTAGATCATTCTTCATGTTTTCCATGTTGTCTTTCATGTCATCCATCTTAGCTTCCATGCCATCCATCTTAGCTTCCACGCCTTTCTTCAAACCATCTATCTTAGCTTCCACGCCTTTCTTCAAAACTTCCATTTCATTTTTTGTTGCTCTTTACAAGAGAGAAATTTGATGCGCTTGCTCTTGTAATTTTGATATGTCATGTTTCAATTCTTCATCTTCATGAGTCATAGAGACTTCTAAAGGCATAATGGGTGTTGAATTATTTTTAGGGGGGATTTTATAACCAAATATTGATATCTATTCTACAATATTCCCTTAGAATCAATTCAAATTGATTGTTGACACAATACTTATGCAATTCGAAAAAAAAATACACACCTTATTAGTTATTTTGGTGAGCTCGATATTGAAACTAAATTATCTTTGTGATTTTTGATCTTCAATATTTGAAATTCAGCCCTGTAGTAGCCCTATGAAGCTTCTTTCAAATGCCATAGGTCTGACCTAATTTGGATTATTCAAGTCAAATTTATGCCAAATCTCCCACAATGACCTAATTATGGACTGGTTTAGTAGAGAAAACTTGTACGGCGTGCCACGCATCATTGTTTCCTCCTTCAGCTCTAAAATTGATACACAGGAAACTACAGTCCAATTCTTGTAGAAACATTTTACATAATTCTAATCTGATGCTTAGAGAGAGAGTTATGACGTTTTTCCCACGGTCACCTCTTTGAGATGAAATTCAAAAGCCTAAAACAACCCTAAATTCAACATATCATATCTCTGAAACTATTGTGAATCCAGCTCTGAAATTTTTCTATGGCGTTTCTTAGGACTTCGAATTCGCTCTGTAAAACTTTCATATATGAACCCTCACAGAAAAATAATTATAGCAAAAAATGACATGATGACCTATTTAGGTTAAATTTAGGAGCCTCCAAAAAGCCCTAACTTCCACAGATCATATCTCCGAAAATGTTGCAAGCCAAGATCTGAAATATTTCCACGACATTCCTTAGGATTTCAGCTTCGTGCTGTAAAAATTTCAGCATCTGAACCTTCGTAGAAAAAAATGTATAGCGAAAATTCCACGATGACCTGTTTGGAGCAGTGAAACCCTGTAATCCAAAGCTCTGATACCAAATGTTATGAAACCAGCTCCAAAAATAGAAGAAAAGAGAAATCAACGCCTTAGAAGTCAGCCACTTTGAGGGGGAAACATCCAATACATTACATAAATGAACAATTCTTGGATGATACAAATGACAAAACCTCCTTCTATATAGAGAGGTCCATGGGGTGACAATATAATCCAAGTCAACCTAACAATAATAATGTAAGGGAACAATAATAACATTATGGGGGTTACAGGGGTACAACAATAACAATAAGGGGGATACATTAATAAAAATAAGGGACTACACTAGTAATATGGGGACCTAACAAAGGGGTACCACAAATTAAATCTGAAAAAAAATGATAAGAATCCCGGAGACTTGTCAAAGGGGAAAGGGAAGATTGAGGTAGTTGAATTCATTGACAAAGTAGAATGGAGGTCGCTTCTTTCCAAGGCCCACAGCTATAGGAAAGTGGGGATAAGTTAGTTGAAGAATTCCAAGGGCAAGAGGAACAAAATTTTCCCCAATCCTCTCAAGGAGAGCATGAGGGGGAGGGAACTTCCAAGAAAAAGCGGTCCTGAAAAGAGATGGGGGAAATTATCACTAAGCTCACTGTGTCTGAACGGGTTCTTTAGAAGGAAAATGAAACCCTAAAGGAAAATAGCCTATGCATGTATAAGGGGCTTGATGAGTGACATAAGAAGGCATGTCGAATGATGAAGAAGAAAAAGACTCAGGTCGACCACTTATAGAAGAATAATGAAAAGTATCAGGGTCGGGTTCAAGAATTTGAGTCCGGTAGGGAACAATTGGATAACTTGGTTACAGTAGCTGGAATGCAAGGAAAATATTGAATTTTTACTTCTGAAGTTGCAACATTTTTTCTTTCATAAGGGACATGCAAGAAGCTATGTGTGGGGGAGATGTTGAGTCCCACTTTTTCTCATTTTTTATAACGTTCTGTTAGGTCCCTATATTACTAGTATAGTCCCTTATTGTTGTTAGTGTAACCCCCTTATTGTTATTATTGTACCCTTGTAACCCCCATTTTGTTATTATTGTGCCCTTAAATTATTATTGTTAGGTCATCTAGGATTACATTGTGGCCCACTAGGATTACATTATGGCCCCATGGACTCCTATATATAGAAAGGAGGTTTTGTAAATTGTATCATCCAAGAATTGTTCATTTATGTAATGTACTGGAGGTTGCCCCCTCGAAGTGGCTTATTTCTAAGGCGTTCATATCTCTTTTCTTCTATTTTTGGAGCTGGTTACACAACATTTGGTATCAGAGCTTTGGATTCTAGGGTTTCGCTGCTCCAAACAGGTCATCGTGGCATTTTCGCTATAAATTTTTTCTACGAAGTTTCAGAAGCTGAAATTTTTAGGTGCTTAATCAAACTCGAGAAAGATTGTCTTAAAATTTTAGAGCTTGTCTCGTAATATTTTGAGCGATCCTGGGAAGTTAGGTCTTTTTTCAGGCTCCTAAACAGGTCATCATGGAATTTGCGCTATAACATGTTTTCTACGAAGGTTCGGAAGTTGAAATTCATATGGTGCGAAGATAACATCCTGAGGAAATTCGTCAAACAATTTCAGAACTTGGTTCACAATATTTTGGGAGATATGATCTATGTGAAGGTGGAAGAGTTTGTCAGTTCTTAATTTCATACCAAACAGTGATCGTGGGAAAATTTCAATAACTCTCTCTCTGGCATTGATTGGAGTGTTGTAAAATTTCTCACAATGACACTCGACTTAGTTTATTGGCTATCAAGTTTAGAGACAAAGAACAAAACAGTGACACGTGGCAAGTCCTACAAGTTCGCTCTACTGAACCAGTCCAAAATTAGGTCACTGTGGGAGATTGGACACAACTTTTTCTTGGAGAATCAAAATTAGGTCAGACCTATGGCATTAAAAAGATAATTCATAGGGCTACTTTAGTGCTGAATTTCAGATATTGAATATCTTCAATCACATAGATAATACAATTTCAATATCGAGCTCCTCAAAGCAAGTAAAAGGTGTGTATTGTTTTCCGAATTGCATAAGTCTTGTTTGAAGAATCAAGTTGAATTGATTGCAAGGGCATATTGTAGAATACATATCAGTATTGGATTCTAAAATAGCCCCTAAAAAGAATTCAACACCCATTAAACCTTTAGAAGGCTCTATTATGACTCATGAAGATGAAGAATCGCAACATGACATATCAAAATTACAAGAGCAAATTTCGCTCTCGCAAAGAACAACAAAAAATGAAATGGAAGTTTTGAAGAAAGGCGTGGAAACTAAGATGGATGGTTTGAAGAAAGGCATGGAAGCTAAGATGGATGGTTTGGAAGCTAAGATGGATGGCATGGAAGTGGGCATGGAAGCTAAGATGGATGATCTAAAAGCAGTAATGGAAGGTTTGACAAAGTTGATACAAGAAATTTTTCATAATGGTGAAAATATAGTAGAAGAAACTCATGATGAGAAAAAATAAATGTTAATCATGATTTCATAAACTCTAATGTTGGTGGGAAGAACCACCATATTCCAAAAATGGAGATGAGGAAGTTTGATGGAAAGGATCCTGTAACATGGATACTACAAATGGAGCAATATTTTGATCTCCATAATGTGAAAAAGACACAAAAGGTACGCATTGCAACTTTACATTTAGAACAAAATACATTGGATGGTATCGATGGCTTTTCTCCCGTAAAAAAATTGTCGCTTGGTCAATTTTTACGAAGGAAATGATAGCACATTATGATGATACAAAGAGCAACACTTTCTTTAGCCAATTGATAAATCTCAAACAAAAGTGTTCAGTGGGGGAGCACATTGAGGACTTCCAAAAATTGAATATAAGGGTAACTGATATTTCAGAGGAACACAAGATTGATCTCTTTCATGTGCACTTTAAAGGATAACATTCAACATGAAGTTCGCATTCGGGACCCGATCTATCGAGAAGGCATTTAGGTTGGCAAGAAAAGTTGAATGTAAAATTATGGCGACAAGGAAGTCACCACTCAATTCTATAAAGAAGGAAGTGTGGCTACGCTCTAGATTTCCACAACCTACAAGGTTGACACCAAAACAATTGGAAGAAAAAAGAGCAAAAAGGGCTTTGCTACGTTTGTGATAGAAAATACACTAAAGGTCATAAGTGTGCCGAGAAGAAATTATTTTACATAGAGCCAGAAGAGGAAGAGGAAAATGAACAAGAAGAGGATATACACTAGGAACCAACACTAGAAGAGGAAGAAATGAGTCTGACCATGTCGTGTAATGCATTGGTAGGAATTAACACTTCTCAAACTCTCAAGATAGAAGGACATATCAAGAAGAAAAAGGTAATAGTGTTGATTGATTCGGTTCGTACCCATAATTTTATTCATTGTAAGGTAGCCAAGGAATTGAATTGTTTCCCATGCCCAATACTAGAATGTCAAGAGATGGTTGCAAATGGAGGAACTATAAATTTATTTGGAAAATGCCATAATATAAAGTTAACCATGGGGGAATATGTATTGAATAGTCCAATGCTTTCCATTCCAATGGGAGGTGATGATGTTGTACTAGGAGTACAATGGTTACAATATTTGGGGACGGTAGCTTTTAATTTTCAAGAACTTTTCTTGAATTTTTTTTCAGAAGGAAAGGAAGTCGAATTACGGGGTATTACAGGGAAGCCGGGAAAGATAATAAGCTCTAACGTCATGACAAAGCTTCTAAAGAAAGAACAGCGAGGCGTAATTGCACAATTATGCTCACTAGAAGTTCCAACATCAAAATCATCTATTTCTGCAGATCTCCAACAAGTCTTGGACAATCATTCCAAGGTGTTTGGAACTCCCAAAGGACTCCCACCTATTCGTGATCATGATCATGCTATTCATTTGATTCCAGGAAGTGTTCCTCCAAACATCAGGCCTTATAGATATCCTTATGTCCAAAAGAGCGAAATTGAACGTATGATTGCAGAAATGTTAGAGGCGGCTATAATTCAACCTAGTCAAAGTTCTTTCTCTGCTCCCGTAGTATTGGTACACAAGAAGGATGGATCATGGCGAATGTGTCCGGATTATAGGGAGCTCAATAAGCTCACCATTAAAGACAAATTTCCCATTCCTGTGATTGATGAATTATTGGAAGAATTACATGGAGCAATTTATTTTACCAAGTTGGATCTTCGTTCAGGATATCATCAAATTAGAATGAAGACTGAAGATATTCCAAAAACAGCATTTCGAACTCATGAGGGTCATTAAGAATTTTTGGTCATGCCTTTTGGCCTTACCAATGCACCTTCTACATTTCAAGGGTTGATGAATTCCATTTTCAAACCCTTCCTTAGAAAATTTGTGCTAGTATTTTTTGGTGATATACTAATCTATAGCAGGTCTTGGAAGGATCATGTTGAACATGTTGACAGGGTGCTCAAACTATTGCAGGAGAAACAATTATATGCAAAAACATCCAAATGTTTCTTTGGAGTACAAGAGGTGGAATATCCGGGTCATATTATATCTCACGAGGGTGTTAAAGTGGACCCTAACAAAATTAAAGCCATTAAGGAATGGAAAGTCCCCAAGACAATAAAGCAGTTGCGAGGATTTCTCGGGTTAACAGGCTATTATCGCAAGTTTGTTAAGAATTATGGGAGAATAGCAGCACCTCTAACAACATTATTGAAGAAAGATGCATTTTAATGGACTCCTGAAGCAACTAAGGCCTTTGAACGTCTTAAAGAGGCAATGTGCCTAGCACCGGTCTTAGCTACGCCAGACTTCACAAAAACCTTTATTGTGGAATGTGATGCCTCAGGAAATGGAATTGGTGCATTTTTAATGCAGGAAGGAAGACCCATTGCTTTTGAAAGTCATCCAATCAAAGGAAAGTATTTACAGAAACCTATTTATGAGAAGGAAATGTTAGCAATACCGCATGCACTAAAGAAATGGCGAACTTACCTAATGGGAAGACACTTCAAGGTAAAAACTGATCATGATAGTCTTAAACACTTTTTGGAACAAAGACTATCTTTCGAAGAGCAGCAAAAATGGGTCACAAAGATGTTGGGTTATGACTTTGAAATAATCTACAAAAAAGGAAAGCTTAATGTTGTTGCAGATGCACTCTCAAGAAAGAATGAAGAGGTGGAAGCATTGCTTTGTGCTATTTCTATTATCCAACCAGATTGGATAACCGAAGCAAGAGATGAATGGAAGAAGGAAAAAGATGTATGGACACTCATTCAAAAGTCGCAGCAAGATCCTAGTACATCTGATACATTTAGTTGGAAAAATGATTCCTTATGGTACAAAGATCGCTTATATCTTTGTAAGAATTCCCAACTAAAACAAAATATTCTTCTGGAATTGCACACTTCTCCTTTAGGAGGACACTCAGGATTTTTAAAGACTTACCAGAGGGTGAAGAAAGAATTTTTTTGGGATGGCCTTAAATCTGATATTCAAAATTTTGTGGTAGAATGTTTGGTTTGCCAGCAGAATAAAGTGGAAACAATTAAGACCCCAGGACTTCTACAACCTTTATCCATTCCAAGTCAACGTTGGGAGGAGATTTCAACGGATTTTATCACAGGTTTACCTAAGTCCGAAGGAAAGAGTGTCATCATGGTGGTAGTTGATAGACTTACCAAGTATGCACACTTTTGTGCATTATCTCATCCATTTAAAGCAAGTACAATTGCTACTACATTTGTGGACAGAATTCAAAAGCTACATGGAAGCCCAAGGGTTATTGTGAGCGACAGAGAACCCATTTTTACTGGAAATTTTTGGACAGAGTTATTTTCTTGTTTGGGTACTCAATTAGCTCATAGCTCATCTTATCATCCTCAATCTGATGGTCAAACTGAGATAGTAAATAAATGTTTGGAAGGATATCTTCGTTGTTTTGTATCCGATAAACAAACACAATGGGTCAAGTGGTTACCTCTCGCTGAATGGTGGTATAACACTTCCTTCCATACTGCAGCAAAAATGACCCTATTTATGGCACTTTATGGATATCATCCACCATCCATCACATCATATTTAAGAGAAAATTCGAAGGTTCAAGCAGTGGAAGATCACATCGAGCATCAAGAAGAAGTTCTCCAACTCTTAAAGGATAACCTGAATTTGGCACAAAATCGAATGAAACAACAGGCAGATCAACATCGCAGCGAGAGAAGTTTTGATGTAGGAGATTGGGTATTTTTACGGCTACAACCATACAAACAAATGTCCCTCAAGCAAGCGAAGAAGGATAATAAATTATCGCCAAAGTACTATGGTCCTTACAAGGTGTTGCAAAAGATTGGTACTATGGCATACAAATTGGAGCTTCCTGCTTCTTCGCGAGTACATCCGGTTTTCCATGTTTCATGCTTAAAGAAGGTTATAGGTGAAAATATTCCAGTTCAAACAATATTGCCAGAACTTGATGAGGAAGGAAAAATCATATTGGAACCTAAAGTGGTCACGGAAACAAGAACTCGACAACTACGAAATCGATCAATTTTAGAGTATCTCATCAAGTGGAAGAACTTACCCACTGAAGATTCTACATGGGAGGATGAGAATTTTATACAGAAGCACCCAGAGCTACTCAAGCGTTGAGGACAACACTTTTTTGAAGGAGAGGGGCATGTTAGGTCCCTATATTACTACTATAGTCCCTTATTGTTGTTAGTGTAACCCCCTTATTGTTATTATTGTACCCTTGTAACCCCCATTTTGTTATTATTGTGCCCTTAAATTATTATTGTTAGGTCGGCTAGGATTACATTGTGGCCCACTAGGATTACATTATGGCCCCATGCACTCCTATATATAGAAAGGAGGATTTGTAAATTGTATCATCCAAGAATTGTTCATTTATGTAATGTACTGCATGTTGCCCACTCGAAGTGGCTTATTTCTAAGGCGTTGATATCTCTTTTCTTCTATTTTTGGAGTTGGTTACACAACA